>CM053400.1:80187971-80225792 GCA_028644305.1 Xerus rutilus | reverse complement strand
TTTACTTTTATTTTAAGGGTTTTTGTTGTTGTTGTTGTTGTTGTTGTTAGTATCTTGTGTATGTACATGATGGTGAGATTCACAATGGTAAATTCGTATATGTACATAGGAGAGTGAGGTCAGGTTCATTCCTCTGTTCTTCCCTTATCCCACACCCTCTCCCTTCTCCTTTTTCCTCAGTCCTGTATACTATAGGGCTTCAGCACAATTCACAATAGGCAAGCTATGAAACTAAGGTATCCTTCAACAGATGAATCAATAAAGAAAATGATGTGTATATATATTCACAATGGAGTTTTACTCCACCATGAAGAAGAATGGATAGAACTGGTAAATGGGTGGAACTGTAGAATTGGATGCTAAGTGAAAGAAGTCAGACTCATAAAGCCAAAGGTCTAATGTTTTCTCTGATTTGTGAAAGCTAGTTTGAAATAAGTGGGGAAAAGAGAGGGAGGAAGAGAAAGATAGGAGGGGGTATTCCTTCAAAGTAGAGGAAAGATTATTGGACAACTAATTTATTTATTAGAATTAATCAATATGAACAAAGTAGTACTAAAGACTATGGTGCTTTCTGTGTTCACCCCTCACCTTTTTCCTACTCAGTCTCCATCTGCAGCCATTAAATATTGATATTGTTATTTCAACTATATCTCCATTTCTTCTATTTCTCACCTCAATAATGTTATATGCATGTATTGCATTCATATGTTGTTACTTTCTTATCTTTATTTCTGTTATAGACATGCCACATTTTAGATGCTGCTTAGGCTTTAGCTTTGGACTTTGATGTGGAGCAGTGTAGAAAAAATAACAATCACATCAAATTTCTATAATTAGTAATTGTTGATAGAGAGTAAAATTTTATTGTACTTTGAAACAAACTCTAAATTTAATAAAGAATTCAGTCTTTATTAGCATGACATAATTATTTGCATTTATTAATTCTGACTTCTACTCTAAGACCTTAAGCTAAAATTTGAAATACATATATTTATCAAGTACTAGTTTTGATAAGAAAATAATTTGCCAAAGTAATTGAAATCTATAATGAAATGTTTTATGTACATTTCATAATTACACTTTCCTTTCAACATTGCCCCCAATTTTCACTTTCTTCAGAAAACATATTTTGATAATTTTATGCCTGTATGTTAGATTTTATTCTCTTTTAAGGACCACCACCAAGTTTATTACATTCTTTGAAATAATTCTTATTATGAATAAATGTAAGTGAAAGAATGTGGAATAATCATTGCTGATTCAAATAGATGGTTAATAAAACTTTCAAGAAGCATCCAATATGCAGCAAACTTCTTTTAGATATGGTTGCTATGGTTCCATGAATCATTGATATGTTCTCTCTGACCTTATGGTAATAAGGAATACTAGAGAAACTTTTCAACCATGGCATTAAAATAAACTGAGACCTTTAAAAAAATACTAATGTTCTGATATTAACTACAGACTATTTTAATTAAACCTTGAGATATGAGGGTTGGCTATCAGTATTTCAGTATTTAATAAAAAATACCCTTAGGTAATTTTAATGCACAGCCAGGAAAAAGAAACTTTGGGGACTACAACAAAATAGGGATTCTTATGTCCACGTCCAGCATGGAGAACAAAATCTCTCTCGTACACACACATGACCCAAATACAAATAAATAAAACAGCAAAGTGCTTTTATTGAATTAGTGAATTCTAAATATAGTCAAGTGCCTTTTTTCTCCCAACATCATGGTCCCCTTACATTCTAGTATGTTGTTACATAAAACATTGCCAGTTATATTATGAATACATCATAGTAGACAGTAGCAATAGGCTTTCTTGGCCTATTTTCTAATCAGATTGGTTTTTTTGCGAAGGGCTGATTTCCTTACAGATATGTGTGAAGGTTCTTTGTATCTGTCAGGCATCTTAAAACCCTGATATGCCCCACTGAGTATGACTTCACATGCTTCAATTTCTTTTAATTTTCTTACAAAATAAAAATGTTAAAGATGCATTTAAGTTTGGTCCTTGTAAATTTTATTATTCATCTTTTATAGGGTCCACCTGGTCCTCCTGGCCCAAGAGGCCCTCAAGGTCCCAATGGAGCCGACGTAAGAACTGTGAAATATATGCTGATCATTTTGAAGTTACCTAAGTGTTGGTATTATTTCATGGCAGATGTTTTCTCAGATACAATGAAGATAATCATGCCACTTCAATGTTTGAAATGGATGAAAACTCAAGGATCATCTACTCACTGCACTTCATTATTCAGGGAGAGAAATAGGTTTTCTAGGGAACAAATCACCACAAATAAAATAGACACACAGTTCACATGCAAAATAGGTATATTGGTTAGTGACAAATACTATTTATATTATTTCTATTACAATAAACCACATTGTTCAGATCAAAATACTTCAACTGTGCTTTGTATATGATAACTGTTCAACAGGTAGTTGCTGAATCTTTCAAACGTAAGCTTTATCTTTAACAATGGCATATAAGGTGATGGTTTGTAATTGGCTTTGACTGCACTAATGTAGGTCTGTGCCTTTACACATTTGCCTGAAGGCTTTTATTTAAAGGCTTTGCAGTTTGTATTCTCAGTCTATAAAATGTCTTGGAGGAGTGTGTGCCTAAGTGCAACCTCTTACTATTTAAAATATTTCCTCTCAATTGTATAAAAAAGATACTCCTCAAGCTAACATTTGCTACAATAGGATTTGGAAATTTCAAGCTGTATGTATATTATTGTTATCATTAATTGTTTCTATGCTTTAGAGGTCTCTCTCATTCTAATTTTTTATTTTGACAAGATGTCTGTGCTTTCCTCATTCTTCTGGCTGGCTTTCATTTGTTTTTCCAGGCCTGCTTTTAATTCTAGCAAGACAGAACTAAGTAAAAAAGACCAGAAGCAATTGATCTAAAAGAGCTTTGGGTTTGAATTCCCCATAAGTAATTTAAAGACTAATAATTTATAAAGGGGTTATTTTTCATATAGATTATGTAATACTTAACCAGAATCATAGGTTTAATCCACTACAAAATCATCCTGTAAAATTTACCTGACCTCCAGGGTAGAGAAATCAAGTTATGTTCCAAGTGTCAACTTGAATGAACGAAGCTGGAAAGATTCCTGCTCTACATTAGAAATTCTGGGGAATTTGAAAGTCAATGTGCTATATTAAATCATTTGCTCTCAGTACATTTGACAACTCAACAAAATTCTTGCATATATTTCTATATCTGAGAAAAATTAGATATATGTTTATGAACTTACTTTTTTAACATAAGAATAACTGTAATACCTTTTCTACACTGAAGGGACCACAAGGACCCCCAGGATCTGTTGGTTCAGTTGGTGGTGTTGGAGAAAAGGTAAGAAACTTAGTAATATGAATGATTTGAAATAGCTGAAATTAAGAACTTGAATTCAGCCAAAATAGCTGAATATGAGTGATTTGAAATAGCTGCAATTAAGAGCTTTTGATAATATTATATACTATTTTAAGTGCTTTTAATTTAAAGGAATCTTTAAGCATTTTACATATAGTTATATGATTCACATGTCATCTACCCAAGTACTTGAACAAATTAAAAGTTAAAATACTTTGAGATACCATGTTTTTGATTGCCAGATATTGTACTGAATGCTGTACATGGGTTATTTTCTTTAATCAATGCAATAACTTCATAGTGATGGTATCATCATTATCCACTTTTGTGAGCTGGAAAGCTGAAGCTAAATAAAATCAGTAATGTCATCAATTTTTTTTCATTTAAAAATATGATACTCCAGTCCATGAATGACTAATGGGAGTACAGTATCTAGCTAGTAATAGACTGAACATAGGAGAGATTGTTCAATATAACTGAATTAAAAGGGAAATAGAATCTTTCATATCACAAAAGAATTAGTCATTGATTTTGTCATATTTTGAGTTATAATTTCATTACTAATAATATGCCCTGTCTTTGGCACTTTTCAAAATAGTTAGCATGTGCCAAAACATCAAGGTTTGGAATAGCTTCCTTTTCTGATGAACATGATTTCATTTTAATAGTTTCTATTCTTTTATGAAAATGTCAAAATGATTCACTAATTTTTAAAATTTTTTTTATTCATGCTCACTTCTTAATAGCATTGTGAAGAAAATCATCATTGGTATTTTATTGGTTTAAAAAATAAATCATTTACCAGTTTTGAGGAAAGAATTAAATTTCATAGCATAAAATATTCTGTGGCAAAAATGTAAATTTTTCCTGAATTTGATAATTAGTAAAATATATCAGATTTATCCCAAACTTTTTAAAGTGATTCTGCTTGCCTATAGTGGCTTAAGAAGCTGAGGCAGGAGGATCACAAATTTGAAAACAGCCTTAGCAACTTAGCAAAGTCCTGAGCAATTTTAGTGAAACCTTATCTTAAAATAAAAAATAAAATGGCTGAGGATGTGGCTCAGTGGTTAAATGCCCCTGGGTTCAATACCAAAAGAAGTGATTCTGCTCCTTGACCTCAAGTCTTGATACATTTTATCCTGTACTAAATTATTATAATAAGTTCATTGATTTTAATTAAAATATTTGAAGCTCAAAAATAAAATGTAATAGAATGTGTTATGTTGATGTTTTCTTTTGATAATTTATATGATTATTCAGACATTAATTACTTTATTAGAAACATTTGTCTTAATGCACAAATGGTGTAGTTTCTTTGAGTGCCTTTTTTATATTCTAAAATTGAAAGTTGAGTGTTTAAATTATTCTGGTGGTTGGAGATGGGATTGAAAGAGCATTTTTCGTTGAGGTCAGTTGTCCTAGGAGGAACAGCATAAGACAGCGCTGGTCTGTGGATACCTCTGTATCAGATAAATGGTATCAGCCTTGAACCTTTTCTTTGTTGCACTATTGCTTTTTGGCTTTAATGCGGTCTAGTAATTGTCAGACTCAGTCCCTGGTTTTACTAGCTGTTCCAGCTTATCTTGTTTC
This sequence comes from Xerus rutilus, assembly GCA_028644305.1. NCBI lineage: Eukaryota > Metazoa > Chordata > Mammalia > Rodentia > Sciuridae > Xerus > Xerus rutilus. Next base: position 80,220,809 of record CM053400.1, on the reverse strand, counting down.
CTAAAGATTTCAAATACAGAGGGAATAATTTTATGCACTTCATCCATTTCTTTTATGCTTTTTCTTCTGTGAAACTCTTGCAGATAGATATTGATGTTTGGAATTTGGAGGAAGTCCCACAGTGTTTCTATTTTGTTTAAATCCTCTGTGGTAGCACCTTGCCAACTTTGAATTTTGTGAGAATGATTCAATCAAGTTGGTGATTTGATTTTTATGTTTTAAATGTGCCTGATTTGAGATTTGTTACATGGCAAACCACAAGATTCTAATTTTGCTCTTTTATTTTTCTGAAATATTCTACTTGACATCAAGCAGTAGAGAAATAAAACTCACATCTTTTTTTTTTTTTTTTTTAAGAATCTACTATAGATTATAGATTTCTGATACCAGCTTTGATTCTGGCTAAACACATCCCTATTACTATTTTGGAAACTTTACTTACAGTCACTAACAATGGAAAATAGAAGTCAGTATATTTATTCATGTTGTGCTTTGTGTAAATATTTAATATGTTCATGTAATGTATATTTATTATAAGTGACTTCTGAACTTCAGTGATTTCCTCAAAAAAGGCATTTTCTTAATATTTAATATGATTATAGCTCTGAACATATAATGTGTTCTTTCTGAAGGAAGCTTTACTTAAACAAGCAAGTATTATATAGAATGGGGTAAAAGGGTCATAAGAAATGACACTTTCATAATACAGCACTTTATCATATACCAGTGCTCTATCATATAATTTACATTATCATTCTTTAGAACAAGTATTTTATAATCTTGTTGATATTAGAAATATGGACTTAATATATACATTTTATATATATTATATATATATACACATTCCATGTGGCATTATTTTATTCATTTGTAATTTTGTCCCACCCACTTTCAAAATATTGGAACTGAGATATTACTAGAAAATATTAATTACATCTTATGGAACTGCTATATATATTGTGCATACTTGTACAATAGAGGTAATTTTCATATGTGTTTCTGGACAAATGGATATTAATATATTGTTCTTAAATTAGACTTTATAATTAAAAAGGTCATCTTTAAATAGTCAGTTATTTAAAACTATTTCTTCACTGCCTATCATTTCCTCTATTTAAAAAAAATGAAAAAGTTTTATAGAATCTGTATAACTTTGTAGTTGACAGGGATTTAAAAAAGTGTAGTCACTTCACCTCTAATTCTAGCCTTCTGTATTATTATCCTGAGTTAATGTGTTATATACAACAACATTTTGTACAGGCCCAACATATTTTCTATATTCTAATAAATATTGTATGTATTCCATATATAAAATATTTAACATGGATATTTTACAGTTGATTTGAATTTCAAACTACTTGTTTCATTTCAAAGATATGAATAACAGCTCATAAAATTATTACTTATATATCAATCCATTATACTGAGATAGCTGAACAATTTCTTTCTTCATAAATAATGTAAATGTAATATTTTACTTGTAAGGTTTATCCAAAATACTGGAAATACTTGCTATTCACCTTGAGAGTGGAAATTTTACACACACTAACTGCTACTGATAAAGTTCTTGGAAGTACTTGATGTCTTCCACCATTATGCAGATAACATGAGAAGTTAAAATATGTGTACATTCTCAAAGACTAAGAATTTTGCACACAAAATAGTCTATTCTGTTTACATTTAGTATACCTTTCAAACTATCAAGTAGCATGGAATTTGTGCTACAAATATTAGAAATACCAGAGTTAAAAATTAAAGGAAACTGAGGCCTCATATATGTTTTTCAATTTAGAAGCACACAGCCACTTCAGAACTGCTAAGATCTCTGATTTGAGAGTTGCTAGTACAATGATTGAGTGGAAGTACAGTGCATGAATATACTGTATTATTTAAATGATCACTTTAACAAGTTGTTATATTTGTATGTATTTCTCCATGTGAGGCATTAGCAACAGACTTCCATAGCTAAAACCTGCTTGTCTAGAAATTGATTTATTATTCTTCTAAGCTAGAAAATAGCCATCAATATCTAAATGAGATCATAAACGCTTTGAAATTTATTACAAGTATATTCTCAAAGGGAGCAGTTTTAGTATCTAATTGCCTTCTATTCCTCATAATTATAGTCTTTTTTCCTATGTTCTCCTCATTTCTATAACCTATATTATATGATTCATAATATATTCTCAAATTATTAGATAATTTGTTAAGTTAAAGTGAAAGTGAATTTGTATTTCAATAAAACAATTTGAAACTTTTAATCAATAAAATTGATTATTATGTTAATATTGTTGCATACAAATACATGGTTTGTTAGGAAACAAGCCGGTGTAGGTTATGATGATCTGATGGTAAGCTGACTTGATATGCTGACTCTAATTTACCCATGAGAATTGTAGCATCAAGCCTATCTGTTTCTATCTCCTTATCTGAGAAATAAAAGTACTGAATTCATTAACAAAAAGTTCCTTACTCTTATTTTTTTCTTTGTCTTTTAATCAATAAAATAATGGAGGGGCTACTTTCAAATGTATGGTCATAATTGAAGACAGATTTACGATTGCATAATGTCATTTCTCTGTTCTAATGCTCATTTTATTTTTTTTTATTTATTCTTAACAGGGTGAACCGGGAGAAGCAGGGAACCCAGGGCCTCCGGGAGAAGCAGGTTCAGGTGTAAGTGCCATCTTATTTTCAATATAGGATGTTATTTGTTTGGGAATGTCTTTAAAGCATTTTGAAATGTAACTTAACTATCAGTAATGATTTTGTTTTTTACTTTCCTTTCCAATCCATTAAAAGTAATCAGAAATGCAGAGACTTATTGCTTAATACCACTGCATACCCTAGAATATTTCCATTCACATACAAGTTGAAAAAAGCTAATATTTGCACAAGTAAAAGCATTATGGCTTTTACTATAATAGCTGTTTTCTGTATGTGTTCTGTTATACTTTTTAATGTTACAAATAATAGCTGTTTTCTGTATGTATTCTGTTATACTTTTTAATGTTCAAAACAGATCCTCCCAACAAAGAATTGGTTCAATATGCTGAGGTTAAAAACTGATTTAAAGCTTGTAAAGTAACTATTTATTTCTTATGTTATGTAGGGTCCCAAAGGAGAAAGAGGAGAAAAAGGAGAAGCTGGTCCACCTGGTGCTGCTGGACCTCCTGGTGCTAAGGGGCCACCAGGTGATGATGGCCCCAAGGGTAACCCGGTGAGTGAGTTTAATTCCCTTTAAAGTGGCATTTATGCCAGACTCACTTTGTAACTTTATATAGAAATATTAGAAATATGGTTAGTGAAGATGACTTTTTTTCATTTCATATATTCATAAACATTCTTAATTAATTTCACTTTTAAGAAATTTTCCAGCCTGAGAAATATTCTCCATGGACTTTGCCATGACTTTAACCTTTGAAATTTCAAAGTATCCTAACATCATATTTATTTATTTATTTATTTTTCTTCAAAAACTTCCTTTTAGGGTCCTGTTGGTTTTCCTGGAGATCCTGGTCCTCCTGGGGAACCTGGTCCTGCAGTAAGTATCATGAAAAAAGTACAAGAATGATTTTGGTAGGGATGTTCCCAGTGTTTCTCTTGTTAATAATAGAAGATTCTTCATTACTTAAATGGACTTTCAAAAGCAGAAAGAGAAAGAAAACAAACAACTATTAGAAAATACAGGCAATACTATTATTATTATAGGTTATCATACCTATATATGTGATTATGCTCTTCATTTAAAATAGTTGTTCAGCTTTACTAGGTTGTACAAGTTACCTATTATTAAAGTTGCAGAGTTGTTGCTTTTCCCTCTTTTGAAATGCAAATCCTATCTCCTACTGCACCATATCTGTTCCTGGTTAAAGGATGAACTTGCCTTTCACACTAATTGCCTCTTCTTCTTTGCCTTATATCAAAAACATACTTTATTTTCAATTTGATATAGCAGCAGTTTCATTTATTTTTATGGAGACAGTAAGAGGCACCACAGTTCTGGAAAAAAGTATAGTAATTTTATTTGTCCATCTGATAATTTATCTCAAGAACACACTAAGGTAGTCTATTAAACCTTTTTTCCCTGATAAAATGAAATGTAGTGAAAAATATCTGGATTCATTTTCTATTGCTGATTATAGGGTCAAGATGGTGTTGGTGGTGACAAAGGTGAAGATGGAGATCCTGGGCAACCGGTAAGAAAGTCCATTAATTTTTTCTTAATCTTTACACACACAAAAATTATTTTAAAGAAATGATCAACCTTTCAAAAGCAAAGCTCATTGTGTGTACGTTTTTCAAAAAGAAATATCTGAATTCCAGTTTAATCTTAGGAATGTTTCTCTCTTGAGATGTATCAAAAAATATAATCAAAGTCCTCATAATAAAAACTACAGTCATAGCATACAATTGATTTTTTCATTACTATATCAGATTCAGTTATCCATTCATGTTAAATAAAAATATCTTTTTTGTATTTGTTCTTTTTAGATGTAGACAGTAGAGTGTATTTTGACATATTATACATACATGGAGTATAACTTATTGTAATTAGGATCCTATTCTTGCAGTTGTACATGATGTGGAGTTTCACTGGTCAAAATTCATATATGAACTTAAGAAAGTCATGTCTGAAAAATACAAGTGAGACCGAAAGGAAGAAAATCTACTTAGTAACATCATTAGCATGAATTATTTCAATTATTAACTAGACTTAGCATAATATAAATTTTTAAAATTTTTTTACTCTCTCAATTTGTGAATGGTAGTGTATGCTTTGGTTACATAGGGAGGGCACTAACTTAAGTAGCACCTGAAGATAACTGCAGTCCTAACACAGTTTTATCTCTAGAGCCATCTCCATGAGGTATTTACAGTCAGAGATGCAGGCTTCTTCTGTGTAGATGAGATTTATGAATCAAATCCCAGCATATTGTGAATACATAGGCAGAATAATGCTAGTGCTATATAAGTAATTTAGAAGTAACAACTTCATAGTTTCACAAACTTATGTAATACGAGTAGAATTATTAATTGCTTATTAATTAGTATAATAAACATGAATTAGTTTATTAATTAGTATATTGGTTGAATATTTGACAAATAGAAATTAGCACGTTTTTTAAGGACAGAGTTTTACATAGAGGGAATCTGATTCACTCTCCTGTAGCTATGAAGATTACCATACAAATTTACCAACTTCATTTATAGATATCTAGAGGAAGTTTAGGTAGCTGAAATAAGGCTGAATTTTTTAATGAAAGATAGATTTGTGAAATGAGGAAACAAGGTCTATTTCAGTCCAGATTTTGAAAAATTATGTACTCCATAAGATAATTCCCAATTTCTTAAAAGGTGTCTTTCATATTTATATATATTTATTTTTAGGGTCCTCCTGGTCCATCTGGTGAGGCTGGCCCACCAGGTCCTCCTGGAAAAAGAGTAAGTTTCTTTAATTCTTCCTTTGAAATATCTGCTGTTTATTCACCATGTGTTTAAACTTATGCATGTAAACTATAGGCAGCATGGTCTAAGGATACTGAAAAATGTCTTAGAGTATTTCTTAAATATGTCAAAATAATTTCTAAAATAGATAATCATTTAACCAATTCACTATCATGATAAAAATAAGAAAAACAACTCCTACTTAAGAAGTGCTTAGTACTCTCCTCAGTGAAAATGTAGACTGTTATGACAAATTTCAGTGGTATCCTGAACATCACCTTCTTGAGTACCATGTGGGGATAAGATGTCAACACTCCAGTGGTAGCTTAAAGGATTGCAAAAACATGCATGCCATATCAGTAAAATAATCTCAGGAATCAGTATATAATACTATATTGCTTTACATAGTCAAACTTCTCTGACTTGTGAACAAGATTTTAAAGACAGAAATTTCCTGAAGATCTGTACCAACATACAAGTATTATTCAAAATATGGACTGCAGAAGAACTTAAATTTTCAAAACTTTTAAATTAAACTAAATTTAATTTGTTTTTGTATTTCAATTAACATAATAATTTTATATATAATAGGGTACAATATGATATTTCAATACAGATATACTGCATGTACCAGTCAAATCAGGGTAATTATCATTCCCTTTTCGCATCATTTACATTTGGAAAATTGAGGCTTCTCTCTTCTATAACTTCATAAAAATGTACAATAGCTTATTATGAACTATAATGAACTATATTATGATTATTATGAACTACAATCATCCCACAATTCTATGCAACAATACTACAACTTATTCCTTCTACCTGTGTTTGGTATCTGTTATCCAATCTCTCTTTACCCCTTCTCCCCTCCACCCTACTGAGCCTCCAGTAATCACAATGTTCAAATTGGCTTATTTTAGCTTTAGAGAGAATGTATGGTATTTGTCTTTCTAAGTCTGGATTATTTCACTTAACATCATGTCCTATAGTTCTACCTATTTTCCTATAAATGACAGTATTTCATTTTTCTTTATTTCTGAATAATATTCCATTACATATATGTAGCACATTTTCTTTGTCCTCCATCTTTCTGTGAACACTAGTTTGATTCCATATCTTAGCAAGTGTGAACAGGGTTGCAGTGAGTACAGATATCCCTTCAGTATGCTGATTTTATTTCATTTGGATATACAAGCAGAAGATGGATGGTTGGATTATATGATAAATCCATTTTTTAAATTTATTTTGAGCAACCTCCATACTAATCTCCATAATGACTGAACTCAATAACATTCCCATGAATAGTGTATGAGAGTTCTATTTTTCCATATCCTTAAAGAATCATTTATTTTTGTCTTGTCAATAATATTCCATATAAATGGAGTACAATTATGAGTTTGATCTGCTCTTTTCATGTATGTTATCCATTTATATTGCTTCTTTTGAGAAATGTCTATTCAGACCATATAACCATTTGTAAAGTTGGGTTATTTTATGTTGTTGGGTTTTTTTGAGGTTCTTACATATTCTAGATATTAATTTTTTTCAGATTAAAAGTTTGCAAATATTTTCTCCCATTCTGTTGGGTGTTTTTCCATTCTGTGCATTGTAGTTTCCTTTGCTATGTAGAAGCTTTTGGTTTGATATAATCTCATCTGTCTCTTTCTGCTTTTGGTTCCTGTATATGTGGAGTCATATAATAAAATGCCTATACCAATGTCTGAAAGTGTTTGCTGATGTTTGCTTCCAGTAGTTTTATGATTTCAGGTCTTACATCTGGGTCTTTCATTCATCCTGAGTTAATTTTTGTAGAGAGTAAGAGACAGAGTCAAGTTTCAGTCTTCTACGTGTTGCTATCCAGTTTTCCCAGCATATGTTTTTAAAGAGACTTTCCCTTCTGACAGTTATGTTTTTGATACCTCTCTCAAAAATCAGTTAGATGTGTAAGGTTATTTCTGGGATTTCTATTCCATTCCGTTGGTCTATGTGTCTGTATGCAAGTACCATGTTGTTTGTGTTACTATGGCTCTGTAGTATGTCTTGAAATCTGGTATTGCTTTGACTATTTGGGATCTTTTATGGTTTCATACAAATTTTAGACGTTTTCCCCTAGTTCAATGAAGAATGTCATTGGTATTTTCATGGAGCTTGAATTTTAAATTTCTTTGGGCAGTATGTTTAATATTTTTCTTATAATCTATGAAAATGTAAGTTTTTTTTCTTTTTTTATATCTGCTCATTGTTTTGAGATTTTCGTTATAGAGGTCTTTTACTTCCTTGATTAAATTTATTCTTAAGAATTTTATTTCTCTTCATAATTATTGTGAATTTATTAAAATTTATAAATAGCTTATTATGAACTATAATGAACTATATTATGATTATTATGAACTACAGTTATCCCACAATTCTATGCAACAATACTACAACTTATTCCTTGTTTTTTGAAATCATCTTTTCTAACATTTGTTTTTAAATTTATTTCTCAGCCAGTTCATTATTGGTGTATAAAAACATTACTGATTTTTATATGTGAATTTTTTATCATACAACTTTACTGAATTTGTTTATTATTTCTAATAGTTTTTAGTGGAGTCTTTAAGTTCTTTTTTTAATCTATGGAATCATACTTTCAGCAGAAGGAGGCAATTTGACTTTTCCCCTTCCTATTTTTATACCTTTCATTTCTTCCCCTTGCCTAATTGGTCTGCCTAAGACTTCAAATACTATACTGACTAAGTGGTGAGCATCAACATTCTTTTTTTGTTCCAGGTTTTAGAGAAAATGCTTTCAGCTTTTCCTCATTCAGTATAATTTTTACTGTGTATTTATCATATATAGTCATTGTTATTTATGTTGAAGCAAATTTCTTCTACACTTAGTTTGTTTAGGGTTTTAATCACGAAGGGACACTATTTTACTGAATGTTTTTTTACATGTATTGAGATGATCATATTATTCTGATACTTCATTCTCTTGGTCTGATGTAGTATATTTGTTGATCTGTGGATTTTGAAGCATCACTTGATTTAGTGAATGACTTTCTCAATCTGCTATTGAGTACCATTTGATAGTATTTTAGGGGGAATTCTTGCACCTATGGTCATTAGAGATGTTTGTCTTTAGTTTTCTTCTTTTTTGTTGTGTTCTTGTTTGCTTGTTTGTTTGTTTGTTTTTAATATGGATGCTAGACTGGTAGAGTGAGTTTGGAAGAGTTCCCTCCCTTTCATTTCTTTGAAATAGTTTGAGAGACATGGACTTAGCTTTTCAAAAGTTTGGTATATGTAGCAATAAAGCCATCTCATCCTCGGCCTTTTTTATGGGGGGAAACTTCATTACTGATTCAATCTCATTACTTGTTACTGGCCTGTCCATGTTTCCTGTGTCTGTCCTTTACTTACCGTAGTACTATTTTAATAATATGACGATGTCTATAGACCAGCCTCTTGTAGCACCTAATACTTTTACATTGGACTGTTATCGAAAAGAAGGCAATTGATTTATCAAATATATTACAATTAAAAATTTCTGTTTATTGAAAAAATATTAAAAAGACATGGACCTATAAAAAATAATTTTTCAGAATATCTAAGTATTTCTTACAAATTCTGAAAGAAAATATTCCAATAGAAAAAAAATTAGCAAAAGTCACAAGAAAGCATTTGACAGAAATGCCCCACAAATACACAAATGAATGAAATGATGTTGTTGAAATCAGGGAAATATGTGCTGAAAATCACATGGAAATAACAACCATGTTTGATTTACTCTTGGCAAATCAAATGTTAGAAAAGATGCTTTCAAAAAACAACAGGGATTATCACATCTATTCTTGACTAATTGTTAAAACCACTTTAGAGAAATAGTTCTAAGTTACCTAGTAGATTCTAACCATCTTTTCCTACCAACTGGTAATTGTATTTCTAGGTACATATCCTACATTAAGTCTTGCATACATTTACCATGAGGTGCATATAAGAGTGCTCATATCATCTTTATTCATCATAATAACTACAGAAAAGATAGATGCATTTAGTTATATTCATAAATGAAAATATTTCATGGCAGTGAAAATGAGTATATTAGAGAAGCTTCAATCAAGAGAGATGAATCTCTAAAACCTATTAAGCAGAAAATATATTACCAACTTAAAAGATGGTTTGACTTATATTTTCTGACTTTATGATGCTGTGAAAATGTACATTCAGTATAAACTGGCCTTCAAATTTTGAATTCTAATGTTTTCCTGTGCTAATGATATGCACATCATAAAAGAGAGTCACAATGGGCAACTGCCAGGGAGCAAAGGACTGGTACTCTACCAGGCACTGCATTGCTAACTACAATGTTCAACAGGACAGGTATATTAAATGCATTTTCAGTGTATGATATTTTCAATTTATCATGAGTTTATTGTAATGAAACCCCATTAGAAATTGAGGAACATCTATATACGTATAAAATAATATATTTCAGCATTTTTTATATAATGTGCAAAAAAGTAAAACATGATTAGTATTCAAACTACATGGTAAAAATAGTAAAAAATGATAAAACAATGATTAACAAAAGTTGAGGATGGTAGTTACCTCTGTGCGAGAAAGTGCATTGTAATTATGCAAAATAGTATGTAGGAAGTTTCTGATACTGTTGCATTATGTAATGAATTTGTATGTTAAGAACCTAATGTCATAGTCATTTTAAATAATAGTTTATACAAAAGCCTATTTTAATCTATTCTACTTACTTTGTTAACAAAATTAGAAGACTGTGTATTCATGAATTATTAATGGCATGAGAAATAAGGTAACTACACATTGCTTACAAAGTTATTCACATGTATTTTGATATGGTAGAATAATTAGCCTTAGGTCAGCACAATTGAACAATAGCATGAAGGTTTTCTCCACTTAGAATGTGACATCATAAAAAAGTGACATCATTAAATCTGACCTGAAAGCTGTTTAAATTGTAGGTTGACATAAACTATCATGCTCATAACTGAACTTATCTGCTTTACATAATAATCAATTTTCTTACACAAAGTAAAAGATATTTTGATGGTGTTAAAATTATTTTAACATTAATAACCTTATTACTAAAATTATGATTTGCTTTGATATAATACATAAAATTAATGCTTTCACTTTTCAATTACAGCCAAACTAGTTGATTTACTTAAGAGTTCTACCTTAGCTTAAATAGGTGCTTTATATACAAAAATGAAAGATGAGCATTAGTATTATTTAGTTCTTTTGCAACCTATAAACTGACATCTTTCATATCTTAATATCAGAAAGCAATAGTATACAATGCAGTTGCATTAGAATCGGTCACACCCAGTTTCAAATCTGTTTTGTTATGAAAGAATATGACATGGGATAAGTTAATTTCTTTGAGTCTCAGTATTCACATTCATAAAGTGGACATAATAACTAAGTCTAAAGTGAAAGTGAGGACTAAATTAAATTAATACCATCTATATTTAAAGCAGTAAGCCCAATGCCTACATTTTTCAGGAGTGCAAACAGTAAGTAGATGTTACTATCAACATTGAATAAAAGTTTCAAATCGTGACATTATTCATAGATATATTTATCATTAAATAGTATGTATAGGTGAAAGATTAAACCATTTCTAATTTTGCAGTTGTATAATTTAAAGGAAAAATTATCAATAAGTAACTTTTTTTTTTGTACTGGGGATTGAACTCAGGGTTACTCAATCACTGAGCCACATCTCCAGCCCTATTTTGTGTTTTATGTAGAGACAGTGTCTCCCTGAGTTGCTTAGTGCCTCACCATTGCTAAGGCTGGCTTTGAACTCACAATTCTCCTGTCTCAGCCTCCCTAAGTGCTGGGATTACAGGTGTGCTTCACCGCACCAGGCTAGCAATAAGTAACTTTATAATAGACTAGCTTTGTTTCTTGCTGAATTTTTCTTTCTCATTTGAATTTTTATACTGATTGATACTGAATTGAGTGGTGCACATACAAAAAAATCTTCAAAATATTAATGTAATGGATTTTCAAAGTACAGGATATTGTCATTCTGTCAAAATCAATACAGATTTGTATTATTTATTCCTTCACGTAATTTCATGTAACGTACTGCAAAGGAATTTCCTTTGAGAACAATTGCAAAAAAGGTGATAATTTAAATTCAAAACAACTGCATATAATTTTTAATGAAATACACTTACAAAACAAGAGAGATTCAGTACCAATTTGAGAAATAATAATGTGATTAAACAGCGTGAACTGAGAAGAAAATATTACAAGTAGTGTGCCTTCATGAGGTAACTATTCATACACTACACATATGTTAGGTCACTTTTCTTTTTTTTAAATTTGGTCAAATGAAGAATTGTTTTGTAATCTATTTTCCTTCAGTCCATCTCAGACAGGTAGTCTTAAGTAATCTTTGTATGTATTTTATGGAAACTAACACTTCTCCTATTTTTAGTTTCCCTAAATTAGAGGCAACAGAAAGATAGACCACTAACAATTTTGCTATAATACATATAGCATAAGTAACAATGACTAGAAATGTGTTCAAAATATTATCATTTTTCTGTGAATGATTTGACAAATAAATGATAATAAGACTTCTTAATAGAATATTGATTATAATCCTTTGAGTGTCAGAGATACAGAAAGAACATTCTGATGGCTATAGAACAAATAGAAAAATTATGTTATCATTTCAGGTTCATGTACCTTAGTTCATGCATTTGTAATACTGGAGAATAATTATGTCTTTCCTTAAGGCACCCAAAGGTAGTACAGCTCATATCAATAAGCCTTGGAATTTTGATACTCAAGTTACCATTACAGCTAGTTTCAGGTCCTTTTACTGAAAAAAATCTAGAACTAATTAAAATAATTTTAACCTTATAACTTGAAAGTATACATATTAAATGAAATTGTTAAGTCCAGCTCATATTACCAAAGGAAAGCTTACAATAAAAATTAAATTAACTGATACTGATTGATTATAAAGGCAGATATATCATATAAATGCATATATGTATGCCATATATGTTAAATATATAACATATATAGTTTGTGCATATATAAGTGAACACAAAAATACACATAATACATATTCACTGTGTATGTGCTACTATATGTGTTCTATTAATTTAAATTTCAGATTGAGTTGTTTAATTTTACAAAGGCCCTTGAAAATTTCCTATATTATATAAATATATAGGTGGAAAAATAAATTATGATAAAATGCATTATAAATCCCCTTAAATTTTCTGTTCAGTAGAAAACTGTGCCCTTTGAGGGTCATCATGTAAACAAAGTCTGCATTTTAAATTGGGAATCCCACAGACTATGTACCTCTTTCAGAGATATTCAAAAAGAATATTAAAAGTTCTGAGGAATTCTTAATTAAATTGATTTAACTTTATTTTAGAAATACTCAAAATGTTAGTGTTTTTAATACTGCTTAGGAAAATATGTCCTAATTTTTTTCTTTTGGCCTATTGTGGATTGAACCACGAGTGCTTTACTACTGAGCTGTGTGCTTCTTTTTATTTTTCTTTTTTTATTTTGAGGTAGGGTCTCAAAATTGCCCAGCTGGCCTTGAACTTGCAATCTTCCTGCCTTAGCCTTCTGAGCAGCTATTATTATTTTTTAATGTGAAAAATAAGAACACTTGTTCATTTAATACATGTGTAAATGTTTCTCCAAATATATGATTGCACTCTAAATTCAACATAGTTGATTTTACTAATATTTGAGGTCAGAACCCTTCTCAAGTTCTCCTTTTCTATAAGTTCCCTTTTTCCTCCTTACTTCTCAAACCCCAGCATCAGCATGCCCCCCCAGGATTCTGCCCGTGACCTGCATGCATTTACAGACTCTTTGCTGCCAGCCTGACCGAACTACTAGCACTTCTCTGAAGAGTGTCACACACTTTCCATTCTATGCTTTTGTGCTTGCATGTAAATGTTCAGAAGGTAAACTGTTCCAAGGAAGCATCTCTTCCTCATCCACCCACACTATAAGATCTAGATCAGAGATTCAATTTTTAGGGAGCTTACCCTACTACCAATCTAGATCAGTGTACCTATTTTGTAAACCTCCCTTTCCTTCATTGTTTTCACAGTATAGTCTACTTATTAACTTTAATGTCTGTCTCTGTAACTAAATTTTGGGAATTCCCTTAGGGTTGCAATTTTATATCTTATTTGTATTCAGCATGCATAGCACATTTCTGGAACATAAGTAATATTTAAATATTTGTGACATGAGTGGAAGAATGGGTAAATTGTAGAATATATCATAAAATATGAATGATGAAAAGATGATAATAGATATTTTATAGGAAGTATATTTATGACAGATAGGAAAATCTATTATAGCAGCAAATACCAGTGAAGAATTAACTAGGGCCTCTTGATGCAAACATATGAAAAATAACCAAGACAAGAATTTTTCTGTATGCATTGTTTTAGTCCATTTTGTGCTGCTATAACTGAATACCACAGACTATGTAATTTCTAAGGAATAGAAATGTATTGGGTCATGGTTCCAATACTGGGAAATCTAAGACAGATAGACTGCATCTGTCAAGGGTCCTCTTGCTGCTTCACCATGGCAGAAGGGCTGGAGTGGGAGAGAGCACAAGAGATGGATCTCACAGCCTAGAGTCCTTTTATAATCAGCATTAATCCATCCACAAGGGTGGAGACCATTAGGCCCCACCTCCCAGTGGTGTTGCATTACTAATTAAGTTTCCAACACACACTTTTTGGGAGATGTATTTAAATCATAGGAGGCACTGTGAGTTTTTCCCAAAGGAAATTTCCAACTTTCCTAGGAAAAGCAAGTCTGCTTTTATCTTATATTTTCTTAAAAAGTAAAATTCTTTGTCATTTGGGAAAAATGAAATAAATAAATTAAAATGAGAAAATGAATGGAACAGTTATTTAATAAGGACTCACACAGTGACAGGTATCTGAATACATGAGGGAAAAGCCCCTTTTGAGGTGGAGAAACCCTTTATTTTAATCATAATTTTTGTCTTGCAGTTCAGTTATGTTAAAACTCTCTCTGTCTTTCAAACTCAGATTTTATTTCTCTCTGGGCATAAAAAGTATTTTTTTCTGTTTTTTTTTTTTTTTATGTGGGGTAGTTTGCGTTTTAAAAACCAGCCATTGGTAAATCTATGCTATAAGGTTCATGTATTAAATGTAATTTTTAGTTTAGGACTGTATAAGTTTATGTCACTAAGGAAAAATCTTATTTTTCATGAATAAAAGAAAAACTTTTATTCTATTGAGCTTCATTATTTCTGTTTCCAAATTAATAGTCATTGTGATTGTTTTATCTACCTTGCATTGGGTAGTATTTTAAATATCACACCAAAATAATTTATGGCTCAACGTTTAACAAAGAGAAAGATACAAGGTTTATGCTTCAATTCAGAAATTCTCTTGCATAAATAATATGAAGTTTAAAATATATGCTTTGAAATGTTATATGTATTATTAAGAGCATATTGCTACTACTTCAAGAGACAAATCTATAGAATTTATACATTTCTTACATTGAGATTGAAGCATAATGAATGTCCAAAAATATATGAGGTTACAATGCTGATTTTGAGAAAATAATTAGCAATGTTTTCTTCATTGATTCTCTGAGATAAAATGAGCTCATGGAATTCTGAGTTTGATGAAGTGTTTGATATCCATTTTACATATGAATTTATAAGACGTCAAAGTCTTGGATGTATTAAACATTAGAATATTATGACAACATCTGAAAAACTTTAAAAGTAATTCCTCATTCTTCACCTTATTGTCACCAAATAACGCCACATGGCTACTCTCTTCAACTTCCAGCTCCAATCTTGGTTAATGCTTTTGAGCATAAGCATTGAGAAAGCTGAAATGAACAAATGGAAAATAAGAGGAACAGGGAAAGAAATAAAAAGCAAGTTCTAGGAGATCGCCAAGTTTCTTATTTAATTTTCCCATACTTTTTGCTTTTGTATAACATTTTGAGTGTAGTGCTTTTTTTCTATTTTTGCTGTAATGGTAGTTTTTAAGAAGTGATACTATTTTTTAATGTTACTTATTTCTATGAGTTACATAGTTTTAGAGAATGAAATTACTTTGTTGACCATCATAATTATAAATGTTTCTTAAACCCGAACATGATCCTTTAAGAATGTGTAAATATACAGATGTTCTTAGATTAAGAAGGCGCCCACTCTTAAAACATACATAAGGATGGAAGCAAAATTTGATACATTCAATTCATCTCTAATAATTCAATATAATAAATGATATGAGTATTTATATTCATAGTAAATATCTTAATTCATCCTCATTTTTAAACACTTTATTTTTTACCATCAACTTACATTGGCATTCTGTGATTGTCTGTAGTCTATCCTGTGTTTTACTTTTAATATTTGAAGTGGAAGCTTGTTTGTGAAAATCATTTTAATTTTCCAATAGAAAAACAAGATTTATTAGTTTGTTACAAATTAAATTGGAATATTTAAAAATAAGTCCAGAATTACACTAAATGTGACACATATTTTAAGTGCAGTTTTATGTTTATAGGGTCCTCCTGGAGCTGCAGGTGCAGAGGGAAGACAAGGTGAAAAAGGTGCTAAGGTAAAATATATTTTATAAATATTATATTTCAAAATCTTATATTAATCAACATTTATTTCAATACATTTAAAATAATGTCTTTTTCTGATTATGAGCATGTTCACATATTTTATTTTGTAATAGGGAGAAGCGGGTGCTGAAGGTCCCCCTGGGAAAACTGGCCCAGTTGGTCCTCAGGGTCCTGCTGGAAAGCCTGGTCCAGAAGGTCTCCGAGGCATCCCTGGCCCTGTGGTGAGTGAGCATCTAAGCTGAAAAATGCTGTTTCAAAAATAACATTTTATTTCTAAAAAATTATGAGTTAAAATGTTTCTGACAGCATATTTCATAAGTTATAGTGAGAGTGTTTTGTGGGAATTCAGTAATTATTATGTACAGACATTCCTACATATTTAAGTAAGTCATTTATTTAATAAATTCATGGCAAAACTCTAACTTGCAAAGGAAGAATAGGGAACTAAACCCTTACTTCTCAATGACATAAAATTTCTTTGCATGCCTCTGCATACACATATGTATGCATGGCTGTATTGCATACAGACATGCACATAAAGTTGAAATTTCAAACACAAAATTGCTTATAGTATTTGTAGATTTTTTCATGTACTAGAATTCACAGGGGATGTTTTCTGCTTTCCTTTCTGCATTTCCAAAATTGGAAAAAAATAATGCATAATCATTTATTAGTAAAAAATAATTCTATTTTTTTGTAGGGAGAACAAGGTATGCCTGGAGCTGCAGGCCAAGATGGACCACCTGGTCCTATGGTGAGTAGCATCTTTTTCATTATTTAAAGAGAGAATTCCTGAAACAAAATTATTTATAAGCTAGAATTCCTGAAATTTTTAGATTGTAACTTGATTTGTACTTTATACAATATTCAAGGAAGTTATATTACTGAGACCTCAAAAGATTAAAATAGGTACATGAAAAAGACACCACTTGATCAGAAGAGTGTTTCTTTTTTTTTTACCTTTTTGATGAAAAAGTTATTTCCCCCTAGGAATAAAATGCCATTAATGGCCTTGCCAGTCGGACAGTTCCCCAAAATGCATGCAATTAAACTTTGCTTCCTTATACTTCATTTAAAAGAGTAATGTTGGTACAAGCTTACAGTGCCTCCTTGACCAAATAAATGGATCTTTCTATGAGACATATAGGCTGAATGATAAGACACTAAACCCATTAGTGAAAATAGATTTGATTATAAGAACATTCAAGTTTAGATACTATTACAAACATTATGTGTAAACAACATGCTTGAGAAATGTAGTAAAGCAATTATTGACCAGCTACTATTCAGAGATGCAGTTTATCCTAGCATTCAAACTATCTTTGCTAAAATTTGGGCAGAAATGAGAAAAAAAAAGACTTACTCTTAAAAATCATTGCTTGGTAGGTGACTTGTTTGCTTTATGAATGGATAAATTTCACAACACAGATACTTTAGCTTTACTATCCAAAAATAGTTATGTGAAAGGATTAATCAAAACAGTAAACAGTATACATAGTACTATGCAAGTGTGGTGAATATTGGTTTAAATGGTCAGGTTTCTCCACATAGTAATTTAAACTTTAGTCAGAAGCCTCTTGTCATGGATATATTAATTATTTCCGAGGTTCATACATATCCAGAAAATCATCAAAACTCAGATTCACAATCATAATTATTCAAGAGGGATTCTGGCCATTTTTTTTAAGATGTAACAATTTCCCCTCACATACCTACCAAGTATTTCATAAATGATAAGGTATTATTTTAAACTTTCACTGAAGGAAGTCAAAGATTATTTATTTGGTAACTGGATAAATATGGTCAAATTGTAATTGACTTCAAGTCAGAGATTATTAATTAGGCACAAAATCTCATCAGCATAGAAATGGGATCCTGGTTGAAGAAGGATCACTCCACATCTACACTACTATTTAGGAAATACTCTCCTTAAATAAAGTAAGTGCCTAACAGCACAGGATTGGAGGAGCCTGGAAGAAAAAAATACTCTGCCTTAATGTCATCCTAAAATTTGCCAGAGGTTTTTAATGTTATTATTTCAGGTTTTCCAATAAGTATGCTGACCTTTCTACAGATGAAATAAAAAAGTACCATGCTGGAGATTTCCTTTAGCTAATATTAAAAATAAAACCATCAGGCATACCACCTGATTCCAGCTTGCAAAAGTTTGTACTTCTGACTCATAAGCAAATGTAAGTTTAGAATACAAGGGACTGAACAATTCAAACCCTTTTAGGAAAAGTGAAAGGATAAACGTCAGAAGTAAGCAGTATGGGTGCATTCAATTCTCTAGCTGCTTGTTTTGTTGGAGACTACTTAAGACATGAATATACTGTAGCTTTTTCATAGCTTCAGTTAGTCTGGGCAGAGGTGTCTAATTTCTATGGCAGTGCTTCTTAGTCTGTGAGATGAGGGTGGATTGAGCAATCAATCACCTTCAGAATGCTATTTATGGCAATTTAATGAGGTTTTTTTAACTCACCTAAAAATGACTTCTTTTTAAATATGTCTTTATTAGTGCATTATAATTATATGTAATAGTGGGGTTCATTTTGACATAATAATACATGCATGGAATATAATTTGCTCCATTTGAGTCCTCAGTACTACTTCTTTTCCCCCCCTCCTGTTCTCATTCCTCTACTGTACTGATCTTCCAATTATTTATTTATTATTTTTTAATTGGTGTCTTATAGATACAATAAAGGTGGAATTCACTGTGGTATATTCATATACATATGCACATAGCATAATTTGGTCATTCCTCAGTTCATCCCTTTTCCCATCCCTCCTCTCTCCCCCTCAGTCTCCTTCCTCTGCTCCACTGATCTCCCTCCTATTTCTATGGACTCCCCCCACCCACATGCCTTTTTTTCTTATTTTACTCTAGCTTCTGCACATGAGAGAAAACATTTAATCCTTGACTTTCTGAGTCTGGGTTATTTCACTTAGCATAATGTTATCCAGTTCTATCCATTTACCAGAAAATGCCATAAATGCTGGCAAGGATGTAGAGGGAAAGGTACACTTGTACATTGTTGGTGGAACCACAGGTTAGTTCAGGCACTTTTGTAAGGAGTATGAAGATTCCTCAAAATATAGGAAATGAAACCACCATATGATCCAGCTATCCCACTTCTTATTTATCCAAAAGAACTAGAATCAACATACTATAGTGATATAGGCATATCAATGTTTATAGCAGTGCAACGCATAATAACTAAGTTATGGAACCAGTTCAGATGCCTGTCAACAGATGAATGAATAAAGAAAATATGTTACATATACACAATGGAGTTTCTCTCAGTCATAAATGAGAATTAAATTATGGCATTTTCTGGTAAAATGATTTATTTTAATAGGTAATGTTTTAATCAGAGTGAGGTTGTCATGGATACTGGTTAAGATAATTGACTAAATCCAAACTCCCTATGTTCAAATATATGCACTGCCATTTACTTGTGGAATGACATTAGGAAAGTTGTTTCTCTCTTTCTCTCTATCTCTAGTTTTAGTTTCTTCATATAATGAGATTAAGAGCATGTGTTCCATACAATGGCATAAAATTTAAATGAGTTAAATTTAGTTATTAACATCTATCTACCTCATAGGATTTTTTATGCCTGTTAAATGAGTAATTTTTATATCACTTAAACAATTGATGGGCACTACTAACACAAAGAGTTAAGTGAATAAAATAATGATAAATATTTTGAAAAAACATCAGTTGTGTATTCTTAGTGAAAAGGAACTAATTTCATTTTGTGTGTGTGTGTTATCAATAATCTGTATAGAAGATGTTGGCTATTAGAGCAAATGGAGAAGGTTAACATGTACAGTTATACTTTCAGCAGTTAGAACATGTGATAAGTACTATAAAGGAATCAAGCAGAGGATGCTAAGTATACCCAGAATAAAACCCTTTAAATAATTTCCACTTGGGATCCTTCCCTGATTAGAAATATGATAAATTATGAAAGAAGGAAAAGAGAGGCATAAATGTGAATAAGATGTGGGAGGTGAGACTAACAGATTTGAAAACTTACACAGTTTACATTCAACTCAAAATAATTCATATAAAATTGCTATGAATATACTTTTTCTGTAATTTATTTTTTTCTCATTACCTTTTTAAATATATTTGCACAAATATTCAAGTCTAGCAAGATTCAGCTTGTTACTAGAGTTCTGCAGCTGTTAGGTCTCATTCTCCCTTCTAGAAGCTGCCTATAACTTCCTATAACAGAGTTCCACTAGTCAAATCTACCAAGGTACTCCCTTTCCCTAGTGTTTAAATCCAGTTTAGCTGTTCAATAAGTAAACTTACTGGCTTTCAACTTTCCAGATTCGCTGGTAACAAATTAGACAATTGAACTCTAACAGAGCATCCATCATTGGCATGGATAATAATTTAACAATTTTATAGAAACTTAATGGAAAAAAAATTCTTTAGAGTGAAATGAACAGATATTAAAATTCTAAAAGTGGCATATGCTTGTTGTCTGCTATACTCTATGTTTGACTACCAGTTTTTTAGAAGTACTATATGTGCCTTTTACTTTAAAAAACAAGATAAAAATGATAAAATTTAACTTAAACTTCTATGTGTGCATATACACCCTTGTATATGTACACAACATATATGAACATATATACATTTAGAATCTCCATGTGGAAACTTAGGTCACAAAAGTAGGAACTGTATGTGCTAATAGGAAGACAAGGACAATGATAAGCCTATGTAAACAATTCTGTTCTTATTTTTGCTTTTAAGTGGAACTGGTGATTTCTTGAGTACATAGCAAAAATTAAATGTTAATAAGAGTGTTTTAAAGAGGAAAATAATGGTAACTAAATTCTTCTGTCTGCTACAGGTCAGAATTAATGTGATTTAATAACTTCAAAAAAATAATTTTATTTGAGTTTTTGAGGGCAGAACATTTAGTTTTAAGCTTTTATTTTGTTTTGCTTTATTTTAAAATCCTATTCATTCTGATGTAACTGAAAAATTATTCATTATTTATCTTTGGACAAGTTTACTTTAATATTATTATATATTCCTTCTTTTCATAAAATGGTAAATAAAATATCTGATAGCATTATTTTTCAAACATAAAAGCCTGAATTAAGAGTAGGATGGGTTATTGAATTACAATTTTACTTTTTTTCCTTTAATGCTACATTTAAACTCTGTAAAAGAGGATGAGATGCTTGGCATTTCATAGTGATTAAACAGGTTGAAATAATAAAGCATATGCTTTCCACCAAATTAAACAGTATGTCATGATTTTATCTTTTAAAGAAAGTGTGGGATCTGCAATTTCTTTAAGCTTCAATACATTAGACCTTTAAGATGCAGATCAAGCAAATATTCCATAAAGCATAATACTGAAGGGGGAATGTTTGATTGTATATTCTACATACTTAAGAATGTATGGTTCCTGTTTTCCATTTCTCTTTATTGCATATGAATTATGTATTTCCCTAGGGGTGTTCAACTTACAATATCCTAAAGAGGAAATAGAAAACATGTAACTTGGAATAACATTTTTATATGCAGAATAGTTGTTTTTGATATGTTCCAAGTTCAGAGGGATATTTATAACTGCTCTCAATATCATAACATTATCAATTTCTATTTCTAGCTGATAAAAATACAAAATTGATTTTGCTTGGCAAATTCATCCACAGATATAGTTTGTAATTTCATGAGAACTTATTAACTTAGAGGAATTAATACTCTGTTTCTTTAACTCCTTCATGAATAATTTTATGGAAAATATTTAAAATATATTTGAAACACAAATAGTGTCTAGTGTATTTCTTATGAAGCCTAGGCAGGCAATTAGAATTGCTGTTTTCTTTTTTGCTATTTTACTATTGGAATAGTACTATTGGAATAGAATGAGAAAGATAATAGGTACCCATCTGCAGCATAACTAAAGCTAATGATAATAATTGGCATTTGTGTTATGCTTCACTGTTTATTCAGTCTCTCATAAGCCTGATTTTCCTTTCATTATCACAATATTAAGACATAGTTACTTTTAGAATACTTTTATGAACAAAGCTCAGATATACGAGATATTAGACTTCAACATTTGTGACTATAACAGTGATCGAAATATTAATGCCCAGCAGGCAACATCCTTATCAAAATTATAGCAAAATTTTTGTAAAGCATATTATATGCCTGAAAGTTTGAATAAAAAATTAGAGGTGAAGATAAAAATATAGCCCCTTTAAATATTTCTGGGTTTTTGTTTTTGTACTGGGAATTGAACCCAGGGGTGGTTTACCGTGGAGCTACCTCCCCAATCCTATGTACTGTTTATTTGCAATAGGGTTTCAGTTTTATATTTTTAACGTAGAAAATATATGGATTTTTAGATAACATATATAAAGTGTAACCAATATTCTTAAATGGTTCACGTACATAGTTCTTTATTACAATTACAGTTTTTTGACAATGATAAGGATCAAACCCACGATTACATTTTTATTACAATGATTTTCCCAGGCTTCTTTTATGACTCTTTGTTCTAATGTGTAGTCTGACCCCTAACCTAATAGTAATATAAGCTCTCTAAATGATTATCTGATTGCTTCCTTTACCCATTCATATTATTTCCTTAAAAACGTGCTATTGGAGCTTCCTAAAAAACAATTTTTATAAATATGCTGTTGGGCAACATTATTTTCTTTTCACCAGTCATTTCTGATAAGACCAGAAAAAAGTAGATGCAAATTATGTATATTCAATTATAAAATTATTAAGGTAGTAAACCAAATAAATCATGTTTTTATTTTAATATATGTCACATCCTCTATGCTGCTCTGATTTGTATATTGATTAACTGGATTAATGGTCTGATACTACAGAGCAATGTTTCTTAAGCCTTAATAAGTATCAGATCTATGAAACAGACTACTGGATTCCATACACAATTTCTGATTCCATTGATCTGGGCAAAGTCTAAGAATTTTCTTTCTAACGAGTTTACAGATGATGCTGATCTGATGTTTGGAGGACAGTACTTTGAGAGACCCATTACCATAGAATATTCTAATGTTCTTTGTTGTTGTTGTTGTTCTGAGGATTGAACCCAGGTCCTTGCACATACTAGTCAAGTCCTCTACCTCTGAGCTACACCCCCATTGAATGTTCCAATCTAGATGAAAGGGCAATGTCAAAATCCACCCTTAGGATATACTTAAAAGTGAATATTTAATTTTTTATAGTCTTCTGTTTGCCTGTCTGTGATTTAACAAAGCAGCATGATTGTTTATATTAATACAAAAGAGAATCTAACTTAAATAACATAAGCTTGTTTGATGGTTTTCTTCTCATTAGAATATTGTTGGACACATGCACGTTTAATATGGCACATACTTTGCATAAAATATTTTTTGTCTGTTAATAGAACACTGTAGGGAAATTGTCCATTTTTATGTCAATATCCCCACAAACTATGGCATATTTCTCAATTCATACTTATTTAATCAGAATTATCAATATTATGGTTTAATATTATGGTCACAAATTAAACAAAGATGTTTAAACAAGGAAATTTACATAGAATCCTGAAAAGTAAACATTGATCATTGTGAACTTGTTTTAAACTGCATATTTCCAAAATCAAACTAGCTCTCTTATTAGTAATATGATTTTTATATTTATACCTACTCTATATGTGTTTATTATTTTCTTATTATTTAGGGACCTCCTGGTTTACCTGGTCTCAAAGGAGATCCTGGCTCCAAGGGTGAGAAGGTAGGAATTTAAAAATATGGGTTATTACACTTTTGATGTACTAATAGCAGAAGTCATTACTTTTACAGATCAAAACCTCTCAAAGGGAAATTTTGAAAGATAGCTTTACCATTCTAAGCCTGAGAAAACTACCAACTCTCAGCTTAACCAGATGTGTTTATAGAAGAGAAAGTATGCAAAATAATGATGAAAAATGTATAAGAATTCAGTGTTGCATCTTCTCTGTGTGCCCTTTTAGAAACCATATGGAAAAAGCATATGGTTGTACTAAAATAACTATTCACAA
The DNA here is from genome assembly GCA_028644305.1 of Xerus rutilus. Classification (NCBI taxonomy): domain Eukaryota; kingdom Metazoa; phylum Chordata; class Mammalia; order Rodentia; family Sciuridae; genus Xerus; species Xerus rutilus. The sequence continues at coordinate 80,196,646 of CM053400.1, read as the reverse complement.
GATAAGCAGATGGAATAGCAAAATGACCACATTTATGTTTTGAAACATAAAAATAATTTAAGCTAGAAATATCTTTCAAGTAGTAATCTGATTTCCTAGAATTCATACTGTTGCACTAAATAGAGAAAACAACCTTTTTTTTTTTTTAATGGCAGTAATATTGCTTAGATTATTTTAAAATCTCCAAATGTTTTTTTTTTTTTTAAACTGCAAAGTTTCTGGAGATAAAAACCATTTCATATTAAATTAGGTGCTTATTAAAATAATGAGATTCCCATTATTTATATTGTCAATAATACTTATTGATATTATTGTTTTTTTAAGCTGAAGGATCCTCACATGGGGATGCTGAAGATATTTTTAAAAAGACATTCAGTTCCATAACATACCTAAACCCTGATAAAGATTACACTTAATGTTAAGTAGCAAAAATCTTCTTAAGCAAGGAGAGAAGGGAGGGTCTTAATTTTACATTTCATTTGGAAAGGTTATTAAACGTATTTTACCAACATTTAAAATTTTTATTTCATGAATTTAATGTGCAAATATTTTATGACTAGATTTTAGTAATGGCTGCAATTTATGAATTACTAAAATTTTTCTCCCTCTTTCAAAGGGGCATCCTGGTTTAATTGGCTTGATTGGTCCTCCAGGAGAGCAAGGGGAAAAGGGTGACAGAGGACTCCCTGGAACTCAAGGGTCTCCAGGAGCAAAGGGGGATGGGGTGAGTAAAAGCATGGATGCTTTTTCCTTCTCTCTTCCAATAATACACACACACTTGCACATACTCCCTTAAGTATGACCAAAGTACTTTAGAGCATCTTTATCGGACTTCATTTTAGTCGATGGTATTTTCAAAATGGTGTTTATTTGACATTAGAATAAATAAATTAAAAATATGACTTGTTAAAATCATAAAAAAATTATAGTTTAGTATTTGCACAAACATGTATTGAATCCTCATCACATGCAAATTTATTCTGAGTGCTGCAGGGGTATAAAACATATATGTATATAACCTTCATACTACAGATATTTAATATAAAAGCCATTTGAGCAATCTATTTAGCATCTCAATATCTATAGACAGTGTACCAGGTGGAAAAATTCAGATTACTTTATAAAAGTTATTTATTAGATTCACAGTGAAACATTTTAAGCTCTTCTTAGGGATTTTTTTAATTCTCCACCTTTTGGAATGTGTGATATTATGCAAAGCATGGAAATGGAATTACTGAGGAAACCTCATTACATCAGATGATTCTCTTTCTAGGGAATTCCAGGTCCTGCTGGTCCCATAGGCCCACCTGGTCCTCCAGGCTTACCAGTAAGTACAAGACAAAGAAATCTTTTTTTTTTTTTTGGTACTGGGGATTGAACCCAGGGACACTTGACCTCTGAGCCACATCCCCAGCCCTATTTTGTGTTTTATGTAGAGACAGGGTCTCACTGAGTTGCTTAGCACCTTGCTGTTGCTGAGGCTGGCTTTGAACTAGCAGTTCTCCCATCTCAGCCTCCCAAAGTGCTGCTATGAGTATAACAAAGAGGTACAAATGCTCTAGATTTTTATCTGTGCTTTTGTCTTTGCATTTTCTAGGGTCCTCAAGGTCCCAAGGGTAATAAAGGCTCCTCTGTAAGTACTTCTCCCTTTGACATTTTAAATTTTCAGTGAAGTCCATTGAATTATTTTGTTCTCTACTTATGTCCACCCTTTTTCTAACAGGGACCTGCTGGCCAGAAGGGTGATAGTGGTCTTCCAGGGCCTCCCGGACCTCCGGTAAGTGCATGTTAACAAGAACAATGTTCTGATAACTTACATCTGCAGACTAGCAGTGATTTTTTTTTTTTTGCAATTATAAAATGGATGTACTGTCCAAAATTCTGATTTTATAACAAATGTAACTATGTCAATTAAGTAATAAAGTTTACATGCCAAGACCTATCTATGAACTGATTTGACTCTTTAAATATAGGAAACCTTAAATATATATCGTAATAATCTTATTATATATTATAGTCTTGTTTAGTTTTTCAAAAGAATCATATGATTTTTGGTCATATTTTAATGAATCTAATTGATTGTATACCACAAAGATACATTTACTTGACTTTAGGAATAAAGACAAAATTTCAGATGCTAGGCATTGGTTTTCCTAATACATGTAATGATAGTAATAGAAGCAAAAATAATAGCTATCATTTATAAATACTTATATTTACCAGACTTAAAACACTACTAAAGGATAGAATTACAATGTATAACTATATAAAAGAATACTTAGTCTTTTTTCTTGAGTTAAAATATTTCCAATTACATGTCTATTAGTTTTCTAAGACTACCATTAAAGCATACCACAAGATTGAGTGGCTATAAAAACAGAATGTATTATCTCACAGTTCTGGAAGGTAGGAGTCTTAATCAAGGAGTCAATAGAGTTGTTTTCTTCTGAGGGTTCTGGGGGAGGGATCTGTTCTGAACCTCTCTCCTTGATATTGTCTTGCCTCTGTTTGTGTCTGTGTGTCTGTGTTCAAATGTTCCATATTTATAATATCAGCCATGTTGGATTAGGGTCCACCCTAATGACCTTATCTTAACTCCTTCCATCTCCCATGACCCTATTTGAAAATAATATCAAATTTCTGAGGTATCAGGAGTTATGAATTAAACATAGAAATTATTGTAGGGCTCACTTTAACCCATAACAATATGGACTATTTTGTATGGTCCTACTCTTACATATACATAGAGTGAAGTCTGATTGCATTTATTTTAAGTTTTAATTTATAAAGATGTAAGTTGTACATATTGAAGCACAACAATATTTGCATATTTTCTGTTTTAGAATATAAACTTTTATGAAATATAATACATCATTAGATAGTGTAAGATCTTTAAGATGTTCTAATCTGTAGAGACATTTTTTGGGGGAGGCACTAGAGATTGAACCTGGGGCACTTAACCACTCAGCTACATCCCCAGCCCTTTTTAAATTTTTTATTTTGAGACAAAGTCTCACTAAGTGGCTTAAGGCCTTGATAAATTGCTGAGTCTAGCCTCAAACTTGAGATTCTCCTGTCTCAGCCTTCTAATTTGCTGTGTTTACAAGTTCAGCTGAGTTCAGCTGAGACTTTAAAATATAGTTCTGGAGATAGTGTGTAAATGAGGACTACTCAGAAAATCAAAGAGTAACATGTATAACATGTCAACAGAAAATTATGCTACTTAATGTGTAGATAAAGCACCAGAAATCTGACTTGTGCACCCACCCCTATATTTCCACCAGGTTATTTTTTTTTAAAATCATAAACTTTACATATATACATATATGTGTGTATTTATTTATATCTTTTCATATGTCATTTGTAGTTATAGAAAAGATAGACCTATAAACTATAATTTCTTGTAATAAGAACAAATCCAGCAATAACTAAACCTGCAGAGTATTTTTTTACTTTATGGAACATTCATATATTTTATATTCACATTGTCTCCTTTACAGGGTCCACCTGGTGAAGTCATTCAGCCTTTACCAATCTTGTCACCCAAAAAAACAAGAAGACATACTGAAAGCATGCAAGCAGATATAGCTGATAATATTCTTGATTACTCTGATGGAATGGAGGAAATATTTGGTTCCCTCAATTCTCTGAAGCAAGACATTGAGCATATGAAGTTTCCAATGGGTACTCAGACCAATCCCGCCCGAACTTGCAAAGACCTGCAACTCAGCCACCCTGACTTCCCAGATGGTATGTTAATAATACATGACAAAGCAAATGTACTGAGTTGCTAAGTTACTGAAGTGCATTGTGAGTTCATTAATTCTAATTAAATGTTTAATATACTCTCTAAATAAAACTAGAGCAAACAATTATTAATTCTACTCTTGTAGACAGAAAAATTCATTTACACTTTGTAATTCAAGATCTTCTTTGGAAAATCCTTGTGTGTTAAATAAGGTTTTATTGAACTGTGACATGATTTTTGGATACTGATTGCTCACATAAATGTACTTCACCTTGTAAATAACTCAGAATTGGTATTATGTGTGCACCCATATGTGCATATCACCATACAATTATTAACTTACTAATTTGCCTTATATTAATATGATTAATGTAGTACATTAAAACAATCACATTAATATTAATTAATATTTTCATGAATTTGATCAAGTACTTTACACTAACATGAATAATATGAATATGATTAAATAGCATAACATGAACATTTGATCTATCAGTTTAGCAAAATTTGGTGAACAGAATATTTAAGTATTGAGATAACTTAGGGCAAAAATTTTTCTTTCATTGATCCACAAATATCCAGTGGAAGTGTTCATAGTTTGCTTAATAATTCTAATCAGGATAATTTATTTTGCCTAGAGCTTAGCAAAACCTATACAATCTATTTTTCGGAGAAGGAAAAAGCTTCAGCTATGCTGATAGTTGATTAAAATCATCATTACTTAACTAACAAAGGGATAGATATTTATCTGATTTATAATTTATAAATTTCAATTTATACTGAAATACTTTATATTTCAGTATAAATATAAATAGATATTTATCTGATTTATAATTTATAAATTTCAATTTATACTGAAATACTTTACCTCCGCTTTTACTTCTAAGAAAATATTATTTTGCACTATCAAACAGTAAGTGTTATAAATGAAATCTAAATAACACAGTGAAGATAGAAAAGTCTAAATTCATATATAACCACTATAAAGGAAAAATATCAAAATCTATTTTAAGCATAGCCAGTTAACAACTAAAACACAGCTAGTTGTTAAGAATTCTGTGCAAACTGATAATTTAAGATCTTCCAATTTATGTTTATTTTAAAAAGATATGTTTAGTTCTGTGATTTATAAAGAGATTCTTACTTTTAACTGGCATTATGTACACAAAGGATTTAAATAATTTGGCTTGAGCCTGTGCTAGAAAATTTACCCTTCTATTCCCAAATTTAAATATACTTGACCACTCAACAAATTTCCACTGAAGTTTTGTGATATTTAGATGAGAATACAGAGAATGCAACTATATGATATGATTCTTACACTTGAGATCTCAATAAATAAGGTAACCATACAAAATTGAAAATCAAATGTAAAAGATAGTAGTATATACTGAATTATGAAAGCACATGTAATTTAGAACCATAGAAGTTAAAGTATTGTAAACTTTAGGAGTGCTAATCCCCTTGTAGACTATAGTTTCCAGTAGTTTTACGTAATAGCTAGCTTCATTAATTCTTAAATGTGACTAAATAAGAATAATTAATTCTTGAATAGTGCCAGGCACTGTTTTTCATATACACATTCATAGATGAACAGAAGAATGTTCTTGACCTATTTATTGTCTCATGGTATAGATAGGAAAACCAAAAATATTTGTAATAGCATATTATGACAGTTATTATGAAAAGTGGGTATTTATTTAACTAGAGGATGATTCCATCTTGGATAAATTCACTATCAATATTTGAGGAAGTGACATTTAAGATGAAACTTTAAAAAGATAGACAGTCATGCTAAGTCAAAAGAGTTTTCCAGGCAGAAGGGGCAGAACATTTGCAAAGCTTTGAAGAAGACAAGATCTTGATGTTTTCATAAAATAAAAAGAAGGTTGTTGTGGCTGAACAATAGTGAGCAAGTTGGAAAATGATTGAAAGTGGTTTTGGAAAAGTAAAATGAAGTCAAGGGAGCTGGTTAAGAAATTCTTGGAGCCCGGCGCAGTGGCGCAAGCCTGTAATCCCAGCACTTAGGGAGGCTGAGACAGGAGAATCGCAAGTTCAAAGCCAGCCTCAGCAATGGTGAGGCACTAAGCAACTCAGTGAGCAATTCAGTGAGACCCTCTCTCTACATAAAACACAAAATAGGGCTGGGGATGTGGCTCAGTGGTCGAGTGTCCCTGAGTTCAATCTCCAGTACAAGAAAGAAAGAGAGAAAGAGAGAGAGAAAGAAAGAGAAAAAGAAACTCTTGTACTGGGCTGGGATTGTAGCTCAGTGGTAGAGCACTTGCCTTGCATGCGTGAGGCACTGTGTTCAATCCTCAGTACCACATAAAAATAAAGATATTGTGTCCATCTACAACTAAAAAAAATATATAGGTATTTTTTAAAAGAAGCTCTTGGACTAATCTGGACGAGAGATGATGGAGGCCTCATTTAGAGATATGGCAATAGACGTGAGATATGGATAAATTAGAGATAAATTGAATATAGTATCCACAGTACATTGACACATTTTATAGAACAAAGATATCTGAATAATTGTTATTAATATATAATTTGAAAGAATATTTTAAGGCAATGTTAATTCAATAATGTGAAATAAAATTGGTTCCCATATAATTCAAAAAACTATATTCTTAAAAAACATTAAAGTATCAAAGACAGTATAACTGCCTATATGATGTGATTCTACATCACGTACAGAGAAATGAAAAGTTATGCTCCATCTGTGTACAATGAATCAAAATGCATTCAGCTATCATGTATACCTAAGTAGAATTAACTAATTAATTAAAGTCAGTTTTTCAACTAAAAAAACAAAAATATCAAAGACAGTATAGCTACCTCTGGTTGATAAAATCTTAAATATGATTTTTGTTTTCTTGTATATTTTTCCTGAGAATTTCAATTTCAGATGTGAATGTATGGTGTAATCATAAAAGATGTAAATGTTTTTGCTAAAGTATTCAAGTTTCCTGACAAACAAAAGCTATTAACTATTAAAATACTTTTACCATTTTTATATAGAAGATAAACATTGAATGGTGTTGGATTTTTGAGAGTTCCAGTACTAAGCTAAGCTACCAGAGCTTTTAAAATGTTATAAGTTCATAACTGTTGTATTCACATAATTCAAATTCACATTTGAAATGAAGTGACAGCATGAAAATGATAGGAAGAAAGCAAAGTAATTGTCACATGTTTATCAATTTTGTCTTCTAATAATTCTTGTTAACAAAAACCATTTTTCCAATTATTCAAATAATTTTGTTACTCCTAATATTGACCATCTTTACTCACATAACGCCAAAATATTATGATTATTCACATGATAAAATTTGTTCGACCACATTGCATTAATGGCAGTAATAGCAGGACATATTTAAACATATAAAGTAGTTCTCCTTCTTAGGATCCACATTCACTACAAGAAGTTTTTGTGTAAAATAAGGTGAAGGTATGATTCTAAATAGATACTCCATTGTTACAGATGAATAAATGAGGTCAAAATGGATTATTATACTCATATTTCTAAAAAAAGGACTACATATTATATGTGGGTTCAACTAGATCTGATTCCATTATGCATGTAATTTATTCCACATGGATTAATAGAATGTTATTATTTGAAGAGGTGACAGACTAATACCTAAAAGTGATTGGTAAAAATATTCCAGATATGGTTCCTTTACAAAGATTTGAGGCAAAAGAGATAAGGTCACTTCAACTAATCAAATATATCAAATATAATCAAATATATCAAATATGCCTAAAAACATAAAAGTAAGTAGATCCATGAATAATGACTTTTCTCATTTCTCTTTCTAGTAAAATTTTGTATCTGATGCATTTTATATTATTATTAATGAACTTGTATATGACCTACTTTTTCCTACTTTCTAGGTGAATATTGGATTGATCCTAACCAAGGCTGCTCAGGAGATTCCTTCAAAGTTTATTGTAATTTCACATCTGGTGGTGAGACTTGCATTTATCCAGACAAAAAGTCTGAGGGAGTAAGTACCAATCTGTTTTTGTGGTGAATGTTGACAGTTCCTGCCATGTTTTTGCAATATTGAACTAAACAGGAAAATTATACTGTCATATTTTCATTTGTCTGCTTTTCTTACAGGGTAATTAGAGCATTTCATTTGCATAAACATGAATAAGGCACCAAAGTGATGCATAGAGTGAACAAATACTTCTTTCCTTTATATTTTGCCCAGATGTATTCTTTAGGCACCTGCTTGCTCTCTAAAATTCTATGGCTTTTCATGACACATCACAGCTGAATCTCAAATTTTATTGCACATATAGTATTCTTCTGCCCAATTATCACATGTTAGCACTCACAGATGCATATTATGCTCAAAATGCAAAATTTTATGAAGAATTTGTCTTTTATATTAAATAATAGTATCCTCTACATTTTACATGTTTTAAATGTTTAGTTCTTTCACACACATCCCATGCTTTTCACCTAACGTTATCAATATACTTGAGTTCTATCTTGCAAATCATAAGTATAAGGAAAGATTTGTCATTAGCATAATTGTATTTTCCAAACATTTTGTAAGGAAGACATTTTATCTTTATCATATTTATATTGAATATGAATATTTATTACATGAATATCATTCATATTCATGTAATCTCATTTTATTTAGTAAATGGTGCAGGCTCACAGAGGTAAAGGAACTCCATATGACAAAGCAAGTCACTTTGTGTGAGATTTATCTTTTTAGGGGAATATTTCAGTTTATGACATCAGAATGATATAGTAGGGTCAGGAACTTCTCTACTATCAAAGCAGCTTCCCTACTATAACAGCAATTTCCATCTTCCATCCCAGTTTGTCCCATGGCAAAGCATAGTAAATCTCCTCTAGCCCCCAAAAAAATCCATGGCAAAGGAAAATGGCACCCCTCAC
>CM053400.1:80160788-80187471 GCA_028644305.1 Xerus rutilus | reverse complement strand
CACACACATACTTCAACCCTGATTCTTGTGATCAAGTCAGAAAGATTTCAGACATGTTGCTCAAAGTAACAGGCATGAGTTTATTGAAAGAATAGGAAAAGGGAAAGGAGACCCTCTCAAAAGAGAGTGGGTCCTCTTAGGAGAGAGACAGTGTGCCTCTCCTGCACTCCAGTGTTATTGGGAATCACAGTTGTTTTCCAGAAAGTCCTGTCTGCCTCTCGACTTTTGACAGCAGGATGCCATCAGACTTTCAAGTCCACACTGCCATAACAATAATAGAGCATTTTGTTCCATGTTGACCAGTTCTAATTGGATTCTGAACCATTTATTCTTACAGATTTTATGGATAGGAGGAATTGCCCTTTATCCCTGACTTCTAGGACCTACTCTGTGAAAAGGGTCACAAAAGTCTCCCCCTTCAAGGTAACTTGGTTTCCTCTCATCAGCATTGCTATTTCTGCTCTGAATTTCTCCTTAACAGGTAGTTTGCTGAGGAAGATGACATATCCTGTCCACTTAAGTCAGGCAGGGCTGCAGGTAAACTACTTCTTGGAAAAGAAAGCCTGTGAGGGTTAGCATACTAGGCCTATTTTACAGAATTATTCCCTTAATCTCATGTTTCCACCATTTGCATCTGTCCCCTATCAGTTGCATAACTATTTGCATCATATACTGCAGTGAATGTTAGTTTAGTATACCCAATCAGAGTAAAAATGTGTATCCCTTTCAGTATAAAATTAGCTCTAATTATACCATAGGTATATTGTGGGCTGAACTGCAGTATTTGAATGCATTTGGAGATAGGGTCTTTATAAAAGTAATCAAGTTTAAACGAAGTTGTAATTGTGAGTATAATCCTTTTTGACAGTTCTTATAAAAATGGGAAATTGAACATAGAGATAAACGCAAATAGAAGATGACAGTGTGAAGGGACACAAGAAGACAGCCAAAAGCCATGAACAGAGGCCAGAAGATCCTTCCCATTGCTTTCTTGAGAAATGAACCCCACCAGCTTCTCAAATAAATGTCTGTCTTCCACAACTATGAGACAATAAATTTCTGTTTAAGCCACTCAGTTGCCTAGCAAACTAATGTAAGAATTAAGAATTTATTTCTTCTCCTTGGGATCCAGTGGTGAATGAGACAGACATATCTCTGACCTTTGAGACTTTAATGATAAGCCATGTACTAACAAAAGATTTAAAATATCATTAACAACAACAGCAACAAAGGCAACAACAACGATAATGAAGTGTAAGAAGCACTAGCAAACTAATGTAAAGAATTAATCAAATATTTATTAGATTTACAGAATAAAGACTCAAGAATATTAATAATTTCATGTTCTTATTAAAAGAATATTTAAGTGAATTGCTAGGAACTTAAAATTTATGGATCTCAAGTTCCCAATATTAAAACAAGAATTTTTGCTTCCAGTGTTGATTACCTCACATTAAATTATTAACCAGTAAACTAATTCTGTTCCCTACCTCAAACCTTACCTATGAGGAATGGAAACACCTGCAGCAGGAAAGAGAAAAAACTGACTCGAAAGTATTGAATTTGAAGAGTAAAGTGGGCTGTTTTCCTCTGCGAACCTATAAGACTGTGTTCGGCAGATGCTAAATGTTCATGAAGTGTATGAAATTAAATATTGAGTATAAATTCTTATTGTGTATACAAGGGAAATAGGTTCAGCTGAGAGACATCTACATTTATTTCTTCTCCTTGGGGTCCAGTGGTGAATGAGACAGACATATCTCTGACCTTTGAGACTTTAATGATAAGCCATGTACTAACAAAATATTTAAAATATCATTAACAACAACAGCAACAAAGGCAACAACAACAACGATAATGAAGTGTAATGAATCTTATGATAGGCAACATATGGGGATCTGAGGCAATGGATGTGAGGACTCTAACCTTCATCAGGAAGCTAGGAAAGTACCATGGGTCTGAGACCAAAATGTGTAGAAATTTTCCATCTTGATGACAGTGTGAGAGAAAAAATACACGAAGAAAAGAAAAAAAAGGGCTATTCATGAATCTGGGAGAGGAAAAAAAATCTTGGAAGACCCAAAGACTAAGTAGAATTCCCTTTCTTTTGAAGTATGACTTAAATGGTTCGTCTCTCTTGTTCTCTTCTCTTACCAACTCAGAAAGGTCTCTGGTGTAGATTTTAAACTTTCCATGAACCAGATTGTGGCTTCTGCAGGTTGCTGCCTGTCCTGGCTTGACACATTAGAAACAAGGAATAAAACAGGAAGACATGCCTCAGAGACTTGCTTAAACTTCTGCAGCGAAGAGAAACACAGGTCTGACCACCAAAATTGAAAATCCAAAGCAGTACTTCAGAGATAAAACGGCCCCAGAAATAGAAGCAAGCAATCACCAAGAGAACAATTTAAAGCACCTGCTGATGATTTAGTCTCACAGCCCAACTCAGGCAGAAGAAAATTCAATATTGTTCAATGAAGTAAATAAAGTATTGAGGAAAATAAAATCCCAGGGCCTAAGATAACAATACTATTGATGTCTGCAGAGTCTGTGTGACAGATGCTCTCGGCTGCCACTACAGAGGAGGCTGCACAGCTATATACCAGCTTGTGCCATAATAAACCATTCACTATCGACAGACTCATCCTGAGGACGGAGAGATTTGGGCAGATATCCTGCGTTCTGTTCTTTGGGGGAGCCCTGCCCTACTGCCAGCAGTCAGCTGGACAATGATTCTTTGAGCCAGGGGGAGCTGTTTGCCAGATGGAGCTGAAAAAAGATGTGAGACATGATTTTCCCCTAAGTAGGTCTTAAATTGGCCCCATCTCTAAAGCCACCCAAGGGGTATTAATATGAACCACAGGAGGACTATTTGCATGATAACCCCTAGCATCTTCTGGAGAAATCATTAAAGAGATACAGCAGAAGTCCTAATGCAGTTACCAGAGAGCCAGATTTGGCTCTCAGACCTATACTATTTGGCCTGAATAATATTGGCTCACATGTATCTCTTTTTTTTTAATTAGCTGCTAACCTTTAAAAACTTGAATTTCTGGCTTCTATTGAAAATTAGGAGGATCAGATAAAATGAAAACAAGTGCCTATTTCATCTTTTAGATAGGGCATTTGTTCTTTAATTTGCTGCATCCTCCAGCACTCCCTGTGGTTGTATTTATATCTGGCTTACTTCATGTTAGTTAGCCCTTCTAGACATTTGAGTCCTAAACAGAGGACCGATACCTTGGGCAAAAAAGACAAAAAGAGGTTGAAGATTAGAAATGAGAAAGGAAACTTGTTCTCCAGAAAAAGAAAAAGCCACATCTATGAGAAATATATTAATATATTCAACAGAAATTGGGTAGATCATACAGTTATCTAAGTAAGGGAGTCAAATCTTAAAAGAAGTGGAAAAAAAAAAACAATTAGATACATAAAGCAGGAGGCTTGCACTCTTAACCAGAAAAGTGAAGTAACCAAAAAACCAGAAGGATTCTATCCAAGTGAAGTCTTTATCTAAGTTAACTTGCAACAACAATCTATTCTCTGGCTTGATTTCATCTGAGAAAAGCATAATGAAGAAAAATATTCTTGAAATGAATTGTAATTTGACATTGGGCTATCTCTAGTTTAGTTAGTTCCACATCAAATTCCTGAGGAAGAATGTGGGAAGAGTTGGTGCCAGAGACACAGTGAATCACAAAAGAGAAAAAATGACCTAGATGCATAAGGAGCAACCAAGCCATTATACTTCACAGGTCTTGGTGACACTGCTCAATGGCTGTTATTCCTTCAGGTCCTGAAAAAGTCAGTATGAGCTCAAAAATTACAAATAAACTTAGAGACTGGGAATTCAAACCTAAAATAAGGTTTATTTGCTCTTCTTGCTTCCTATGGAAAGATTTGGAGAAATCTAGAGAAAACTTCTTGTCCTTACCACCATCATCAAGGGCTAAGATGTCTGAGAAAGGATCACAAAGCATGGTCTGTTGCTTGACTTTTTCCTAGAAGCTGAGAAGATGAACTTGACTAATGTTACTGAGGATCATGCTCCTGGACTGCAAAACCCATGCAGCTCTCTAGTGCCTGTGTTAAACATCTGGAAGTGATACTGCACTAGGACACTGTTTTACTAGGTCTCCCTTGAAGACATTTTGAAGACACTGAAAATGAAGTTAAACAGGATTCTCCTTTACTGGCCCTTTACGTAGAGAGAGCAAACTTTGGTTTGGAATTTTCATGTCCCATCTGTTGACATTTTCGGCTTGTCACCTTCTTCAACACTAAGTAAATATGTGGCACAGAAACCCCAAGTGTAGCCAGGCTTGATAATACATGCCTGTAATCTCAGTGGCTCAAGAAGCTAAGGCAGGAGGATTGCAAGTTTAAGGCTAGCATCAGCACGTTGGCAATACTTTGTCTCAAATTAAAAAATAGATAGACCGATAGATAAATAAGTAAGTTCTAGGGATGTGGCTCAGGGGTTAAGTGCCCCTGGGTTCAACCTCTGGTACCAAAAAATAAATAATCAAAATACCTAAGTGTAGTGGTTAAACAGCATCTCCTAAAAATTATGTCCATCTGAAACCTCAGAATGTGCCCTTATTTGTTTTTTGTTTTTGTTTTGTACTGGGGATTGAACTCAGGTGTCCTCAATCATTGAACCACATCCCCAGACCTATTTTGCATTTTATTTAAAGACAGGGTCTCATTGAGTTGCTTAGTGCCTCACTGTTGCTGAGGCTGGCTTTGAACTCTCAATACTCCTGCCTCAAACCCAAACTGCTGGGATTACAGGTGTGTGCCACTGTGCCTGGCAGAATGTGCCCTTATTTGGAAATAGTGTATTTGTGCATATAATGGAATTAAGATGAGTTTGTACTGACTAGGGTAGACACTGATCCATTGTGACTAGAATCATTATAAGAGAGAACTCATAGGTATAGAGAGAGATTAAAAAGAATAAAACTGTCACTATTTGCAGATGATAACCAGTGCAGAAATTCCAAAGGCATTTACAAAAATAAAACAATCTTTGAACTAATAAATGTATTTAGTAAGGTTGAAGAGTACAAGATTAACATGGAGATTGTCTCTATCACTGTATGCTAGCAATGAACACATGGACCCTGGAATATAACATCATTTAAAGCTGCTAAGAGGACTGGGGATGTACTTCAGTGGTAGAGCTCTATCCTAGCATGCTCAAGGCTCTGGGGTTCAATCCCCAACACACACAAACAAACAAAACTGCTAAGAAATGAAAAGATTAGGTGTAAATCTAACAAAATGTGCTCTGGGTTTATAAGCTGAAAGCTATACAAAACTGACGAAAGAAATGAAAGATTTTTAAAAAATGAAGAATCATATTGTTTTCATGAGTGGAAATGTGAACATGGTAATACTTCAAATTCTCCAAAAATTGACATGTATACTTAATTCAATACTCATCAAAAGCCAAGAAAGATTTTTGTAGAATCACACTAGATTATTCTACAATGTATTTGGAAAAAATAGATCACTAGGATAGCTGAAAAATTTTTTAACAAAGAAGAATAAAGTAGAAAAATTGGTCTACATGATTGCAAGACTCACTATAGATACAATAATCAACACTGTATGGTAATGACAGAAGTGCCGACAAATAGATTAATGCAAAATAATAGAAAACACAAGTAGACATAAATTTGCCCAGTGGAATTTCGACAAAAGTACAAAAGTAATTCAATGGAGGAAAGACAGTTTTTTAGCCAGAAGTAACTGGGCATTCATAGGCAAACCTCAAATGATTCTTGTTCTAAGTCTCACATCTTATACAAAATCAGTTTACAGATGATGAACAAAAAATATAAATATTTAAAAAGGGGAAGAAAGAGAAGATGAGAGCTAACCTTTGATATTCAGGGATAGGCATCCAGTTCTTGGACATGATACAGGGGACATGCTCTCCAATCTACTAGTCCATTAGTCCAAGTGCACCTTGTCAGGCTCCTCCAGTGTCAGCACAATGACCTAGTTCAGCCCCATTGGCTGGAGTCCAGGCTTAACCACATAAAGGTTTCCCAGGCAGCTTCCTGATGTGAAACAATTCAGTCTGCAGAATGTCCAATATGACTCCCTGCTGACTGAAGCATCTTCAACCACAAATCCCTTCAGATCCCAGAAAGTCTGTTCCTTTTTATTGTCAGATGAATCTTTCAAAGGTTTTCCAAATCATTTCTTAGGAACCAGTGAATTGCGGGGAGCGAAATTTGAAGTCTGTACAAAAGCTTCCTTATAACACAAGTGCCATAATATTCAAACTTCTGCCTTTCTCAGTCTTTCACATTTACCCCCATGAATTCTCATAAGTTTTTAGTTCACAAGGGTAACTATTTTATATACACTGGTAGCAATTTGCAATAAAATAATATTTTTGAAAAACTCATGATATAGAAGCCAGTCTGATGCATAAAAAAGACAAATTGAACAACTGGCTTTTGTAAAAAGTTTTTGCATTATGAAGATCCTAAAAGGATAAAAAGGCAAGTCACAAAGTGGGAGAAATAACATTGAAAGTCATATATTTCATGAAGAACTAGTATCTCAAATATATAAAGTACTCTCAAAACTCACAAATGAGAAAAAATCCAATTAGAAAATGGAAAAAAGAGAAGAGACATATCAGAAAATGAACAAGTAGAAATAAGCATTTAAAACATATTCAACATCATTAGCCATTGATAAAATGGAAATCAATACTACAATGAGCTATTATGCATTTAACAGAATGACTTGATAATTATAGTTATTATAGCTATAGTTTTTAATTATTGTTAATATTACTAACAGTTATAATAATAATCTATTATTATTGTACCACCTACAAATACTGACAGTTTCACAGTAATTCATATCTTGCTAGTATGAATTTAAAATTTCACATCAAAAACAATTTGGTTTTTAACAAAAATTAAGCATGCAACTATTATACAACTTAGCAATTGCACCCTGAGGCACTTACTGGAGAAAATTAAAGACTTGTGTTCACATAAAAATTTGTACATTCATGGTTGTAGGAGCATTTTTCATAATAGGGAAAAAACTGCGAACAACCCAGTCTTAAATGGATAAAGAGTTAAACAAACTATGGTATATCCACACTGTGGAATACTCTTCCATAATAGAAACAATTAATACACACCATGATTTGTATAAATCTTCAGAGACTTGTTCATAAAAAATAGTCAATCTTTGAGGTTATATTCTATATATTTCTATTTACATAACTCCATTGAAATGACAAAAATATAGAAATGGAGAATAGATGAGTGTTTGCCAGGAATGAAGCAAGGAGTGGGAATGGAACTGACTTATTTTAACACATAATTATAGATTTTATGCCAATATATTTTTTTTTTTGCAAAATTGTTGCATATTTTATTCCAAATTTTTCAAAAAAAGTGGGATGCCAAATCCAATGTGATGAAGGTTTGGGCCTACTTTTCCCTCTAATAGGTGCAGAGTCTCTGGTCTAATTCCTAGGTCCTTGATCCACTTTGAGTTTTGTGCATGGTGAGAGATGGGGGTTTAGTTTCATTTTGCTGCATATAGATTTCCAGTTTTCACAGCACCATTTTTTGAAGGGGTTATATTTTCTCCAATATATGTTTTGGCACCTTTGTCTAGTATAAGATAACTGTATTTAAGTGGGCTTGTCTCTGTGTCTTCTATTCTGTGCCATTGTTCTACATGTCTATTTGGGTGACAATACATGTCGTTTTTGTTACTATAGCTTTGTAGTATAGTTTAAGGTCTGGTATTGTGATGCCTCCTGTTTCACTCTTCTTGCTAAGGATTGATTTGACTCCTCTGGGTCTCTTATTTTTCCAAATGAAGTTCATGATTGCTTTCTATATCTTCTTCTCAGCAAAAGAAACAATGAGGTGAAGAGAAACTACATTTTGGGAACAAATTTTTGCTACATGCACATCAGATAGAGCACTAATCTCCAGTATATATAAAGAACTCAAAAACAAGACCAAAAAAACAAACAACCTAATCAATAAACGGGCTAAGGAGTTGAACATACACTTCTCCTAAAAAGATATGCAATCCATCAATAAATATATGAAAAAATGTTCAACACATCTAGCAATTAGAGAAACGCAAATCAAAACTACTCTAATATTTCATCTCTCGGCAGTTACAATGACAGTTATCAAGAAGACAAGCAACAATAATGGTTGGCAAGGACATGGGGGAAAAGACACACTCATACATTGCTGGTGGGACTGCAAATTGGTACAACCACCCTGGAAAGCAGTATGGAGATTCCTTAGGAAACTTGGAATGGAACTACCATTTGACCCAGCTAGCCCACTCCTCGGTTTATACTCAAAGGACTTAAAAACAGCATACTACAGCAATGTAGCCACTTCAATGTTTATAGCAGCTCAATTCACAATAGCTAAACTGTGGAACCAACCTAGTTGCCCTTCAATAAATGAATGGATAAAGAAACTGTGATATATACACACAATGGAATATTACTCAGCATTAAAAGAGAATAAAATTATGGCATTTTCAGGTAAATGGATGGAGTTGGAGAATTTCTTGCTAAGTGAAGTAAGCCAACCCCTCTCCCCCCCAAAAAAGGCAGAATGTTTTCTCTGTTAAGTGCATGCTTGCCAGCGCCTGCGCTGGACCAAAGCGAAACCGAGTCAGCGAGGGAGCCGTGGATGAAAAAACACACACAACAACAATTCTGAAGAAAAAGAAGTCCGAAGCTCATTTATGTCAGCACTCTGGGCTTATATATCTTTCCTACCCCCTGAGGGGCATGGGAGGCATGGAACTGCAGACCCAGGTGTGGAAAATGCTCAGGCTGCAAAACAAGCTCAGACCACAAGAACACAGGAGTCCAAGGAATGGTCAGCACCTGTGGCTTCTCTCAGAAATCAGGGTACAGCTGGTTCTGGTAAACAGAAAGTAGCCATGCATGCAAGAATGTTCTCACAATTCCCCCTCTCTTTTCCTAGAGCCTGTCTTAGGTTGCAGGGACCAAAAAACATGGCTTACCCATCATCGAGTCTACGACGTGGATGTTAACCGCCATAGCCCTGTCTTAGGTTGCTCAAGTCTTCGTCCCCGTCTTACCCGTCATTGACTTCCTAGGAGTGTGCAATGCCCAGCCACACTTGGGCAGAGGGATTGTCATGGGAGAGAGCTACCAAGGCTTGGTATTGTGCATGCTGTTGACACCTCATAGATCGAAGTACCCTACAGCCACAGCATATCATGAGCAGTATTAACAGCACGAGCAGTCCGACCAGAGCAACAGTTCCAGCCCATTTGTGCAGCATCATACCAATCTGTTGGAACAAACCTAACACTGCCCCTGAATCCAGCAGTTTGACCTTGGTATTATTTAGGACAATAACTTGTTGTAATATAGTAAAGGTTCCAAGAGCCATTCTTGCATCAAGACAGGTGGCCACCTTACCAGGCCCCAGTAACATTACCCAGGCATGAAGAAGTCAGTAGCATAAAAATCAGGAGCTTCATGATGACTAGAAAGTATTCCAAAGAATACTCATGAGCTCTTCAATAGGTCTTCACCAGCATCATCAGATTCTGTAAAACACAAAGAAAGGCTTTCCAGGAGGGAAGAAGCTCCTGGACAGATTCTTAGGTTATAACTTCCCTGACACATCTGTCAGGGACCCAAACAGGAGTGTCTGCATCATGGGGATAGACACAGACAGACCCTCAGGCTTGAGAAATTACAGGATCAGGACCACGCCATACTCCTGTCCTTAGATCCTTCCATTTCACTATCCTTTGTGTCACCTCCGGATAGAACTGCTTGGGTTAACTGTTGCCAATCTGATGGAGTGAGATTCAAAGATGAAAAGGATTAAAAAATGGCTAAAGTGAAGGGTGCATGAGGGCCATATTGTACCACAGCATCCTTCAAACCTTTTACATCCTTGAAATGCAACGGCTGATGTTGCCTGACTGTCCTTGTTGGTTTTGCACTTCTATTACTGGGAATACCATGCCTCCCAATTGAGGCTCTGGAGGCGCTGTAGGAGCGGTAGGCCTCCTAGACTCATGTCCTGGATTAAAGGGACATGGTCTTCCCACTGAATAATACTTTGGTTCCTGCTTACATTGTTCTTTTAATTCCCACTCCTGTAATCTCTCTTGCAATGTCTGGATATCCTGTTCCAACTGCAATTCCTCATCTTCCTCCTCATCCTCTCCTTTCCCTTCCTCGCTATCCATTTCAACTTCTTTAAGGGTCTGGGTAGAAATCACTTCTTGGGTGGATTCAAAGGTCTTAGATTAACTCAATGACTTGTTCCTGAATCAAAACCTGTTTACTTAAAAGACAGTCCTTAATTAGCCTCCATTCAGAGAAGGTGGTAATGAGAAAAGACTGTGGCCCCTGTGTGTAGCCTTTTCTGTAAGTCCACACGGACCTGTTCCCAATCTGGAACATTGAGACTTCCCGAATGAAGGAACCAGGGACTAGACTGTTCTATAATCTTTAAGAAGGCCCTTATAGTACTCTTTTTTAGCCCTGTACCCTGTTTCTTCAACAGAGTTTCGATCTGATTTTCCAACAATTCCCTACTGTGGGTAGTGCTCATCTTTACCTGCACTATTAACAATTCACCCCCTACTTACCGGCCCATCCCGGGGTGTGTGTTGGTGTTCCTTCCCTTCTTCTGATGTCGGTGGAACCTCCAGATGCCAGTGCTTGCGCTGGACCAAAGTGAAACTGAGTCGGCAAGCAAGCCGCGGATGAAAAAAAACACACACAACAACGATTCTGAAGAAAAAGAAGCTCGAAGCTCGTTTATGTCAGCACTCTGGGCTTATATATCTTACCTACCCCTCGAGGGGCGTGGGAGGCGTGGAACTGCAGACTCAGGTGTTGAAAATGCTCAGGCTGCAAAACAAGCTCAGACCACAAGAACACGGGAGTCCAAGGAACGGTCAGCACCTGTGGCTTCTCTCAGAAATCAGGGTACAGCTGGTTCTGGTAAACAGAAAGTAGCCATGCACGCAAGAATGCTCTCACACATGCTGATCCATAATGGGGGGCAGGGCTGGAGCCCAGGAAGAATGGAGGAACTTTGGGCAGAGGGGAAGGAGGGAAGGGGAGGATCGTGGGTGCAAGAAATGTGGTGGAAAGAGGTGGACATCATTACCCTAGGTACATGTATGACTGCATATATGGTGCAACTCTATATAGTGTACAACCAGAGAAATAAAAATTTGTGCTCCACTTGTGTACAATGAATCAAAATGCATTCTACTGCCATATATATCTAATTAGAATAAATAAATTAAAAAAAAACTCACTGCAAAAATTATTTAAAATGCTAATTAGGCAAATTTTTGCTTGTTTTTGGTAAATAAATGCATTATGTTCTAAAAAACAAAATTGGGATGCACCATTATATGAAGCAATTTTTTTTTATTGTGTTGGCATAACTTAAAAATCATTTGTTACTAAACTGTTTTTGGAGCAAGGTTAAGATGCACAGAGTATTTGTGAAGATGTGTGAGGTTGGTAGTGACAGTTATGTAGTGAAATGCAATAAAAATGACTGTCATTGGTTAAATAAGAACCCTCATAGTGAAAGAAATGTTCTGCATCTATACTATTTCAATATCACTAAACTGGTTGTGATGTGGATCTATATTTTTACAAGATGTTATTGTTGGGAAAAACTAGGTACAGGTACAGGTTCTCTATATTTTTTTCTTATAAGTACATATAAACCTAAATTTAAAAAATTAAAATTTGAGGGCTGGGGTTGTGGCTCAGTGATAGAGTGCTCAACTCTCACATGTGAGGCACTGGGTTGGATCCTCAGCACCAGGTGCACCACGTAAAAATAAAATAAAGGTATTGTATCTACCTACAACCAAAAAATATTTTTTAAAAAATTAAAACTTGAAATGTTTTATACAAATTAATAATATTTATGTATCTCAGATTTAACACATAATAATATAAAGAAATAAAAGGCTATAGATACACAAAAATCTATATTCCTTCCTCCTATTTTTCTCCGTAAGTTTTTCATACACACAAGTAGGCATAGGTTTACAAACACACGAAACAAGTAATAAATAATATTGTTTGTTTTATCATTGTGGATGAGGTACAATATATTAACAATAAAATACATTCAATCTTTAAAGTTTGTGAAGTGTAACAAATAAAATAAATAGACCCATGTAAACATCATATAATTCTCCCCAAATACTCTCAGCCCCTTTGTAGTCCATCTCCTCCGTTCCTGGTTCTACATAAACATGTATAATACTGGGCTTTTGTTTGTTTGTTTGTTTTTTGTACTTGGGATTGAACTCAGAGGTACTCGACCACTGAGCCACATCCCAGCCCTATTTTGTGTTTTATGTAGAGACAGGGTCTTACTGAGTTGCGCCTCGCCATTGCTGAGGCTGGCTTTGAACTCGCGATTCTCCTGTCTCAGCCTCCCTAAGTGCTGGGATTACAGGCTTGAGCCACCGTGCCGGGCTTATAATACTGTTTTGAGGACAGTTACATTTACATAAATTATCTATAAATTATCTGCATCATATTTTTTTAAATTTTCCCTTGCTTCCCAAACTTTTCTCTTCCTCATATCAGATGTGCTCCAGCCCTCTCCTTCTGTTTCATCTTTCAGAAAGGCTGTGAACTTGTGATTTCCTAAAGAACTCCCTGAATTTAGAGAGAGAGAGACTTCTCTTTTATTTGAAGGAATGTTAATGTTAAGTATTTTAATTAGAAGTGCAGGATATATTTTTCTTCAAGGAAGAAGAAAAAGCTTACAAATTGGGGTACTTGAACACCAGAGTTCTCCTGCAAGATTTTGTTTAAAGGCCTAAAACTGGAAACCTGGGATAAAATCAACTTTGGACAGCATTTTACCACACTTATGGTCAAAATCTTGGATTTTGTTGCCCAAAACTTGCTGGCAGCAGAAACAAAAGTGAAGCTAAGTCATTGCCTGTTCTGAATTTTAGTAATAGTTAATATAGTTACAGGGAGACTTTTGGCAAGCCCAGGAGGAATTCTACAGAGGCAGGAAGAAGGGAGACCTCATCTTGCTCTGCCTTTAATGGACAGAGTGCTTGTAATCTTATTGGAGTGATAGACATGGGAGGCAGAATCATCTCCTTTTGATTAAAATAACCAATCCTACATTTCAGGGCACTAAAAAACAATTATTTTTATAGTTTGGACCTGAAATGACCTCCCCAAAGCTCATGTGTTGAAAGCATGGTCCTCAATGAAAAAATGTAGGGCTTTCAGACAATGATTGTATCATGGGAACTCTGACCCCATCAGAAGATTAATCCTTGATAGCTAATGGACTACTGGGAGAAGGGGCATGATTGGCCAAGTCACTGGGGGTATGTTCTGGAAAGGTTTATCTGACCTTGTCTCTTACCCCCCTCTTTCTCTTCCCTGACTGACATGAGCTCAACAGTTTTTCTCCTCCACACCCTTCTGCCACATTGTTTCTGCCTTGGAGTAAGCCAACTGAATCCTCTGAAACTATGGTCCAAATAAATCTTTCCTCCTCTAAATTTTTCATGTTGTTTTGGCCTTAGCAATGAAACAGTTGCTAACACAATAATAGGTATATACACTAGAAAAGAACATACATCCCTCATGGTAAAAATCTCTAGAAGATGACTAGTTTCCAATCCTCAGTTGAGAAATTATATGTAGTTAGAAAGATTAAAGAGGATAACAGGGAATTTAGGAAAGCAAAATCACACTTCCAAAAATAGCTCAGCCTTCAAGGATAAAAGAAATTAGATCTTTAGAACCTCCAAATCAAGGAGAATTACACAAATGTAAAACATCTGAGTGTAAGAGGGGATGCCATTGCAAAAAAATTTGTTAGATGTTTGTTTGTTTTTGTTTTTGTTTTTTACTTGAATCTGCTCCTATGAAAAACTGGCCAGAGGGGAAACTTGTTCTATGTTAAATTTAAAAGTGAGAACTCTCCTAAAATATTCTCGTTAGATTTTATTTCCTTGTCTTTAGGCTTCTTTGTGAGATTAAAGGGAAAAATTTTTGTTTAGAAATTTTAAAGATTATTTACTTTGGAAATATAAACTTTCTACTTGTACAATTATAAGAAAATACATTTTAAAAATTCATTTTTAAATAGAAGTTTGAATTTGACCTATTCAGAGAAATTGATAGAACATTTGATAAGTGTAGAAATGGGAATTCAAGGAGACCCAGAACCCCCTCTGTGTAATGCTATGCATAATCTGATCTCTTTGAGTGTGGGTGGTAACTTTGTCCTTTTTGTAAAGGTTAAAGAAAAAATGATGGAATATCACTCCCTAAATTAGGATATTTTATAGAGCAAAGATGTTAAGATGTGTCTCCCATGATTTTAAAAGGCATTTCGTTTTAACAGACTGGTGAGCAAGAGATTATTCTGCTGGGCTTTAAGGAGCAAACTGCCATGTTTGAAATGCTTATTGAGAGGGCTACATAGCCAGGAAGTATAATATACTCTCAACCAAGAAGACTAGTACCCTCAGTCATATACAATAGCATAGAACTGAATTTTTCCAACAACCTGAATGAGTTTGGAGGTGGATTCTTCCCCAGTCAGTCCTCCAAATGAGACTGCAGTACAGTTGTTATTTTGATTGTGGCACATGAGATCATGAGCAGAGGACCCACTAAGCTATGCTTACATTTTTGAACCACTGAAATTATGAGATAATAAATGCATGTTACTTTAATTGCTCAATTTGTAATAGATAAAAATATGCAGCCATATTTCTAGAATTAGCCGTGACTCCTAAGAATTCAGAATGGTATCAGTCTGGAATTAAAGTATTACTCTAAATGGGTTATTATAAATTATTTTACTGTTTGGCATAAAATTGATTAATGATAGATGATTTTTCTAGAAAGGGTAGAGACCTGTTAGAATGGAAAAGTATAGAATATCAATTTGTAAATATAATCTGAACAACATTTATCAAGTTCTTCCCCAATGCAGTTTTGAAAAAAAATTTTTAATTACAATATTTATCAGAAGACTACAGCTTTTGAGGCTTCTGAATTGTTCAAAGGCCCTGACAGAACACTTCTAACTTTTTCTAAAGAGAGATCTTTTTTAGATTTATAATTTTCAGCTATAATTTTCAGTCTGAAGAACTATATATATTTTAATATTTTAATCAGATATAAGGAAGATATATTACAAAACTGAGAAAGTTTTTAAATACTTTAAAATGTACGAGGGAAAATAATTTTGAAAAATGAAATTGTTTTCTGATAACTTGAATCCATTTATTTTGCCATGCTGGATTTCTACCTGGGACCTCAAATATGCCAGGCAAGTGCTCTACCACTGATGTACATCCTCACTCCTCATCTTAGTCTTTTATCAGTAAAAGTCTAGATGGTGATCATTCAATTACAAAGATTCTAAATAGAATATATGTGTCAGTCATATTTTATTTTACTCAAATTTATTTAAATCAAATATTTGAAATCTCACATCATATAAAGTACTTGAAGAATTATCACATATGTGCAGAATCTGACTAAGCTTTTTATGAGATGCCTCTTAAAGAATAGTGCCATATGTGATACAAGTCACTTAAAAGTTATTTTATATAAACTTTCTGGATAAATTTAAAATTATGATACATGTGATAATTTTGAGCATTCTAAATTTTATTTTTTTATGATTGTGTCAGCTAACTTTGAGTTGCTATGATCAAAAACAACTTAGAAGAGAAGTTTATTTTGGCTCACAGTTTCAGAGTTCTCAGTAATTTGTTGGCCAGCTGCATTGCTATGTACCCCAAGGTGAAACAACATCATGGCAGAGGGCATGGTGGAGGAAAACTGCTCAGCTTATGATAGCCAGGGAGGAGAGAGCGAGTGTGGGATAGGGCAAAATATGAACCCCAAAGATATACCCCAGTGATCTACTTCCTTCTGCCATAATATACCTGCTTACAGTTACGCCCAGTACAATGTCCTTTGGAATTATTAATCTATCAAATGGATAAAATTCAGCTAATTAGATTAGAGTTCTCAAATTCTAATCACATCACCTCTGAACATTCCTGCATTTGCTAACATATCTCATTGGGAGGATATCTCATATCCAAACCATTAGAATGGTGTTGGATACATTTTAACATATTTGAGAGAATGGACTTGTGAAAAATTGAGGTAACATCTTTGTACAAAAGAATATTGTAGTCAAGCAATAAGCTTAATGGTAAAGTAACAAACAGTGACTCTAGTTAAGGTAAAAAATGCAATGTCAAAAATAGAACTGAGTTATAATAAAAGAGTGGTTTTAAAATAGAGGTAAATAGAGGAGAATTTTGAACAAAATTTGAGAGTCATTTACTAAATATTTGTAGACTCTGTTACACCAGATGTTCTGATTAGTAGGGGAAAACAATTTTGGTGAGGGAATGTAAGGTTTCTTCTTTCAAGAGTCCAAGATACCATCTTGTTCTACAGACTCTAGAGTTAACTGAAGGACAGATGCGATATATTTCAAAACCAAGGAGAGGGAAATTGCAGACTTTAAAATCGTGAAGGGCAACATTGTAATTTGTTCTTTGTTCTGACAATATATAGATAGCTGGGATTTTTAAAACTACTGATTAAATTGTGGTTTGTAAATGTGTATGTAACAGGAACATAAACAGAGCTTGATAAACAAGACAATAATTCATACTTACTAACTTTAATTCATGACTTTAAAAAATTGGAAAATACTTTTCCTAGTGAGATAACATAATTAGAGAAGGAATTGTCTATTTGAATTGGGAAGTAGTAGGTGAAGTTAATGTCAAATTAGTGGAAAACAGATGTGCAACAGGATAGCAGACTACTGCAGAGAAGGATCTAGAAATGTCAAGAAACACCGTGCTATCATTTCTTTCCTAGCAAGGTATTATTTACCTTTGAAATCTCATATCAAGTCAGTTTCTGTAAATCTTTGATCCAACTTCTCATTTTGGATTTTCATTGCACATAGTCTATATTGTTATTAGAATTTGATATGTTTTATTTTGAATATGTCTGCTTTTTTCATTAGTTTTTTGAAGTTAGTGACTATAACTTGTCAATATTTGTAGCTCAAACACTGAATATTGAACACGGGTCCTGGTATACAGAACACATTAATGCTTTGTTGAATTAATTTTAACTAAATACATTATAAATGATATCAAAAAATCTTGTCTTTGTTGTACTGTCTTAATCCTACCTCATTTTGGTCCTTATATTCTTTCTTTGCTCATTTCCTTATATCTTGCTTCATTGCAAGGTGTTTTTTAATTTTTTTTCCCTTTGGAGAATACATTATGTACCATGGAACTTTGAAATCTGTGCATCCAGTGTATCCAGCACAATATTCAGCACTTGGTATGTGTTCAGTGAAAACTTGAAAAAAAAGGTGGATGGATAGTTGGATGCATTAATTAATAAATTAACATTTAAAACTTTTGAGAGAAATCATGTTTTAGTCAGTTTTTTTTAATTGCTGTGACCAAAAGATCTGACAAGAAAAATTTTAGAGAATGAAAAGTTTATTTGGCACTTATGGGTTTGGAGGTCTCAGTCCACAGACAGCCAACTCAATTGTGCTGGGTCCAAGTGATACAGGACATTATGGTGGAAGGGTGTGGCAGAGAAAAGCAGCTCCAAACAGGACAATTAGGAAAGACAGGGAGAGAGAGAGAGAGAGAGAGAGAGAGAGAGACAGACAGACAGACAGACTGTGCTCACCAGGAACAAAACATATACTCAAAAGGCATAAGCCCAGTGACCCACCTCCTCCAGCCACACTCTACCTGCCTACAGTTACCACCCAGTTAATCCCTATGAGGAAAGTAATGCATTGATTCTAAACTTCCTGTGTGACGATATGTATTGTCAATATGTGACAATATGTATTGACTTCCTGTGTGTGACAATATGTATTGTCTCACATATGAACTTTGGCAGACACCTTATATCTAAACCATAATAGGCAATTTTAACTTGTAAACCAGGATTTTAGAATTTGCTATTACATGAAATATGTTTTCACTTATGCTTTTATTTGAACCATAAGAGGAAAAGATAAATTATCTTTATATTACCTGTTTTTTCATCTATCAACTGATTCATCTTTATCACCTTCAAATGAAGTTTCATAGATACTATGATTCTTAATTCATGACTAATATATTTTATGGAAAAATTGTTTTGTGGGGGCAGAGTGGTAATCAAACTAAATTTTCTTTATGTGAGTAGCTGATTAATTTGCTTCGAAAGGCAAATTCTTATGTAGTTATTTACTCTTAACATGTATGTTTTAAATGCTGCATTTACAATTCAGAATTTAACATTATCCTATCCACATAGGTCCTGATTAAATGATTTAAACTATCTCTCCTCAAATTAAATATGATCATGTCCCAGGTCAGCTTGAAACCCACTGTGATCTCATCACTGCCTGGAGAAGAAATCATTACAGACTTCTTAGCATGGTCTCCTTGCCCTTTCATAATCTCATCCTAACCTATTTCCAGCTTAATCTCTGTAAGTCCAACCATTCCGTTTGATAGCCACCTTCCACTTTGTATTTCCTACCTGTGTTAGATCCTTCAAAGAGGAGTTTTCCAGTTTCTTCCCATATCCATTTTCATTTTCCTAGTGCAAGGATCCATCTTTTTCAAACTATTTTGTTACAGTGGTTCCAAATTGTTCCACTTTTATGTTTTAAAATTAGTGTTGTAGAGTGCAACCGGGGCAAATATTTCAAAATAAAATTCTAAAACTGGGTTTCACAATACTTCAAGGAATTTGTATAAATCACAAGAAAAAGACCCAAGAAGATCTTGGAACTATATGACCTGCTCTATTCTCCACTTTCACATCTATGGATTCATCATCTATTCTCAGTCACCCTCCTCTCATGGTTCTTTTTTAATTTCCTTGAAAAATCATGCTTCCTCAGGTCATCATGTTTCCTTTAGTTTGAATATTCTTCTGGAAGATCCCCTTTTTTTAGTTAACCACATTTCATGTTGCAAATATTAACTTAGAAATTTGAACCATTTACTTTGCATTTCTTCTTGAAAACCAAAGAACTGAAAGAATATCACTATTTATCTAACACAAACGAACAAACAAAAATCCAGAAGAATTATGGATTCATGATTTTTCTTTAATAGGAGAATTGAAGCAATGATACAAACCATAGGCCGAAATCTAAGGAGAAGCCTACAAGGGAAAGATGAGATGTGAACATTTTCTCATGCAGGATCATGTAGTCAGGCACTTGTGAGAATGTAGCTGGAGTTGCTAACAAATTGGTAGAGATGACTGTGCCCTAACTAACAGATTTAGAGACATTTGGTGCTGAATATATAGAGGTAGTTTATGCCTGCTTGCAGACTTTTCTACATGGACCTTATACAATATAGACAGATTGGCTGAAGTTATAAAAATGGATGTCTAATGATATAGGATTGAAAAGGGGGATCACAGTGACGTCAGGAGAGGCACAGGCCCATTCTGACACTCTGACCCTTACAAACCTTACTGAGGGAGAGGATTCACATTCCTTGCTCCTAAGGCATTAGTGATGTCTGGTGAGAGAAACCCTGTGAAAATAGTAGGAATATATGCTGGGACCAAACTGAAACTGTAGTACCAGTGGAGACACTGAGAAGTTCAGAGCTAAGCCAGGGCCATGCATAGTCTGCTTATGACCGAGGCTTAATAAGAACAATGGGGAATGTTCCCTTTAGAATCTGCCACCAGACTAAAGGTTAATTATTACCAGGTAGCAGAGTAAAACTTTTAGGATAGAACCAGGAGAACAAGACCCCAGGGGGCCAAGGGAGTGAGGACAACTCTTTAAGGTACATTACAAAAAGAAGATCTAAAGTTGAGGGTTTAGCAGAAATGATAAAACCATGTAAGAAACCCTTCACAACCCTAAACACTGATTATCACTAGAGGAATTTGATAACCATGGTGCTCTGAAGGTAACAAAAAGCACCAATGATAATGGGACAATATCAAATGTTCTAACTAACAAACTTACTTTTTGAAGCTCAGAAGAGAAGAGAAAGCAGGGAGAAGAAATGTTTGGGAAAATAACAGACAGATTTTCTTTAGTAATAGACATTAACCACTATTAACCACATGCATGTACATAGACACACACACACACACACACACACACACACACACACACACCCGTAGGCCTATCATATTTAAGTGGCTGAAAATAAATACAAATGAGAAAAACTTGAAAGTAGCCAGAGGGAAAAAAGACATCACAGAAAGAGAACTAACGATAAAAATTACAACAGAGTTCTCATTTGAAATGATGTACGCCAGTGGTGGATTGGCATTTTGAAGTAGGCATTCGAAATAAAAAATACTACGCTCAGATATCATCTCACACCAGTCAGAATGGCAGCTATCCAAAATACCAGCAACAATAAGTGCTGGCGAGGATGTGGTGAAAAAGGTACACTCAAACATTGCTGGTGGGACTGCAAATTGGTGCAACCAATCTGGAAAGCAGTTTGGAGATTTCTTTAAAAACTTGGAATGGAACCACCATTCGATCCAGCTATCCCACTCCTTGGCCTATACCCTAAAGATTTTAAAAAAGCACATTAAAATAAAGCAGGCCCCTCAATGTTTACAGCAGCACAATTCACAATTGCAAAACTATGGAAGCAACCCAGATGCCCTTCAATAGATGCATGGATAAAGAAACTGTGGTACATATACACAATGGAATATTATTCAGCAATAAAAGAAAATAAAATTATGGCATTTGCAGGCAAATGGATGGAATTGGAGAACATTAGGCTTAGTGAAGTAAGCCAATCCCAAAAAACCAAATGCCGAATTTTCTCTCTGATTAGTGGATGAGGATACATAAGGGTGATGGGAACGGGAAGCATAGCAGAAATGCAGGAGCTCTGGATGCAGCAGGGGGGAGGGAGGAGGAAGGAAAGGGAAATGGGTATAGTAATGATGGTTGATCGAGAGGGTCATTACTGCCCCTGGTGCATGTATGAAGACACAAATAGTGTGACTCTATCTTATTTGCAACCAGAGAAATGGAAAAACTGAGCTCTGTTTATGTACTATGACTTGAAACGCATTTAAATAAAATAATTAAATTAAAAAATAAATAAATAAATAAAAAATTAAAAAATAAAAACCTTCAAACATGGCATTCCAATAAAGGACAAATGACTACTTTCTCAGACAAACATGCACACACACACACACACACACACACACATACACACACACCCACACACACTTATTGACTAGTACATCTACACTACAAGACATGCTAGGGAAATTCCTCAAGCAGAGATAAGACAATAAATACCACACAGAAATATGAACATATCCAGCAACAAGGAAGATTGCTGGATATGAAATAAATGATGAAAATATAAAATTCTTTTTTCTTATACTTGTTATAACTCTAATGTAAAATACTAACATATATCACGGGATATATATAAATACCAATAAGATTTAAAGCTCATGTTAAATTAAATGTCTGAGCACAATAGCACAATTCATGGAAGGAACAAATTGGTATATTACATTGTAGGCAGCTTACTCAAAACATCAATAATAATATTGTTTTTAAGTAGAGATTAAATTATTAAAAATTTCTTTTAAAATCTAGGGACATCACAATACTTTTTGAAATTTAAAAATAATAACAGTAGTGGAGATGAATTACAATTTTACAAATATTCAATTAGCTTAGAAGAAGGAGTTAATTGTGTGTTATATGCACATATTTTACTTTATATGCTTATTTCAGCTTATAGTAATAGTTTCAGAAAATGGTTTATTTATAAATGCCATTCTCCACAAATTATAAATGCTGTGAGAGCTGGGGACACATATGGTTGTACATCAGATTGCATCCCAACAGACTAGACTCTACAATAGACTCGATAAATATTTATCGAATAAACAAATAAAATCTACCTGCCTTTGCAAGCAGTTTTCTCTGCCACAGATGCCCTTAGTCCTTTTTACTGCCTGAAAATGAGTTCCTAGGTTTTTAAGACACTCTGTCTATTTCCTTAACAACTGGTTCATGCAATCCCTTTATTTAGTATTCATTGCATATTGTTTGCTAGGTCTGCCATATCAAAATAACATAGACCAGGTGGCTCAAATAGTAGAAATTTATTTTCTCATGGTTCTGAAGGTTGGAAGTCTGATATCAAGGTGTTAGTAGTTTTAGTTTTTCCTCAGGCTTCCTCCTTTGGCTTGCAGATAACTACCTTCTCCCTGTGTCTTTACGTGGTCTTTCCTTTATTCAAGAGGATCTCATTGTGTATTCAAATGTCTTCTTTTTATAAGAAGATTAATCTAACTGTATCAGAACCCATTCTAAAGACCTCATTTTAATGTAATCAGTGCTTTCAAGTCCCTGTCTCCAAATACAGTCATATTCTAAGGTATTTGAGGTTAGGGTTCCAATGTATGAATTTTGGAGGAAAACAATTTAGTCCTTAATACTTTCTTTTGATCAATGCCTAATGAAGCAATAGTAGGGTGTGGACAGGTTCAATTATGACCAAGAAATAGTGCCTGACTTAAAGAATGAAACATAGTTTATTCATAAATAACTAACCAATATTTGCAATGCAACAAAAATTGTGTCAATAGAGTTAAAGCCTTTTTTTGATGACATCTACAGTATGAGAGAATATGAAAAACAATTATTTATGTCATTTTATAATTGTTGAGGAATCAGAATTGGAAATTTTTATTGCAGATGTATCATTTAATGTTTTAATTTTGCTGATGATTTTAGGAACAGATATTGCCTAAGTTTAAGAAAAAAATATTTCTAAGTGGCATTTGTAAAATTAAGTGCATAATAAGTTTTTCTTGTGCTTATTTGGCATGTTTGGTGGAATTTGTAATTACTATGTACACAAGTATACTATGTGGAAGCAGCTGAGAGCTGGTGTAATTATACATTAACTATAATTATTATGATAAAATTAACTCCAAAAAAGAGTCATTGAGGGGTAAGTCTTCCTTGTCATCATAAGCTAGGGATTCAAACATATCTATGGAAAATTAGTGTTGTTATGAATTTTAAAGTACATCAGAGCTAATGTTTCCTTTAGTATTGGGAAGAAAAATACTATGTGCTCTTCTGGACCATTGGTGAGTCTGTTTTCCTTCCACCCAGCTTCCCAGTTCCTAAGGTACATGGAGCATGATACATGGGAGTTCTAGATTGCTAATGTATATGATGCTCTAGCTGTACACAGTACTGAAAAGTGACGTTAAGAAGTCCCAGACCTCCCATTCTGTAGGTTATCTCTTAATTCTGTTCATAGCCTCCTTTGTTATGCAGAAGCTTCTTAGTTTGATATAATCTCACTTATTTATTTTTATTTCTGTTGCCTATGCCTTTGGAGTTCTATATAAAAATTGTTACCTACATCAATATCTTAAAGTATTTCTGTTTTCCTGTAGTAATTTTATCATTTCAGGATTAACATCTTGGTCTTGATGCATTTTGAGTTGATTTTTGTTTATGATGAGAAGAAAGGATCTAGTTTGATTCTTCTGCATATATTTATTCATTTATGCCAGCACTGTTTATTGAGGAGACTGCTTTTTCTCTACTGCATATTCTTTGATGTCTTAGGATAAGTACTGGTTAAAACAATATATGATACATTTTAAAATGGCTAGAAGAGTACAAAATACCCAATGCGTATAAATTGTTAATGATTGAAGAGTTGTGTTTATTACCTTGGTTTGATAATTATACATAATATATGTGTTAAATTACCAATCAGGTACCCCATAAAAATGTACAATTATGTATCATTAAAAAAGGAAGTCTAAGATTTAAGGATGACTCAGGGAGATTAAAAAAATAAAGTGAAATCTAGAATTAAAAAAATAAAAACTGAGATATGCCCCAAATATTTGGAAAAAAAAAACTTGATGGAACTTCAAGAAGCATACACACATATTCACAGAATTAAATCTGTAATTTAATTATTTAATATATTTAAATAGAACTAGAGAGATAATAAGGATAGATATGCTGATAAAGAAACTGATGAACCAGAAAGGATGTGTGAGATTATCACACAGATAAAGAAGAGAGGGAATATGATAAGGAAAAAAAATAATAGATTTGAAGAAAAATAATGACATAGATAGGCCTAATAGGAAATTTAAGAGAGAAAGATGGAAGGGAAGGCAGAAAGATGTTAAGAGAGAGTGCAATCAAAATCAATAGGAAGCTGGGCATGATGGCGCATTCCTATTATCCCAGCACTTTGGGAAGCTAAGACAGGAGAATTGTGAGTTCAAAGCCAGCCTCAGCAATGGTGAGGCACTGAGCACTCAGTGAGACCCTGTCTCTACATAAAACACAAAATAGGTCTGGAGATGTTGCTCAGTGGTCACGTACCCTTGAGTTCAATCCCCAGTACCAAAAAAAAAGCAATAGTATACTTCTGTGCAAAGGCTATTTAGAACCATATCTTATATCATACATAATATCAATTCTCAGTGTATGAAAAATTGTTATGAGGAAAAGTAAACTTGGATATATTTAGAATAATATACACAGGTCTATATGTAAGACTTCTTGTTGGAAAAATTTCTTTGCCAAAAATAACTTTTAAATAAGACTATAAAGCACAGTAGACAAAGAAAATGATTGTCAAAATCTACAGCATTAAAATTAAAAACATCTATTCAGCAAAGACTGTTTTAAGTAGATGAAAAATAAATCATAGCTTCTAAATATTTGCACATAAATGCACAAAACAATGGAAGGTTGTTATACAAAATATATAAAGAATTTCCACAAATCGATTTGAAATAAACGAAGTATTCAGTGGAAAAATGGCCAAAGTATAAAAAAACTTGAAGAGGAAACCTAAATGAACCAGAGATATGTGATAAAATACATCCCTTATAATTTTAAGCAGTCACTTTACAACCTCTGAACTATTTATTTCTAGACTACTTTTTTTTTAACATAATTCATTGTTACTTTGTTTTTTCTTTTGATATAATCAGCCTATTCTGCTCCTTAATGCTGGGAGCCATCCGTGAAATGTGCATGAACCAAACTGACATGGAAGCCACGGGGTAGGATAGTCTGCTATCAAGAACTCCCAGTAGCAACCCTGCTGGTTTGAGACTGCCCAATACTTGTGACTTCCTATTCAGCTCTTTCAGGTTCAGCACTGCACTGGAGATGGGGTAACCTGCTAGAGCCACACAACTGCACAGCCTCTCAGAGATGGGTATGGCTTGCCAAGATAACAATTGGCCTGTTTGCTGCAAGACCCCTGTTACATGGAGAAGTAAGACTCTTCCTGCTGAAACCTTATCCCTACCTTTGATGTACTCTCCCTTCAATAAAGAACCGGAGCCATTTTCTACTTGTTCAGTTCCAGCCCCAATGTGGAGTGGAGGACCTATCAGGTACTCCATCTCCTTTAAATCTAATTTCTGGCTCTGACTCATATTTCTTTCTAATTATTTCAGACTTTTTATTTCTGAGGCAGCTCATTACTTTCTGAGCAGGAAAATACCCTGGTGGGGTGCTGGCTGCCCCAAGATACATGACAACAGTACATAACCATTTAACACAAATTCAACAGTTGTACACAGTTGATCATCTTCTACTTATTTCTCCCATTCATTCACAGGAGGATTCTACTTCTTTTAAAAAATATGTAGTTAATAGTATGCACTACAAGATTTGACAATAAGAGAGGACCATTTGGCAGTAAGAGAGGAAGTTACACTTTTTTATTACTTGATCACTATCTGTATCGTTGAAACATCAGAATAAATTAATAGCAAAAACAATACTAAGATATTTAAACAAATAAGGAAAAAAAGAAGATAAATGTACCAAATTCTGTTTACCAAAACTATACAAGTTCAAATATGTCAAAAGGTAAAATTACAATTAGTATTCCTATCTGTTCCTCACAACTCTTTAGCAGCATCTGCTTGTTTTAACAGTTGTATTTGTAATGCAGTCTGTGCCGTGACAGACACTAACCAAAGTAAATCAGCAAAATGATTCTCTCTTCTTTTCCAACCTCAGGCTCTGGGCAATCAAAGAAACTATGAACATCTGTCTGGAATCTGATTGCCATGTTCACTGATTCAGTGCACCCAAATAAGCAACAATTAGTCTGTTCAGCATGTGTCAAAAGACCCGTCAAGTTAATTCAAATTAAGACAGAATAAATTGAATCCAGTTGGCATTATGCATATTTGTATGCAAAATTTAAACAAGCATCAACTGTGCTATGTTATCTTTTATTTAAAAGCAAAACAAGAAAATATTTTTACATAATTCCAGAAATGATTATTATTCATCATAATTGTACTTACATCATTGTCCAGATATATTTCTTTGGGGCTGAAATTTTTTTTAGTGAAATTAAGTGGACCTTTTGTAGTGCATTAGGTTTAAATAATGTAATTTTTCTTACCACTCATTTATCTCATTTTCATTACTTAGCTAGAGGTACACAAACAGATTTCAGACCTTAAGAAATGTGAATTCCCATAAATTATACTTTCCCAAAG
>CM053400.1:80144954-80160288 GCA_028644305.1 Xerus rutilus | reverse complement strand
AGCTTAGGTACCAAATTTTTAAAATTTTGTTATTTTGAAACTTAACTTCTTTGGACTTGGGGTACCTGATTACTTCATCTACAATCTGGACTGGTAGTGTGTTGGTCTTTCAAAGTTTCTTTCCTCACCCAATCCCAACTGTTAGGTGAGGGTTCTATGAGGTCTGTGAAGTGTGAATTCTGCAGCTTATTGGACTAAAATGTTATGGTTGGGGCCAGTTTGGGGCCAGTTAGGAGATAGAGAAAACAATAGTGCAATACTGTTTTGATACTGAATATTATATTAACAGGTGTATTTTTGAAATAAAGAACCACTCCCTTTAAAAAAAAAAAAAGAAAGGAAGGAAGGAAGAGACAGTATAAGAAGCAATAATTAATATAAAGCTCAAAAGGTTAAAAAATGCTGACAGAGACTTTCTGCTACAAGGTAACAATGGTGGCATCCTTGGGATTATTTTGCAGCAGCTATTTCCTGCAGCAGAACTTTCTGTCTCTAAAGAGCCCTGAAGAAGCAGATGAGATGTTTGGTCTTAATGGGATAGAGAATAAGTTTCTTCCTACAGTTACCACCCAGTTAATCTCTATGAGAGGATTAACTCACTGATTGAGTTAAGGCTCTCATAAGCCAATCACTTCACTCTAAACTTTCTTGCATTATCTCATACACTAGCTTTTGGGAGACCCCCCTAATCTTAATCATGACAATAGTTCTAATCTATGTGTTGCTCACCTTACTCAGGTACTATTTTGATCCTAAGGAGTAGGATCCAGGAACCAGAAGATGGGTCCACAGATAAGTTTCACAAAGACATTTACTTATGAATCCCATTTGAAGATCACATTCAAAAGGGTACCTTTTCCCTTTTGAAAGAAACTCTGCCAAAACAGATCCAACTCCAATGATGGGGGATGGGTTGGGGAGAGGTAAGCATTCTTTAGCTATCAAAGTCTCTGCTGAGAACACAGTCTGCTCATCAGTAATTTCTTCAAACTAGTATCTAGAAGATGCTTGCCCTCATGTTCTTCTCACCTTCACACTTGCTCCCTCAGAAATATTTAGGAATTTTGGAAATACTATATGCTAAGGTAAGGGAATCAGATGGGAGGAGGTGAACTTTTATAGACTATTTCTTATTTTTGCTATGTTGCATTTGAAACACACAGAGCCATGCCTTTATAGCCAGAGTTACAGAAGCTCTTCAGTGAGCAGTTCTGTGAACCACAAGAGAGAAAGTACAACTGAAAGATTTAAATTTGCCCCACCTGAACTCAGGCAAACAGAGCCATTCTGAAACAACTCATCTCTAGGAGATAGGTAGAAATACAAAGATTAATGTATCCTTTCTCATCTGTAAACCAGATTGAATTTGCTATTCCATTGAGCTATTCTGAGAATCCAGGGTGGCATGAGTATAAATAAGTTGAGACATCTATTTTATCTAAATTTAATATTTTAAAGTGAACTATGAGGATACTTACTCCCTTTGAAATCATTTGTCCCTCTTTCAGTCATTGCTGTATCTGTGAGAATTTCTATTTCTATATTTATTTCTCATTTTGAATCTAAAAACAATAATCACACACATACATACATACCATTATAGAGATATTAGATATATACATACTAATAAAGAGAGATTATTTGTCCAAAATTTCAAGTCTTGTGAGCTTTGTAAACATGTCTTCAAAGATATTAACTATTGTGACCAAAATATTGTCAGCAGCAACTGTGACATTCTTGACAAAAAAAAAAAATGGTAAGAGTTTGAACAATTCTGTGTCAAACTTAAGAGTTTTCTGTTACAGTCTAAGAATCTTCCTCTAAATTTCGATGAAAACTCTAGGAACACTTTTACAACCTTACTTTTAATAAACTATAAACTCTATTATTTCTACGTTTCATTATCTTGACCACTTGAAATCAATCATAAAACCTCTCTGTAGGAAACACCTTTTTGACTTGAGAAAGACCACTTCCCTTGCCCATTAATAATAGCCCTTATGTTCCATCAGGGACTAATTGCTCTTCATTTTTTGTGCCACTTGTGACTGTCAATCCAAGTCTTCCTCCAACCATTCCCTATAGTTCAAGGTGTACCAGTTCTACTCTTCCAGGATTATAATTTATTTTAAATTTTAAAACTAACTTCAATTTATGAAAATAGTACAGAGAAATCATGAACTTTCTTCATCCAGATTTACAAGGGAAGCACATTCCTTGTTTTATCATTTATCCTCTACCTCTGTATATAGATACTTCTTTTCATTCCAGTATAAGTTACAGACATGTTTAGCTTTTCATGCTTCAGTATGATTTCCTAAAAACAAGGACATTGTCTTATATAACTTTGACACAATTATAACCAGTCAGCCAATGAACAGTGATATATTAGTATATAATCTGTAGGCCTTATTAATATATCACCAATTATTCTAGGATTAAACCCAGGATCACATGTTGCTTTAGTTTTCTTGTCTCTTTAGTCTCATTTTATCTGGATTAACTCCTCTATATCCTCGTTGACCTTAAATTTTTGGACAATTATTTTTCATACTGCCCTGTAATTTGGATCTGTATGGTTTTCTTCATAATTAGATTTGGGTGTGAAATATTTAGACATGTTCCAATCATTTTTGAGCACTTCCTTACTTCCTATTATAGGATCAGCTTGTACTTTTCTCCCCTTCCCTTGGAACTGCCCATTTCTTCTCTTTGCTTTTACTGAAAGGTATACAATATATCTAAACTTAAATTCATATGATCCCTCTAATTCATATGTAACTGAATAATATTTATTCTAGCCTTTCCTCTTTTCTTTCTATATAATTCTGACCTAAAACATTAAGAATCCTGGCTTTCATATCCAAAAAGTACTTATTTATTTTCTCCATTTTAGAATACACATAAAAATAGCTTCATACCATTTAGTCCATTCCCAGAACTGTACATAATGTAGGCCACATCCAGTTAACTCACATTTAGAAACTGCATTTTAAAAAACCAAACTCAATAAGTCATATTAAATTTAGTCCCACTCATTTTTCTCAATAAGGTACCTCATCTAAAGAGTTTCTAAATGCTGTTGTCTTCTTTCTAATTTTCTTTAGGCCTTTTATAATATAATCTTAGTGTCTTAGCTGTATGAATGCACCTTGCTTTTCTACCCTTAAAGCAATCCGGTTAATCTTCTAAATTTGTTCTTTTCTAAGAAACATAAGTGTTTGTTGTCTGCTTTTTTCATGGTTTTAAAAACCATCACATTCAACAAATAAAATGAGTTATGCAATAATCACCTGCAACAATCACCTTCAAAGTCAACTGTGAAAAATAAGTCTGCAAAATAATTTCCCTTATCTGCCCAGTATAGATCTCTCCAGCAACAAAAAAATAAATTATTACCGCTACCCATTATAATAGCATAGGATGTTATGTATTTCCAAAATAATTAATTTTTATTTATTAACATTTATTCTACATTTGAGCTGGCAGTTTTAATCATAGTAAAGTTCCTTCCTAAAGAAAGCAATTATGTTAATATTTTTTTTTCTTTCAGAGTCATGTTATATCTTATATCCTTCATAAGATGGTAATCTCCACAGTGAATTCTTCCCATTCATCTGTTTGAATACCAGCTAAATAGTAGCCAACATTTCAGTTTTATTTTCCTGTCCCACAGATTGGAAGAACCATTGCATAGTTCTTTCTTTGTACTGTAGCTCTTCTGAATAAGTTTCTAAAAATAAAAGCAAACTTTTAAATAAACCAGTTATGATTTTTATATGTGTATGTGTGATTTTTTAAACGAAGGTTTAAATTTTTATTGTTTGAGTAAAATGGAACTGATGAATATATAATAAACTTAAAATCAATTTTGATTTCATGAAGCTAATGAAATATTAAGTGATACCTGATATAATTATGTGAACTGTTTAATATCTGGTTGGTATATTTTTATAATAGGTTTGAGGCATTTAATTTGATTCAAAAGTACGTATAAGCAAAATGGGAGATATTTGTATTTCTTTCACTGATCATTTACTATGGGAAATAAATTAAACCAAGTTAATATACAGAAATAAAATTGTGCTTTATGGACATGAGAACCATTTAAAGATATTGAATACTATGAAACTTTAAGAATTTCATCTTAACCAAAATTATAATATTACGGTACTTTAAGCAAACATTAAGATAAACCAGTCATTTCTACCTAGTTTGCATTGCAAAGAAATTATCTGTTTTTTTTTCTCATATAAATTTGAAACATTAGGACAGTCTCCCTTGGCAGAATATATAGATCCTGCATTTTCTGCAGGTAATCTATCTTCATTTGAAGCTTCACTCAATTGGCCTTTAATACTTATTGCTGTTAACAAAATGTGGCCCATCTTAATCCACTGTCAAAGATATCCAGGGAAGATGGTATAGAGAACATGGAGAGAATGTTTGAAGACAAAGGATTATTATTGAAATAAAAAATACAAATAATAGATAAATATTCATAAATATTCAAATGAAAAACAAATATAGCATTTCTTATGGAACATTTCAGGAAGTTATCCACATAAGTATTACCATAGAAAGATATGTAATTTTAAAAGTAGCCTGTTTCCTTTTCTACAAACTGATCATTAACCATCAAGAAAATAGCATCAAGAAAATAGAGAATACTGTTGGTCCAAATAGATGGGCTCAGGTGAATTGATATTATCTGCTGAGCTTGATATTCATTAGACATTATATGACAGACTGACTGGCTTTTATAATCAGATTGTTTTTAAAAACTGAAATAAGAAAAATTTACAAGTATAATACTCTTGCTCACCTTAAGAGCTCATTTTAACACCTATTTTACTCATTACTGCTGGCTTTGATCTTCAATCTAAAATTCTATGAATCTATGAATCTTTCTACTGATCATATAATACAAAACTGACCCTGTATTTCATCCTGCAAGAAATATATTACTGCACACTGTGAAATGAAATTATTTTCAACTTATGATTGTAGCAACTGATGTTAGTAGGTTGCAAATTCCAGATCGGAAACATTTGGGAAAGAATTAGGAAGTTAATGAGCAATTCGATTGATATTTGAAGAAATCAGCAATTCAGACTGAGAAAAAAACATTCACTTATCTCTATCGCTTCATCCCCTAAACATACTTCATCTGTAAAATCTGTTTCATTTATTTCCTTACACTTCCATTAGCCATTGTTCCGAACTGTAAGACAACTGTTTACAAGTTATTTCACAACTTAATTTTGATTTTTTTAGGAAAAACAGTTTGTTGACAATTTACTCCTCTCTTATGTGTGCATTTCAGAATATCAATTAATGGCTTAGGAAAAATACATAAATTGGAAACAGTGGCTGACATGGTGAGATTATCTACTGCCTCCTTCTCAAAGCTTTATTGGTGTTATAGTGTTAAGTTCTAAAACATGTTTCATGCTTCCAAGTTCAAAGTAGTAAGCTCCTGAGTTGGAGCAGTTTCTTGCCAGACTTTCATCTTTGGTGAGTATTTCCCAGTTGTTTCTGAAATGACTCCCTCTGAGGATATTGTTGAAATGTTGTGTGCATTGCAGCTTGTCGAAGCCGAGAAATGATGCACACATGCTCACATGAGCTCTTTTAATTGTTCTTGTACTAGCAACTGAGGAATTCTCACAGATGGGTTTATCATAACACTTTGTTAGCATTTTTGTATAACAACTGCCTTTCCATCCTAAGAAAACCCTGGAGGAAAATACAACATTCAGGAATAAGTTTTGAATATTAATTAATTCATACTTCAAGTTTAAAGTTGAGATTTTTAATATGTTAAATAAACATAATAAATTTTGCTTATAAAATTAAATCAAAATTTCTTCAAGTTACATATAAAATTCATAGTATCTGATTTTTAGTGAATCGTTTTAAGTATATTTAAAAGTTTATTTTAGAATCTTTCATTTTAACATTATAAATGATTAATTTAGGAATTTTTGTATGTTTTCTATTATTTTCAATCAATACCTTTGGGGTGAATTTTGATTACTTTTGCAGATATTTCAAAAAAGGATTTGTAAACTCTAGTATTATATATTACTTAATTGGAATATGACGTATTGACTAGGGTTTGATTTGTTTGCTTTTTTGACTAAAACATGATCTATATTTTAGCAATGTCTTTGTATAATTTGTTGCAGAAACTCATATTGAAGTTACTAATGTCCTATAAAGTACTGAACAGAGTGTTGTTTTTATACTTTCATTTACAACTTTAGTGAATTCATTCTTATGACTACTAACCAAAAAGGTAATATATAATTAGTGCTGATATCATCAGGCACAGTTTAAGAAAGAAACATTTTAAATTTGAAATAGGTCTTAGGTTTTCTTGAAAAAATGATCCATTACTCAATTTTGCCTGTCATCTTTATATTCTGGCTTTTAAGCTTATCCAACTTTTACTTTAGTAGAGAGATACTAAAGTAAAAGTCTCTCATACGTCATAATATTTCTGATGTTAATAGATGAACTACCTTACTTAATGTGAAAAATAACATAATAGTCCATCTGTTATCTTTCTTTTCTCTTAGTGGAAATTATTATTTATTAATACATTTTCAAATAATCTTTATGGTTAACCCTATTATATCAACATACTGTAAATTACAATTTACTTATATTTTTAAAAAAACTTTAAAAAGTGATGCATTTTTTATATCATCAGTATGTAATATTTATCTTTCTGGTGTTCTAGGAATATAGAAGATGTTTAAAATAAAAAAAAGAATTATTCTGAAGAATATAAGTAGCTAAATTTTAAAATAATCTATAGTCAGCAATGTAGAAATGATTATTAATGGGAAATATTACCCTTTCGTTGGAATGCAAAACTTAAAGTGAACTATATCAATATAATAAATTTAAAAAACAGGTGAAAGTGGGAATGAAATAAACCAGCAATTTTCAGTTATAATGTTACAACAATTTGAATATTGTCAACTTTTAAAACATTTATAACCAAATGGGACATCTTGATTTCAGAATGTCCTTGGATGTGCAGGATGGAGAATATTTTGCAGAATGTTATCAGATACAAGTTCAGTTCCTTCAGAGGTTGGCCGGAAAAGGTGGGTGAAATGCAAGAAAGAGCACTGCAGCTTTATGAAATTACCTCAAAAATAATGACAGGGATCTGCTCTGAGATTTCTTGAGAATTTAAATATGACTTTTGACTTCCTTTGATATGATGTTGAGTGAGTGACATTTTGAAGACATTTTCTGTTAAACATTTTCTCTTAAAAATCAATTTCTCTCAGTTTTCCCATTTTAAGATATGGCCTTCATTTTCAAGACCTACATTTTTTTAAAAAAAATGACTATTTTACTTATTACTAAAAAGCTGATTATTGGGAACACAGACTGGTAAATATGTTTAAAATTTTAATATTATATTCCATTTCATCTATTTACAAATACCTGTATTTTTATTAAAAACTGAAATTTAAAGTTAAAAGCTTTCTCTAGAACATTTAATATTTAGAAGACTGGGGTATAACTGGGTTGTAGAGTGCTTGCCTTGAATGTGTGAGGACCCAGGTTCATAAAAGGAACTTGATATTTGTGATATTTGATATGTCTAACTCTTAATTTAAATGACATTATGATGTTCAGTTTTGTAGAAGAAAACTGCATATATTTTGGTTCATTAGTGTACATAAGACATCAAATATAGATCTCAGTGTTCTTATTTCTCAATATAAATTTGTTGAGGGAAATATCTTTGAAGTATGTTCCTAGAACAAGTAACAAATTACAAATTCATGGGAGTAATTTGGCCACTGTCATTTGTTAATTTCAAACTTCATCAAAATTATCAAGTTTGAGGTGTGTGTGTACCTGTTATGGTTTGGATGTGAGGTATCCCCAAAAAGCTCACTTGTGAGACAATGCAAGAAGGTTCAGGGGATAAATGATTGAGTTGTGAGAGTCTTAACCCAATCAGTGAATTAATGCCCTGACAGGGATTAACTGAGTGGTAACAGAAGTGGTAGAGTGTGGCTGGGGGAGGTAGGAATTAGGGCATGGCTTTGGGGTATATATTTGTATCTGGCAAGTGGAGTTCTCTCTCTCTGCTTCCTGATCACACGTGAGATAATTCCCTCTGCCACACTCTTCTGCCATGATGTCCTCCTGCCTCACCTGGAGCCCCAAGAAATGGAGCCTACTGTCTATGAATTGAGATCTCTGAAACTGTGAGCCTTCAAATAAACTTTTCCTCCTCCAAAATTGTTCTGGTCACATCATTTAATCACAGCAGTGAAAAAGCTGACTAAAACAGTATCCAGGTATATATAATGTTAATCATATTAATTTAAAAAGTTAAATGAACAAAAAATATTTTGAGCCAGCATTGAGCAGCTATTGATTTCTCTAAGCAATGAGAGAAAAGTCAAGAACTTTATTCCATAAATTCAGTTACCTGAACATATAGATGTGGAACTTCAATTGCCCTGATGGAGATACCAAGATCACTACTCTCATTGCCTTGATTTCTGAAGAAAGCCTACAAAACTGTAATCAGTGAGAGATCAATTAGCCCACCATTTTCTGCCTAATATATCTACCTTCACTTCTCTAGACATGTCTAGAGCAGGCAAAACAACCATAGAAGACTCATCTTATTTCCTCAGGTAGTATGTTCTGTATTTTTCATCTTCCTTCCACTTTTTAGGAGAGACAAGGAACTATATTTAGAGAATATGTTAATTTTATATCTTATCATTGTAGTTTGGCGATTTGTACTATAGAAATAAAAGCCCTTGATGCTTAGCTTCATTTTAAGAATGCTAAAACTCTCCTTCGTTGGAAAACATGAGCTCTACTCCATTTGTGTGTGAAAACATGATAGATAGGAATAGGAGTATTATTGGAGCTAGCTCCACTAAGATCCCTTATTACTTCTATAAGCCATTCCCCGTACTTCAGTGTGCTTTCTTTCCAGGTTTGTACCTTTTTTAGATGGATGTTCTTGTGCTATTGAGAGTTGGAAGTATTTGGGAGTTTGAGAGTTTTTATGTCCCTCTGGGTGGCCCTTAATCAGTTTTCTGACTGGTGAGTGAATTTGAAAATCCAACTGTCTTGCTTTGGGCAGGTCAAACAATGTAGTGTAATTTATGCTCCAGAGTTCACCATAGGATCAGATAGAACTGGGATTTTGCTTTTTTCTTCTTTTTTCTGCTTTCCTCATTTCTTATAGATTTCTTCTGGGAGCACTGCTTTAATAAATCACTTGCACACATATCCTGTCACAGTATCTGCTTCTGGGGAATCTGACCTAAGCAAAGGAGATTTTCTACAGCTATTCAAAACAGTATTAATAAAAAATTGGAGTCACATAGGGAAATGATTTTATATAGATAATCCGTGTGGGGTGTGTGTGTGTGTGTGTGTGTGTGTG
The DNA here is from genome assembly GCA_028644305.1 of Xerus rutilus. Taxonomy (NCBI): domain Eukaryota; kingdom Metazoa; phylum Chordata; class Mammalia; order Rodentia; family Sciuridae; genus Xerus; species Xerus rutilus. Next base: position 80,150,837 of record CM053400.1, on the reverse strand, counting down.
TGTGTGTGTTTGTGTGTTTGTAAAGAAAACAGATGGAACAAAATAAATGCATTGATATTGGTGTCTTCTGGTTTGACAAACATGGCACAAACTTGCATCTGAAAATGAAAATTAGAATAATATATAACCAAAATAGATTTGATATACACACATTTATACACACACACACATACATACACACACACATATATATATGTAGCTGTACATGAGAAAATTCTCTTGTGTCAGGAATGTACATGCCTTGAGCCCATGCATAGAAGGAAGTAAATATTGATGTGCTTTCATCAGTTCCTATTGATTTCATTTAAAATCTCCACAACTTAAGAATTTCACCATGACTGAAAGCTGAGACTATATTTACCCTACCAGTATAATCTAAGAATTATCAAGGAGTTTTAAAAATATAAAATGAAACAATAAGATGTGTATTTAGGAAACTAAAAATAAATGGAAAGTGAATAACCGGTTAAAGAATGTTGTTGCAGTTTGGGTTTTCTTAGGATGCAGACTCTAAGTCAGAGATCAGCATGTAGTTGGTTTATTAGAAGGACCCCTGGAATCAACTCTTGTGGAAGGGAGAGGAAGGAAGCAGGATAAGGCAGTGGGTAAAGTTGATTGTAGTGCTATATTAAAGGAAGCCTCCTTATATGGGGAATCTGAAGTGGAATCACGCTGCTAAGAACTGGGGAGAGCAATCTCAGAATCTCCACTCTATTATGACTAGTCATTTGATGAGGGAAGTTCCAGGAAGAAAATACGTGGGGCCAGATGGCTTTCTTCAGCTAAGTCAATCAGATGGGGTTTAACAACTAATAACTGTCAGCCAGCTACGCTGCTAGTACCTGGGGAAATTAGCCCTTCCTTCTTCCCACCCCTTTCCTCTATTCCTCTCCCCCCCCCTCACTGAGGGTTGAACCCAAGGGCACTTAACCACTAATCACAACATCTTCAGCCCCTTTTTAAAAAATTTTATTTAGAGACAGGGTCTCACTGAGTTGCTTAAGGCCTCACTGAGTTGCTTGGGGTCTCACTAAGTTGCTAAGGCTGGCTTTGAACTTGCGATTCTCCTGCCTCAGCCTCCTAAGCTGCTGGAATTACAGGCATGCACCACTGAGCCTGGCCAAGCCCTTCTTTTCTGAAAGAAGATTTGAGCAGAGCATCATAGGGTGACACAAATTTCTGTTAATAATTCAAAAGAAACATTCAAACTAAATAACAAAAATCTGGAAGTATTTCTTTCAGAGTAAATAACAAGTCAAATTTGTGGATATAGCCACCTAATGTTAGGTTTATCCTGTAGGTGTAGTCATTAGTAGAAGCATGAATTATAAGAATGAGAAATAAGAAAAATATATCTTATTCATAAGTGAAAGAATTTTCTATTTTCTCATGTTACATTTAATTTTAAACTGTCTAATTTTTATCCTGCTTCAAACACAATATATTTTCCCTATATTTCTTCTTAGGCTCAATAGATCCCCATTTTTCCTTGTGCTACTAGACTTTCCTTGTATGTTTAACACTGTTAATACGTCTTTTCTAAAAGGCTCTTCCCTCTTGCCTTGGGTAACCCAACTCTCCTTGATCTCTTCTGCCTATTCTCATTTTCCTTTTTTGTGTATCTACTCATCTGCCCATCTCCATGATAACATCTTGCCCCACTGTTCTTTCAGCTTTATACTTATACAGCATCATCCATTCTCCACTACACGCTAATGACTCTCAGTCTCTGTCAGTCTTTGTCCTTACTCCTGGCTTTAGCCCTGTTTAATCAATGGCTTCCTCATCACCTTTCATTATCCTATAGTCATCTCAAATTTAAAATGTATAAAACTAAACTTGTTATTTTTCTTTCTGTAGTCTACTTCTTCTACATTAAAAAATTAATTAATGGAATATAAATTTGGAACAAATCATGAGAGAAACTATCCACTTAGCCACATATGCTTCAAAGTATTCATGATTTTTTTTAATGTTGAGGAAATTAAAATAACATGAGAGCTCTATTTGTATCCATTTGAAATTTAACACTAATATCTTATATACAAAAGTTAAATTAATAAATGACTCCTCTACTGCCTTCTAGGTTCAAATGAGATAACACATTCTTTGAATAAACAGTTTTTTAATAGGTTTTGATGACTGGTGCTCCTAAATGAATTTTGTATGATATAAATTAAGGAGAATGTTAGGTCTTTATTTTTTTTCACATTTTGTATAATAAAGGTAGATATATGCTTTTATAAACATCATCTAGGCTTGAGAAGTCTTTGAATCAAAGGTTACACAATATATTTTAAAGTTTATAAAAATCTCAGCTGACCTTCTTATCTTTACAAGTTGATTATAGTTTTTTCCTTATATAATTAGAGAAAGTGAACTAAGGTATACTTTGAGACTGACAGTTCTATATATATATATATATATATATATATATATATATATATATATAAACACAATTATTTTCTTCTTTTAGTAAATATCTATAATGTATAAATGTATAAGGTGTTAGTGGAGGCAATTGCTTCAGTTTTTTGAGTGACAATTTCAGAATTGCATCAACAGTGGTTTGAATATACATTGTTTTTCAGTGGCTTATACATTTAAGATTTGCTTTTGTTAAAAGAATTCTGAAGGCATTTTATAGCTAATATGGCTATCCAAGAAAGTCATCAGATACCTAGGGCTGGCTTCTATCCTCAGGATAAACTCACAGTCTAATACGATTAGGCATTACTCATTACCTATTACCCAAGAGCTTCAGGCTCCCATTAAGCAGTTTTCCTGAAGGGCTCGAGGCTGGTACAGGACTCTCAATTATATCTCTCAGTCCAAAACTTTGTAATGTTCAAGTTCAAATCAAGTTCAGTTTCAGAGTTTTTTTTCTGCACATTGAAATCCTATCTTTGAAGTAAAATTTTCTGGAAGATATGTTTTATAGAGTAAACTTTTCTCCTTTTTTAAAATTGCAGCAGTATTTGATATCTATTTTGATACTAGATTACACCAAACATAATTTATATAATTGAATGACTCCTTGAATATCAATCAATTCCCTGGCTTGTTTTTTTGATTCTGGTGTTTGAACATAGGGGTCCTCTACCACTGAGCTACATCCCTAGACCTTTTTAGGTTTTTAATCTTAAGGCAAGGTATCAGTAAGTTGCCCAGGCTAACTCTAAATTATACAAGATAGCCTTGAACTTACCTCAATATCCCAAGTTGCTGGAATTACAGGCACATGCCACAGTGTCAAGCTTTTATATTTTAAAACCAGTATCTCAAAATATTCCATATAGTAAATTTTTAAGTGTTTGTAGAGAAAAGCATCTTTGAAGAGAACACTCTTGGAATTTTAAATCATAAAAACAGCTGCAAACAAGAAGAGATTGATGGTTACAAAGAAAGTCTCATTAATGTATTTGATCATATTTTTGCTTGTTTGTTTGTTTTTGCAGTGTGGGGATTGAACCCAGGGCCTCATATGTGCTAGAAAAGTGTTCTAGTGAACTATATCCCCAGCTCTTAATGGTTATATTTGTTAAGAAATAACTTTTAAGTTTTCCTAATCAGTCATGAATTTATGAAATAAGAGGAAAATCAAATATATACCTCATGAAAATAAAATAAGAATATTCTTTATAAGAATTAATTGAAGAGAAATAAATGATATGAATATTGAATTAAAATCAAATAAAGAATTTTAGGGATATCTACTGTATCAGAGTTCCTGCCAACCCACACAGGCCAAGGCCCAGGACCAATTTCAGGGACCACCGCAGGAGACCAGCCAAGGGCAGACTGAAGACTGCTAGCCTCCAGTCACAGGGGAACACAGACCTAGGGTAAAGACTGCTTCCAAGGTTGCCTGTGAGAGACCAGGCCTAAGTGAGGCACAGAACAGCCCCCAGTTCTGAGCTAGAGCCCCTGCCAAACAGCAGGAGCATAGGCCAAGGCCCAGGACCACCTTCAGGGACCTCCGTGGGAGCCTAGACAAGGTCAGGCCTTGATTGCTACCCACCAATCTGCCATCCCACAGGGGAACCCAGACCCAGGTGAAGGACTGCCTCTGGGGACCCTGGGAGGCTGAGGTGCATGATGATCCCCAGTTCAGCACAAGAGCCCCTGCAGATCTGCAGGAGCCCAGGCCCAGGGCTAGGCCAACCACCTGGAATCCCTGAGGGAGTCTAGGCCAAGATCAGTCTTAGGACTGCCCTCACAGGTTTTCTGTGAGAGCCCAGGCCCAGAAATGCTCCTACACATAGTGAGGATCCATACTGTTGCTCCCTTCCTGTATCCATCTTGTACACTGCAGCCATCCTATAGTTCTTTCCATATATTAGCCTCTATACTTGGGGGAACAGACAGGGCCTGGAAGCAGTGGCCTGCCAAAACACTGCATTTCTGATCAATCAGCCCAATGCTATTATAAATACCACCCTTTTAGCCCCTCTCTGAAAGTGTTTGCATCCATCTGGGGCCACTCTCACTGCCATCTTGAATTACCTCCACTACCACAACCACCATCTTTAATGGCAGTAGTGTCCATCTGGGGACACCTGCTGGGGACTGGAAGTGAATTCCAATGTGAGATACAGGTAATCTGTAGCATCACTACAAGATTATAGGATAGAAACCTCAATAACTCAGATAGGCACTGCAAGAAAGGAAAACACATAATCAACATGCATAAACAAGGGAAAAAAGTGCCACAAACAAAGATACAATAATAGAATTCATTCACAGCACAGTTGATGAAATGTCAGAGAAAGAATTCAGAATGTATGTAGTTAAAATGAATTAAAGTATGACTTAAGTGAGCAAATTCAGGCAAAAGTTGATCACTCCAACAAAGAAATAAGAGAGCAAATAAAGGCAACCATTGATCACTTCAACAAAGAGATAAGAAGGCAAATAAAGGCAATCACCAGTCACACCAACAAAGAGGTAAGAGAGCAAATATGGGTAGCAAAGATTACTTTAAGAAAGAGCTAAATATTGTGAAAAAAATCATAAATTCTTGAAATAAAGGAAACAATAAACCAAATAAAAAACTCAATACAAAGCATCACCAGCTTTCAAGATCACTTGGAAGAGAGAACCTCAAATAATGAAGACAAAATATACAATCTTGACAATAAAGTTGACGATACAGTGAAAATGGTAAGAAATCATGAACAGAACATACAAGAATTATGGGATAGCATCAAAAGAACAAATCTAAGATTTATCAGGACAAAAGGCGGCACAGAATTTCAAACCAAAGGAATGCACAATCTCTTCAATGAAATAATATCAGAAAATTTCCCAAACATGAAAAATGAATTGGAAAATCAAATACAAGAGGTTTACAAGACACCAAATGTACAAAATTACAACAGTTCTATACCAAGACACATTATAATGAAAATGCTCAGCATACAGAATAAGGGTAGAATTTTAAAGGCCACAAGAGAGAGGAATCAGATTATATATAGGGGGAGACCAATTCAGATCTCAGCAGATTTTTCAACCCATACCCTAAAAGCCAGGAGATCATGGAACAACATATACCAAGCTCTGAAAGAAAATGGATGCCAACCAAGAATCTTATATCCAGTGAAACTGAGCTTTAGATTTGATGATGAAATAAAAACCTTCCATGATAAACAAAAGTTAAAAGAATTTACAGCAAGAAAGCCTGCACTACCCAGCATTCTTTGCAAAGTATTCCATGAGGAGGAAATGATAACCAACAATGAAAATATACAAAGGGAGGAACTACACTAAAGGAAAGGCCAATCAAAGGGAAAACCAAATCAAGTTAAAAACCAAAAATAAACCAAAATGACTGGGATTACAAATCATATTTCAATAATAATCCTGAATGTGAATGGCCTAAAC
>CM053400.1:80117852-80144454 GCA_028644305.1 Xerus rutilus | reverse complement strand
GGGAAAAAGAAATTCCCAATTCTACCTGGATCTAGCATTCAGTGTGGAGGAATGAAAATACTCTAGCCAAATATAACCATCCTGTACCACTGAAAAGGGAAAATAAATTATAAGCAGCACATGTGAAATTCATAATCCAGTGGCAGGGGCTCACTAAAAGATTAGGATTTATGCATAGGATTAAAGGATGCATCCTCTCCCTCCACATCTTACCTCCAAATTACTTTTAGTAATTGATAGCAGTTTTTTTTTAACCTGGTACATTATATTTAAGTATTAGGAAAAATTATAAGATATATCAAAAAGCAAAATATAGAAGAGACAGAGAAAGTGTCATAACCAGAATCACATATGCAGGGATATTGGAGTTGTTAGACCAGGAATTTAAAATAACTATGATTAACTGCTAAGGACTCTAGTAGAAAAAGAGGGAGGTAAAAATAGGAACAAAGAACAAGGGAACCAAATAGCAAGCATTAACACGTAAGTATATCAATCTGACATCAATAAGGACCAACATCAATGACCTAAATTCACCAATTGAAAGATAGAGATTTTCAGAGTGTATAAATAAACAAGTTCCAGAAAGTTATATGTTGACTATAAAATATTTACTTTGAATGTAAGGTTACATAGAGAATGAATATAAATAGATGTAGAAAAATGTGACATGCTAATACTCCTCACAAAAAAACAGGTTTAGCTATATTAATTTCAGACAGAATTCAGAACAGGAAAATTTATCAGTGATAAATCAGTACAATACATGATTAGTAAAGGATCATTTATCTAAAAGCACAATAATCCTTTATGCATATGCATGTAGCAAGAGTGTTAAAATATATGAGGCAAAAATCTGATAGAACTATGAAGAGAAATAGACAAATCTATTATTATAGTTGGAGACTTTAACAATCCTCTATCAGAAATGAACAGATCCAGTGGGCAGAGAACCAAGAAAGACATAGTTGAATTCAGTGAATCATCAAGCACCTGGACATAGTGAACATTTGGAGATAACATCATTCAACAACATAATGCACATTTTTTCAATGTTATATGGAACATCAAATAGTTCATATTCTAGACCATAAAATATATTTAATCAAATCTAAAAGTGATCACAGGAGGTCCAGTCTCAGATCATATGGAATTAAATTGGAAATAAATAACAGAAAAAAGGAAACTCTTAAGTATTTGGACATTGAATAATATAAGTAAATCATATGTCAAGGAAGAAAACAAAAGAGAAATTTAAATAATACTTGAAACTAATGAAAATAAAATCACAGCCTATCAAAAATTGTAGGATGCAGCCAGGCAAGGTGACACATCCTGGGGAGGCTGAGGCGGGAAGATCACGAGTCCAAAACCAGCCCCAGCAAAAGAAATGTGCTAAGCAACTCAGTGTGACCCTGTCTCTAAATAAAATACATGATAAGGCTGGGGATGTGCCTTGATAACCGAGTGCCCCTGAGTTCCAAAAAAAAAAAAAAAAAAAAAAAATTGGAGGATGCAACAAAAACAGTGCTTAGAGGTTAATGTATAGAATTTAATGCATATATTAAAAAGCAAAAAGTCAAAATTCAATCATCTGAATTCACTTTAAGAAATAACAAAAAAAATTCAATCTAAAGTACGTGAAAGGGGCTGGGGTTATGGCTCAGCGGTTGAGCGCTTGCCTCGCATACATGAGGCACTGGGTTCGATCCTCAGCACCACATTAAAAAAATAAATAAATAAAAAGATATTGTGTTCATCTACAATTAAACAAAATATTAAAAGAAAAAAGAAATAAGAAAACCTCACACACAAATGGCACTATGTGGAACCATGTGAAAAAAAAAATAAAGTACGTGAAAGTAGCAAAATAATAAAAATTGAAAAAAATCAATGAAGTTGAAAACAAAGTACAAAGAGAAAAATCAGTGATGCCAAAAGTGGTTTTTTGAAAAGATAAATAAAATTGGGGAAATTCTATAGCCTAACAAATAAAAAATAGAGAGTGTGGGGGTTGCAGTCCGAGCCAGCGGGTCGAAGGGGCACCCCCACATTCATCTAGCTGTGGAACTGGAGAAGAGTTGGAGCCGACTAGCTGCCTGTTCCCAGCCCTCTGCCGCTGCACGACAATCAGACACGCTAAGGAGTCCAGTCAGAGCAGGCACCCGTTTATTTGTAGAACAAGCATTCAACTAATAGGGCCATTCGGCCAATCAGAGACAATGCACATAGGCAACAGCTGTCCATGTGGCAAGGCACGTAAGCCTCCTGAATTCTGTCCAGGAGCTGCACCTTAGCGGAACCAACAGTAAACCAATCACATAGTTCCTCCTTCCTTTGTGCCTTTCCTATTTACACACAATGGCTAGTCATAGGGGTGTAGCATAGAGCTAGCTCCCCATAAGAGAGAGGAAAATACTTGTTAATACCAAAAATAAAATAGATGTTGTGGTTTGGATGTAAAATGTCCCCCAAAAGCTCACGTGTGAGACAATGCAAGAAGGTTTAGAGGAGAAATTATTAGATTATAATCTTAATAAGTGAATTAATCCATGACGGGATTAACTGAGTAGTAACTAGAGGTAAGTGGCGTGTGACTGGAAGAAGTGGTTTGTTGGAGGTGTGGGAAGCCACCCATGAAATGTGTGTGGATCAGATTGGCATAGAAGCCATTGAGTGGGAAGATCTGGTATCTGGAAACTCACAGCAGCACTCACAGAGCCCAATACATTGTGAACTCCCAGCCAGCTCTGCTAAAAGGTCTTGTACAACACTGGAGATGAGGGTGACCCATTGAGAACCAAACAGCCTGCCTATTCCCTTGTATATCCTTTTTATTTATTTATTTATCTATTTATTTATTTATTTATTTATTTATTTATTTATTTATTCTACTTAGGTATACATGACAGCAGAATGCATTTTGATTCATTTCAGACAAATGGAGCACAAATTTTAATTTCTCTGGTTGTGCATGATGTAGAGTCACATCATATGTGCACGCAATGATATTTTTTGTGAAAAGCAAGCACCAAAACAAGACTCCTCCCACACTAAAACCTTATACTTACCAATCCTCTTTGATCTATACCACTATAAATGAAGCAAATGTGGGCTTCATCTTTGTTAGAAGCTGTACCTTTCTGGTCAGCTTGGCCCATCACTGTCCCCACTCTAAAACTATATTTCCGTGTCCTGTGGTTATTTCATACTACTAATTTCTTAGTTTTTATTTCTCAGCCAGCCCATCCCTCTGGTGGGGAACTCTTTCCATCACCCACTCAAGACATGTGTGAGAGGAGGTATGGCCATGGGGTATATATTTTGTATATGGAGAGTGGAGTCTCTATCTCTGTTTGCTGATTATCATGTGAACTGCTTCCCTTCACCACAGTCTTCTGCCATATTCTGCCTCTCCTCAAGCCCTGAGGAACAGAGCCTGCTGTCTATGGACTGAGATCTTGGAAACTGTGAGTCCTCAAACTTTTTCTCCCCTAAAATTATTCTGGTCAGATCATTTTGTCACAGGAGTGAAAAAGCTGACTAACCCCAGAGGAAACATACCTAATACATCTTATGTACATTAAAAGAACAAAAAAGAAATACTATAAAAGGTCAATATCCCAAAATACAAAAATGTAGAAGAAATACAAAAATTGCTTAAAACATGATCTACTAAAACACACACTAAGAAATCGAAAATCTGAATAGGCCTATATCTAGTAAAGAAATTAAATTGATAATAGCCTTCAGAGAGAAAATACTAATCTCAATTAGATTTACTTGGTAAACCTTACTAAATATTTAAGGAGAATATTACACATACTATATCAGCAAAAACTACAAAACTAATAAACAATTGTAGTAGTATTACAGAATAAAAGGTTAATTCATAGAACTCAATCTTTCTTTTATATCAATAATAAATGTGGAATTTGAAATTAAAAAAACACAATATTTACATTGTCTCCCAAATGAAATAATGCAGTTGATATTTTAAAGAATATGTACACAATCTATAGGAGGAAAACTAAAAGCATGTGATTAAAGAAATGAGAGGAAAACTAAATATATGGAGAGATATCCAATGTTCATGGAGAGGAAGACTCAATACTGTAAAGTTGTTTGCTCTTCATAAGCTGAAATATAGGTTTGATGTAATACCAATCTTAATCCCAGAAATTTATTTTGTAGATATCTGAATATAAAGTTGTAATGGAGAGGTAGAAGTTCCCAGAACAACCAATTAAAATTTGAAAGACACGAAAAATGTCAGAGGTCTGATGCTACCTGACTTTAATCATTCTATAAAACCATAATAATCAAGAAAATATTGTATTAGCAAAAGGAAACACAAATAAACCAAAGGAATAGAATAGAGTCCATAAATAGAGCCACATGAATATAGTCAACCGATCATTAACAAAGAACCAATTTAACAGAAAGAAGAAAGTCTTTTCAGCAAAAAGTGACATCCACATCACATAGAAATATACGAATCTAGAAACAGACTATATGCTTGACAAAAATTAGATTAAAATGGATCATAGACTGCTGTGACCTGCAAGGCCATTTGTTCAGGCAACCAAACTAGCTGATGAGGGGATGGAGAGAAGACAAAGAGACACACACATAGAGAAAAATCAGAGTCCTAGTGATTCACTCGCAAACCTTGTAGGGAAGCAGTGACCACGAACAAGCCTGGCCTATTTGTTATACAGGTTTTAACACCAAAAAGATTTATTGTAAGAAAGTTTTTCAAGATAAACAGAACCAAAGTTGAGGGTATAAACAGCCCAATTGGAACTATCAGCTTTTGCCAATAATTCTCTACCCTCAGGCAGATGGCTTTTGAACCTAGGTCATGAACTGATAATTCTGTTTGCTGGCATAGAATTTTCCTTTGTACAAGGTATCACCACAGTAACTAGGCAGTCTCAATTCGAAGCCTTGTTCCTGGGGTGGGCATTGCCTCTGTTGCTGGACAGATCAAGGACCATAATTCATTTGCCACTCCCAACAGTAGACTCAAAAGTGAATTGCAAAACTAAAAACTTTTGGAGGATAACAGGAGAATAATCTAGATAACTTTGAGCTTGTTAATATGAGAAGACACGCTGTAAACTGGAATAAAATATTTGCATAGGTTATATCTGATAAATAAATATTATCCAAGATATATAAAGAACCCTTAAAACTCAACAATATGATCATTAGCAATCTCATTCAAGGATGGGCCAAAGAACTTAAGAAACACCTCACCAAAGAAGACATACCAGTGGGCAATAAAAACATGATAGTCTAAATGATCTAAATCCTATGTCACAGGGAAATGCAAATTAAAACAATGAGAGACCAATGGACACATATTAAAATGCCCCAAATCCAAAATGCTGACAAATAAAATTCTGGCAAAAATGCAGAGAAATGTTTTCTAATTCACTGCTGGTGAGACTAAAAACTGCCACAGCCATTTTGGAAGAGGTGGAACTTTTTCAAAAAATTGTACAAGTGGTTATCAGATAACTAAGCAACTGTACCACTTGGTATTTATCCAAAAAATTGAAAACCTCTGTCAATACAAACACCTGGACATCCATGTTTATTATGGCTTTATTCATAATTTCCAAAACTTGGAAGCAACTATAATGTCTTTCAGGAGGTGAATGAATTAATAAACTGTGGTATATCAAACAATGGAACATTATTCAGCGCTAAAAAAGATCAATCAAGTCTGGAAAAGAAATAGAAAAGCCATAAATACATATTATTAAATGAATACAAACAATCTGAAAAAGGCAATATACTGTATGATTCAAATTATAAGACATTCTAGAAAAGACAAAAGCACAGAGATAGTAAAAGAGACAAGTGCTTACCAGGGATTGTGGAGAGGAAGAAAGGAACTGGGGAAACACAGAGGACTTTTAGTGCAGTGAAACTGCAGTGTATGATGTTATAATGGTGGATATATGTCATTATACATTTGTCAAAATTCACAGTTTGTATACTGATAGTGACTCCTAGTGCAAACAATGGACTCTTGGTGATAATGTGTAAATTATCAGCAATTGTAACAAACACATCCCTCTAAAGTTGATACTGAGGGAGGCTATACTAGTGTGGTGACAGGGTAACCTGTCACTCAATTTCTCTGTGAGCCTAAAACTGCACTAAAAAATTATAATGTTTATATACATATATATATACACACATATATATATACATATATTATGTATATATATATGATAGACTCCCTGAAGATTTTTTAAAGCTATGAAGGTGCATAACCTATTTCATTTGGAATACTGATTATAAGTTCTACTTGTGTAAGGTGGTCAATGCACATATAAATGTCATAATATTTAAAAAATTTTCTTTCATTCAGTTTGTATTTTTCTTAGTTATTACAAAAGCAAAAGTTCTTTTAAGTAGAATGGAGCCACATTTCCTGATTAGGGTTCCAATAATTCCACTTATTTTTCTCCATGTTTGATTTTGGTAATCACTATATTTCCTTGATTTTAAGGAAAATTGACCTTCTGTCTATTATCTTATATGAAAAAAAACTTAAGTGTAGCTTGTACTTGAAGCAACTTATTTGTCCTAAAATCTCTGTCTTACTATGGAATGTGCTATTTCCCATGCCGATATATTATAATTAACAACATTCAGAAATATTTTTGTGAGATAATACTAATAATTTGCTATATTTATCAATAACCAAAATGATAATTTTACTTTTTCCTGTATATATTTTCATTTCTGTTCAATAAAAAGTTTTCTTAGATAATACATAAAATGAATCATTACAGTAATTGAAGATAAAATAATAAAAAACAAGATCCTTTCATGATCTCACATTTTCACTGAGAGGAGAGTTCACTTATGATAATTGAAAGAACTAAATGTTAAGTTATTTAAATTGGGGAAATAAACTCTGAAATAAATAAACATGCTTTAGATGGACACAGAAGAAAAAAGAAAGCATATTATCAGCACTATACAAAGTCCTGGAGCACCTGAAAAACACTGGTGCTAGAAGAGGAGTGGGACTGTGAGCTGCCCTACGAATTTGGTGAAAACTGTAATGTTTATTTACAGAAGGTCAAATTTCCTTAAAATCAAGGAAATATAGTGATCCTCTATTATTTTCTTTTTGGACTTTCACTTTATAATTCTAATTATGAATTATCCAATGTCTCTTTATTGCTGTGATTGATGATATTCATATGTTTACTTTTATATTCTCTCCACTCAGTTAGAAATCTTATTTTGCAAATTATGCTTTAAATTTTTATCTACCAAAATGCCTTTGTTTACTTAGCTATGCTAATTTCTATCTCTTTGTTTGCTGCAAGTGGATTTCTGAGTCTGCCTTTTACATCTCTGAGAATCTTATTCGGTTCACAATTTTCTATGTTTTTTAATTTTCAAAATATTTAACACTTCATTGGTGGTTCTAAAAAATTTAGACTTGAATTTCTAGAGTGAAAATAATTGAAGTATGCTGTTTACTTGTGAACTAGATAGAACTTAGACAACATTTTAAATACTTAATTTTATAGGTCCCAATGTCCTATGGTGAAGAGAGTTTTCATTGCATATGAGAAAGATACAATATCACTCTTATCAAATAAATACTTCCTAGGAAAAGAGCCCAACATGGTAGAGAACAAACATTCTACTTTTTTGCATTCTTTTTGTCAAAAATAGCATCACTTTTTAATGATGTCTTATTGTGAAAATATGATGATCTACCTTCTATAGTCTTTGACCTATCATTTATAAAGCAGCTTCCAAATATCATTTTTCTAGATATTGATAATCACTTGCTCCCACAAGATAAATAATATCGTTTCTTTTTTCTGAAGTGGCTTTCTCATAATGAAGATTGATTTTTAAAAAATCTCCAAAATAAAAATTGTTCTCACAAGATTTGACATATCAGACTATCCAAGCTCAAGTCAGAACTTCACAATTACTGCAATTCCGTATACTGAATGATATTGGAATTTTTTAAAGCATTAGGGTTTTTTTCCCTAAAATAGCTTCATATATCAGTTGCAATTCAATTTGAAGGTGACACAATCTTTACCTATTTGAATTGAGCACAAGAAAGCTAAAATAATCTCTTCCCTCAACAGTCATTCATAGTTAGATAGCTTATTTGTATAACACAAATTATTACTCTGCTATAGGTCATATTTCAATTTATTAAATCAAACTGAACTTGGCCAAAAAAGATTCTGTACTCACATACTTGAGTCCTTATGTAGCAAGCTACAATTTTACTCAATATGTAAACACACCAAAAACCTAATTTAGGAATTTACCATTGTAATAAAAAGCTGAGTATCAGGCACAGTGGCTAACCTTTAGTAGAACTAGGTTCAAATAAAGCAAACACTGGATTTTAACTGATTAAGCTGTCTGTAATTTGTTTCTGCTTTCTGTACCTCACTTCTCTTTGGCTGTAGCCTTGGAGACTTAATAGAACCTGGCCTGGTTCCAAGAGCTCCCTATTTGTGAATCATCCCCCCTCCAGATCTGTTTAATTTAATTTGTCTGAAGTTTTTCTCTTACCACTTTTAAGGAGGTTTATTTCCTGTTGTCTCTCTTATTTCTCCAATTTGAACAGATTCTGGATTAGCTATAATGAAATGGAGCCCTTTTCCATCACAACTCTGGTCATTTTTTATCACATTTTTCATTAGTATTTTAAAATTTTAATTGTAGGATAAAATGCATTTTCTTGATTCTTTTTACAAAGACAATGAGATTTTCAAGGAGAGTCTATGGTTATTTTAATTAGAAGCTCTTTTAAAGTTAAAACAACTTTAGCCTAACATCATCATTTCTTCAAACATTAACTCATTAGAGCAAAAATGTAATAGTAGCCTTGAGCCTGTATTACAAATCACATATTTAATGTGCCTTTAATCATTCACAATGGATTCCCTGATTAACTAATATCACTAAATACTTGACATTGCATATATACGTCATTAACACGATGGAAAACTAAGCTTAATTCTGTTTTATAGGTACATCAACTGTTGCCAAATGTCTTCCACCAATCATGCTTGTCCTAAAGCTAGAACTTGTTAGTTTTATCTTAGAAAAATAAAGACATTCAGGCAAATGAATTTAGATGAATTAAAATTAAGACAGGTCTTATCGATGTACAGTGTACCCCTCAAATCAATTGTCAGGCTTACTGAAGATTTTTAAAATATTTTTCTTGAAGTTGGATGTTCTACATTATCAATCAGCATGCTGACTGCATCCCCCACCATCTGATCTTGTTTCATTTAGCTTGGTGCTTGCCAGTGAACTGTGCACTGATGACATAACCAAATATTTGTTAAGACTTATAGCTAATGTAGTGAAATACATGTTGAGTAAATTCAATTTAATTTCTTTCCTTTATCTCTTTTTGATCTTGTAACTGTATAAAACAGGAAAAAAAAAACACCATTTTTTTCTAGGTTTACCTACCAATCAATTCACAATACAAGAAAGAACATGTTTCTTCTGATATTTGGGAATTTTCCCCCCACACAACAAGAAACTCGGAAAGACTTCAACTGGGTGTTCTCCAATTCAATTCAGTTCTGACACTATCTACATGGAATTAAGAGACAGATCTCACAGATTAAAGGCTCCTTGGGTCCAATTAATTTCACTGGCTGCTTCACAGAACTGAGGGAAAAAAATATGTTTGTCACTTTGTCATATTAAGGATGTGATAAAGGATACATAATACCAGCCACATGAAGAGATACCAAGGGTGATGTATGGAAGGGTCCTTGAGTATATATATCTTATTATATGATGGTTCTTACTAGTTTTTCTCATAATATCTTATTATATCATAGTTCTCTTTTATTTTGGTGTTGACAGTGTTACCAAAATATTGAGTAATCAGAGATGGTCTTATGATTAATTTATTCATAATTTACTTATTCCACAAATGTTTATGGTGCCTTCAACATCCATCAGGGGTCTAGATAGACTCCAGAAAGACAAAAAGGCAGTAACATTGTCTGTGATTCATATACCTTAAATTCCACTGGAGAATCAATTTTTTTTATCCTTTCTTTCTTTTTTCTTTTTTTTATAGAATATACCTTTTTAACATACAAGTTACATAGTATAATATAATTTATAGAATATACCTTTTAAACATACAAGTTACATAGTATAATATCCAGTTTCAAATTATCCAAGGAGAAGGATCCTGTTCTTATTACTCAGGGGAAAAAAATGCCTACTGAAATAGTAGACCTTAGAATAAGAATCATGACCATGGCACAGTGAGAGGAACTCTTCTCAGCTTCTGAAAGTAGAATGACTTTACTAGCATTTAGATTCTTGGTTTCCATAAATGTAAAAATAAAATGATGTCAAAAGTTGTTCATATGTAATTTGTGATCCAACAAATAACAATTTAAGTGTAATGGTCAATCATGAATAGGCCTAAAAACTAGAAAAACTAATTTACCAACTAAATATGAGTAATTACATACAGTGAAATGATGGTCTAAGTATATAAAGTAACTATACAAACTATGAAAAGTGAAAGTATGTTAATAGCTTATTACTGATGTTAAACTCATTCTTGTCTGTCACAGATTTATCTGCAATAGATCTTTGCCAGTCAATAATACCCTTGTGTATGGTGGGCTTTCCACAATGATATATGGACTGACCAGGAAATTATTCTTGGAAATTTTAAAAATTCTTGGAAATTATTCTTGAAAATACTTATTTTCATATATCCCAAATAGAGTCCAAATGTTCAGGAACATATCCTATACTCAGCCTATAATGACTGCAACTTGAAGACTGAATTATATCCCCGAGGAAGTACATATTTTAAAATATGAGTTCTAGAATAGACAAATACATGCCTCTAAATAGCATCATCTTGCCAGTACTTTCTCATACATATTCATTGATTTACCTTGCTTGAATATTCTTTACCTGAGAATAGCTTGATCCTTTTTTGCCTCTCTGATGTGTTTATCCACTTGTTTTGGCTACGTACCATACACTCCTACTTCATGACTACTTGTATAATTGGAATCCATTGTATAGTTGATCTCTGGTATCTGTATAGACTGGATTTCCAAATGCTTAATCACAAGATTAAAAATTTTACCCCCTGTTTTTCTTTCTCATTCACCTTTCTGTTCTAGCCTCGGTGAATCAGTCTTCTACTATCTGATAACCAACATAGCCATAGGACTGAGAGAAATTCTTAGAAGGGTTTCACAAACTCCACCTACCATCAAACTCAAATGACATATTTTCATTGAATATATGGAATAATAAGGTTAAAGTTTACATTTTAAAAATTACTATATATCATGGAAAAGGATAAGTATATCTAAACATCATTGAAACATAGAAATATTCATTTTTCCAATATTTGTATGTGTTTTAAACAAATGAAAATATGGATTCTACACTACTTGTAATATATGTAGTTCAAGAATAATCTATATACAAAAATGTTTGCTAAGTGTTCTTGATAAACATTCATTAATACCATACCAATTCCAATGAAGTAGTTCTCAGGCTATCAAGGGCATCTGTGTAAAACAAACACACAAAAAATCAAATAACCACCCTTATGTGCTATATCATAATGCTCTGTCCTGCTACCAGGAGCACTATGAAAGTGTATCTCATGTCTGTGTAAACAAATGATGTAATTTTCAGGAGCTCTGCACAATAATAATATGGGTGTAGGAAATTTCATATTGCTTGAAAGGATATAAGTTGAAAAAAATGCTGATAATTTTTCCCCTCAGAGATATATGTAGAATATTATTACACAATCATCCTTTTTGAATATGTTAGACAGCTTTCAAGTACCAGAGTTATTTGTGCATGAACATTGTTAAAAGTATATTTCATGTCACAGAATACTTCCTTTTTTAAAAAAAATATTTATTTTTTAGTTGTAAGTAGACAGAATATCTTTATTTTATTTTTATGTGGTGCTGAGGATCGAACCCAGTGCCTCACGCGTGCTAGGTGGGCACGCTACCACTGCGCCATAACCCCAGCCCCACAGAATATTCCTTTGAGGAACAAGATGTGGCAGGATCAATTGGTAAGCTGAAAAGCAAGTCGCAACCAAAGAACTCTAACAAAGAAACCCAGCTGCTGTAAGAATAAACTTTTTCTGATACAACAACTAAACAAGTAACTGATATTCAGGGAAAAAACACACAATTTTATATAAAGGTTCATGACACTTATTATTTGGTGAATAATTATTTCGTTTAGAGGAAGCCAAGCAATATTTTTTGTGTATAAAAGGACATAACTGAGGAGGCTTAACATCTCTTATTTTTCATAATGTTTGATTAATTATCAATTCACAGAGTGATTTTTGTTGGTTCAGTTTTTTCTGTGTAACAAACCACTGTAAAACTTAATAGCTTACAACAACATTGTACTCAACTCACAGTCCTATAGGTGCAAATCTGGGCTGAACTCACATGGCAAATACTTGTGCTAAACTTGGCTTGAGACATTCATGTGCCTTTGGTCAGATGATAGCTGGATAAGGGATTACTGGTCAGAGAGATCTGATTTCTGATTTTTGTGGGCTTTCATATTTCAGAAGCCTAGCCTGAATGTTTGCATGTGGTACCATAATGTTATGAGAGTTTCAAAAGAGAAGCCCCACTCACAAATATTTTTCAAAGTTATTACTCATCTCAGCTAATCTGTGGACCCAAGGTTCTCAGTCACTGCATTCTATTTCTGCTGAGCCTACTAAGCAACAAAGAGCATAGCAAAAAACAGTATAGGATAAGGCCAAGTGCACAGGAGTTGATGAGTTTCAGAGTTCAGACAAAGTAGTATGGGTCAGAAAAGGCTTAATAATGTAATTTTATTTATGACAAAATTTATGAAAACTGAAGCTTAGACAACTTAGATTACTTGTCTTGTGTTGGAGTGAAAGAACATTTTTAACTTTAGCAAGATTTATGTTTTAGGAAATAGTTGAATACCCTAAAAGATATAATAAAGATTATACTTGACTTTAAATATTAACCTGACTAATTTCAACATATTTTTGTCCAAGAGACAGTATAGATACATAAAATGCTTTTAAACATGACAGATCTATTATATTGTAGCAATTGTTTTGTTTGGCATGAGTACCTTCAAAGTCAGGGAACTTACTAGATAGTCATTAAAATATTTTGAGAAAGCATTTCTCAAAGGGTATTTCACAGAACACTAGTTCTTAGAGGTTATAAGAGCTATTAGTTTCTTAAAACTTTTGCCATGTTGAAATAGGACTGGGAATTTTGGATTGAATTAGCCAAGGAGATTTCAACATTGGAAAGCATCTCTGCTAATGAAATATTAAATCTCTAAAATGGAGTAAAGCATGCAACATTTCTAAAATATTTTCAATTACAGAAAGCCTCCTTTGAGACTCTCAGAGGGCCAGTGTTCTTTGGAATACTCTAGAAAATGCTGGCTTGATTTTAAATGAGAAGTTCTACCTTACCTAAGATGAGGTTCCCCCTCTTGGCCTACTACATATTAACTTTGAAATAAGCCAGACTCCAATTCATTTAAAGTTATATTAAAAGGATTAATTTTATTGTAAAGGTTACTAGGATCTTAACCAGGGAATATAATGTATACTTCAGCCAAAATTCAAAATAGCTACTATACAAACTAGACTTATTAACTTTATTTTATATTTTTCTTAAACTCTATGACAAAACAGATAGACATGGAAACTAAAGCCCAATACCTTTATTTTAAGACTGATAAGATTGGCTTGCTGAATGTTTAAGATCAAGACCTAAACCAAGAATTAGATCAAAGGGGCCAAGGAAACCAGTATTTGGTCCTTGCCCTCTGAGTCAGCCTGAATCCAAGAAATGAGGAAATTTCTAAAAGGCTCCACCTCTAGGCCGCAGGACCTCCTGATCAGGGAGATTTCTGAGACCATTAGAGAATTAAAGAGCCAATCAAATGCCATACAATGAACAGGAAGGTCACTGAAAAAGGGAACTGTCCCTCATGCTTCCCGGGGAAGCCACATGGTCAGCGCCAGACCTCAACCTATCCTAACGCACATGGCACTAGCAGAGCTAATAAGCTGCCCTCAAGTTCCTCAAGGATGCCTCCCAGGAGACCAAATGATAACTCTTAACAATAGGTAAAAACAAAAGTCAATTTGGCTTGCTTCATCCTAAACACCTAGCAAAACCAAGAACACAGCCGTTCCTGGACATTTAAAAATAGTTTAAAGATAGACATCTGTGACATTAAAAACTAAATACTATGCTTACATGCCTTATCCTCTCCAGCCTTGTTATGGGGACAAATTCTCAACCCTTATACTTCCTACATTTCAGACTGTTCCTCTATGTAGGTTTGAATCATAAATGTAATTCTCATTGATGTTCCTCAATTAACTGTACAATAAGGCTGAACTACCATGACTTGTTACCACCTCCCTTTCTAGGGCAAAAAGGGCTCTCCTTGGCTCCCATTCACTACTTCTGGGCTAGGGCAAGAGAACTCAGTTATGCAGTAACCAGTACTTAAAAACTTAAACAAATGTCATTACAGAATAGACCAGCCTTGGACTCCCATCACGCTGGACTCCCACCAAACTCAGAATTTCTCGGCAGCCTCCCTTCTTTTTCTGCTAATCAGTAATCTCTCCTAAGCCTCTGTTCCTACCCACAGGTGATGCTTCTACATTCAAGCAACATGACTGACAACCAGAGGCTCCCACCCCCCTGCGTCTGCCTCCCTGCCTGACTGACACTCAAGCTATCTCCCCCTCTCGATGCCCCCAATCCCTCACGAAGTAGCCAGACAGAATCTGCTGTCCTGTATCATCAAAAAGGCTGGGATGTTAGGTCAGATCAGGGTCCAGGATGTCCAATTAGAGGGACTGATCAGGGCAGCTACAAAACGGAGCTGCCAGCCAGACACTGACGTCACCAGCAGACATGCCTCCTGTCAATCAGTGGGTTTTTCCTGACCTATCCAGGAAGGACTCTGGCCTTTTCTTCCTTCCCCCAAGCCCTCCCCTTCCTGACCAGGCCTTTTGAAATTCTCTCTACACCAGAGCCCCAGCGCCATTTCTCCTGGACACACTCTGATGGACGGGAGAATTCAGCCCAAGAGTGTACATTTCCAATAAAGCCTTGCCAAGCAGCTTTAATTCATCTCCTTCTGGTAATCTAGTCTTTACAGAGAATAGTGGCAATATAAAGGGAAAGGAAATTTGGAATGATTCTTTTAATGAAGAATATTTTGATAGGATTACTGATTGGTTTAGAGAAGGTAAGATAAAACAGTATTAAAAATCTAAAATTTCACATTCAGATGAAGAAGAAAATAAAAATGAAAATAAAGATGTATGATTGATTAGATAAGTCAAGAAGGGAAGATCAGTTCAGTTTTGGGTGAAAAATCCAGGTGGGCTCTCATTTTATGTATATTTTTTCCATCTTTTCCTCCCTGTGAATCAGCCTACTCTCTCAGCAAAGGAAAAAAATCAATAACGTGAAGAGAGAGCCCACAGAGTGGTAGAACATCTTTACTATATGCACATCAGATAGAGCACTAATATCCAAGATATATAAAGAACTCAAAAAATTTAACACCAAAAAAACCCCCCAATCAATAAATGGGCTAAGGAAATGAACAGATGCTTCTCCCAAGAAGATCTATAATTGACCAATAAATATATGAAAAAATATTCAAATTCTCTAGTAATTATAGAATGCAAATCAAAACTACCCTAAGTTGTGCCATGTCAGAATGGCCATTATCAAGAATACAAGCAGTAATATGTGTTAGTGAGGATATGGGGGAAAAGGTACACTCATATATTGCCAGTGGCACTGCAAATTGGTGCAACCACTCTGGAAAGCAGTATGGAGATTCCTTAGAAAACTTGGAATGGAACCACCATTTGACCCAGCTATCCCACTCCTTGGTCCATACCCAAAGGATTTAAAATCAGCATAGTATAGTGACATAGTCACATCAATGTTCATAGCAGCTCAATTCACAATAGCAGAATTGTGGAACCAACCTACATGCCCTACTCTCTACTACTGACATATCCTTCCATTTGAGAGGCATATGATGAGGGAAATACCCATACGTTTTTTCTGATTGCCTCTGTTCCACAGAAGGAATGACTTTCTTGTTGGTGACTTTGAGGATTTGGCTGAAGGAATCATGATGTGCCTATATGAAATAAAAAGGTTCTGTGTCCTTATTGAGAAAATTTGATTTTTAGTGCTGTATTGTGAAGTGGTTGAAAATCTCTTGATACCATGAAATATAATACAATACAATACAGAAATTATATACAGAAATATAATACAATACAATGTAATCTGATACAATAGTAGCAGTAAACTAAATTATTTTCTCCAATCTAGATTTTTAGTGTTATAAAAGTTGATATTTTACTTTCCACGTGTTTGTCCCTTTAATCCATCTCTCAACTGGCTCATATTTTAGCAAAGGGAAAAGCAGAATTATTTCTGGCCTTTTGTAAGTACCAATTATGACCATATCACAGACTCTGAGACCCACACCTCTTCTCTGAAGGAGATTACTTTAAACTCTGACCTGAAAATCCAAAATACAAATTCTCAAGAGGGCCATCTCATAGACCACTTGTGTCAAGTGTTCTCTCTGGTATGAAAGGCACATTCACTTGTTACAAAATTGGCTATTCTGGATAGTTATATAATCTAAAAATAATGATTAGTTTAGTGTGACTATCTTTAAGACTATTGTTATACCATTAGAATAACTCAGGTAAAACTAATAAATGAACTTGGGGGTTAGGGGAAAAGAGCAAAGGCAGATTAGTTTCAATGTATATTGACTTACCTATTCTTGTCCCCTTAAGATTTTCTTGTCTGGAATAGATAAAGAAAAGGTAGCACATGTACACAATGGAGTTTTATTCAGCCATGAAAAAGAATGGAACTATGTCAATTGCAGGAAAATGGATGAAATGTAAGAGTGTTATATGAAGCAAAATAAGCCAAGTTTAGAAAGTCAAGGATTGAATATTTTCTCTCATATATGGCAGTTAGAGAAAGAAAAAGAAATGAAACAGGGATCTCATGAAAATAGAAGGGAGACCAATATAGTAGACAGAAAGGAGAGCAAGGCTGAGGGAAGAAAGGGAGGCATGGGGAAGTACTGAAGAACAATATCTACCAAATTATGTCTCAGTAGAACTATACCACAATAAACCTGCTTATATGTATATAATTGTAATGTACTAATTAAAATAATAATAATAAAAATAGAAGGAAGATCAGTATGAATAGAGCAAGCAGATCAGGGGGAAGAAAGGGAGAGAAAAGGGAAGATACTGGGAAATGAGATCTACTCAATTATGTTATGTGCATGTGTGAATATGACCCAATGAATCCTAGTGCTATGTATAATTATACTGCACCAACAAAATTTTTTTTTCTGTTCTTTTTGGAGAGTCCAATAAAAGAAAAGTGAGACAATATGGATTTACATATATTTACAATGGCAATGACAAGTCAGCAGAGAATACAAAAGCTATAAAATATTTAAAAATATCTTGATATAGCCAGGTGCAGTGGCGCACGCCTATAATCCCAGCGCTTTGGGAGGCTGAGACAGGAGAATCATGAGTTCAAAGCCAGCCTCAGCAACGGCAAGGTGCTAAGCAACTCAGTGAGACCCTGTCTCTATGTAAAAAGAAAACCAAACCCACAAAATAGGGCTGGGGATGTGGCTCAGCGGTTGACTACCCCTGAGTTCAATCTCCAATACCAAAAAAAAGTAGATGAATCTTGAGCTGTCTTCATCATCTTATCCAATTTTCTATGATATTGCCTGAGATTGCTGATCTAACATGGTCTGTTCTTCATACAGGCAAATTAATACATTTTCACCTTATTATATCATAATTCTTAATCTAATGTTTATTATTCACCCTTTATGCAAAGTTATCATGCATTTTTTTCAATTCCTTACTTCCTTTAACCACTCCTTCTGGGGCTAGGGATATAGCTCAGTGCTAGGTAGAGTGTGTGCTTAGTATGTGTAAGTCTCTGGGTTCAATCCCCACCATCCTAAAAGGAAAAAACAAAATCACTCTCTATGTTTTCTATATTTAATATTCTTAACAATACCCATCATTAATGTTATCATATTACATTATTAATAAGTTATACTGTTAGAGAACCCCTTTGAATATTTTACTGTTTGGCTACTCAGCTACACTGGCAATAGAACAGACTCATACCTGTACAGATGAAGATTATACCTGCCCAAAGGTTGAACAATCACCCTAAAAAAAAGTAGGAATCAAGGTGCATTTAAAAATATTTTATAAGCTGAGAAAATCATTTTATATTGGTTTTGAAGATGGATGATTATGAATATGATTATGAAAAAAGAATTTCAAGGTACCATGACAACATTTTATTACTTTGAAATAATCTGTTAAATGAGACCACAGACATTTATCTAAACATATTAATTTTCATTTCAAACCCTGAAAATGTGATGTGTGTTTGATATTCTTCTTCCTGACAGTCAGTATTTGAGATAGCCTTAAAGTCTCAAGCCTGAGGATGATAATGTTAGGTCATAGTGTTAGAGAATTTGCATCAAGGTTCTAAATCTAATTCATGGAAAAAGAAATGGCAAATGTGGAATTTTACAAGCTGTCACATCAATTTGCCACTCTCCATCTTTATAAGCATGCTTTTCAGCCTGAAAAAAGAAAACAAAATCTAAAGGGAGGAATTTGAAGAACAGTGCCTAAAAACCATAATATAAGAATCAGAGGATATAATGACTATGAAATCATATATTAGAAAAAACTAACATTGTGAAAATTAATTAAATAGTCAGCATGAGTTAGTAACTAGAAATTTATCATGAGTTCTATAAATTTGACACAAGATTCAGTAGGTCAGTTTATTTTTTCCCCTTGGGATACATCTTCACAAATTGAGAATTGATATCAAGGGGCAGAAATGTGACAATTTCAGTATAGTTGTAATGAATTGATCAGAAATGCCCCCCAATATGTGGTCTTTTCAGCCCTTAAATCTTTCCTAAAGTTGTATCTCAACTTCATACAAATTGCTGTGGTTCCAAACTCAAGTCTATGACATCTCCAAGAATTATTTCTTCCCTTATGTATATGTTGCTTTAATGACAGCAGACAATTTGTCATAAAAGATTTTCTTGATGTTTTTTGGTACATCTAAAATGGGGACATATGTGCTAATCAGTGTCATGGTTTGAATTCCCTCCAGCCTCAATCTTAATGTCTTCAGCCTGAGGCTGACCATATGGCTCACAAATAAGTCTTTTCACCATCTAGAAGGTCACAGTCTATCTTTAGTTGCATTTTTAAAACTGCTTTGAGTTTATGACTTAACTGAGTGACATTCAGAAATGATAAATCTTTGCTAAGAATAAATGTATCTTGTATACTGGGGAATAAAATAAAGCAAGTCATGTACAAAATAGACTTGGATGTGATGGAAAAATATCTTAAAATTGATAAAATCTTATAGTTTATAGATACAATTTTAACTATTTTCACATGTAAAAAGGAAGAACCCAATTTATTAGATATCAGTTTCTAACACTAAGGGCATCAAAATGAAGATACTATAACATTTTTCTTATCAAATATCTTGCTTTTTCACTAATGACAAATTAGGAAAAAGTAATAACAATCTATATTTAAAAAAATTCAACTTCCTGATGCAACTACACCAATCGTAGGGTTTTGAAAAGTTTTATGATTATATTAACATTTCAATGTAAAATTCTTAGCATATTAAAACAGAAACATCTGTTTTTGTCATCCTAAATACTACTTACTGACCCAAACAAATTTTCAAAGAAGTGGAAATCACATATTGTCTCAAGTTATTTTTCCTTTAAGAATTTAAGAAAAATGAAATTAATGAAATCAATCGTTTTCTAAAATGACAACACCTAGGCAAACACATAAACTCTAGATTAACACTATGTTAAAAATAGCCAGTTTCTTTCCATGATTTGAAGGCTTTTCACCCTATAGCTTAGATACTCTGAATCCTTGGGCCACTCCAGACTAAAGAAGGCAGCAGTTAGCAGATTCATTTTCTCAAATGTGTGGATAGGAATAATTTACAGCAAAGCTCAGATCTGCAGTTTCCTAATTTCTACTATATTTCCCCATTTGTTTCTTGATTCTGTGATACTCTCTAAGAGGTAGATTGGTCCACATCCTGGATAGAAATACTGATCACTTGTTTGGTTCTTATTACTCTCATTCTCATGGGAGCTGATTCTCAGACAGCCCCATTAAAATCTGTTTAATCCTTCTGTCTGTCTGCTGATTTAGCTTTTTGTCCCAGCTGCAAACTAACATAGCTGCTGGTTGCCTCTCACTTAAAAATTTTCTTTTTTTGTTTCTTCTTCCTTCTTTCCTTCCTTTCTTCCTTCTTATTGTTTGTATTTAAGTTAAACTACATTAGATATATAAAATAGTATATAGAGATAGAATGAACTGATATAGCCATTTGAAAAACAGTATGGAAGTTTCTCAAAACAAAACAAAACAAAAAATAGAACTACCATATGTCTCAGCAATCCTTCTTCTGGATATATACCCAAAGAAAATGAGATCAGCACTTTTGAGAGATGTCTGTACTCCCAACTTTATCCCAGCATTATCCACAATAACCAAGGTACAGAACAACCTCAGTGTCCATCCATGGATGAATAAAGACATTGTGATACACACACACACACACACACACATGAATGCACAAATGAACATTATTCAGTGTTTGAAAAGAAAATATTACTATTGTAACAACATGGGTAGACACTTAGAGGATATTATATCAAGTGAAATAAGCCAAATACAGAAAAAAATACTGCATTATTTCACTTATATGTGCAATCTAAAAAAAAAACTCTTACTTTTCTTTTAGCCAGTTGCTACATCTTTACCATACATAGGACCAAGTGTGCAAATGGACAACATTCCAATACAAGATAACTTTAGGAGTACTTTTTAAAATTATTAATACTAATACATGAATATAATTTAAAAACAATTGTTTTTGTATGTAGATAGAAAGATGTTCCTTCTCATGGGAACTAATTGGAGTCCTTGTCTATATACCCTACTTGCCTTAAGTCAGGCCAAAATCTGTGTGCTCCTCCCCAAAAACTCTTCGGTTGGTACTGAGAGCATATCATGTCTGCAAACCCTCTATTTAAAGCTTTTGTGGTTATAGACATGTGCTTACTTTTTTGCAGTTGTTATTTAATAGAAACAGGTGTCTATCAGCATTACAAGTAATCTAATAGATTTTAGTGACTGGATGGATTAACTGGGTCAATATCTTAAATTTACAACACTTTATTGTTCACACAACACATGCACACACACACACACACGCACACACACATACTGCAACACACATTGCAGATAAAGTGCCTTTGCATCTGTCAACATTTTCAAAGAAACTCTGGGACTAGAACTTTCCTACAAATGAATAATGCAAACCATTGTTAGAAGACTGAAAAAAATCTATGTTATGTCCACATGATAGTTGGTATTTTAATTACAAAAGAATAAAATAGAACAAAACATTTCACCAGTCTCTAAATACTTATTATCTGCAAATTTTCATACTCTATGATCACAAACATGAAAGTATATCTAGCTGAGACATGGAAAACAACTTTGGATGTTAGTAAAAATAAATATTTAATTAAAGTATTACATTATTAAAATTTACAAAAAGTTATACAAATTGAAATGTAGACATCTGATGAATTATCATTAAATGAATACTTTTATTCATCTGCATTCAGAGTAATAAATATAATGTGAAAATAGCCCCAGAAAACTCCCTGGTGATCTTTCCTAACTACAATTTTCCCTTTCCCCAAAGGTGACCCCATCTTAATTCTTAATGTAACACATTGATTTTGCCTCTTTAAACTTTACACAGAAGGAATTATATGGCATCAAGTTTGCTGTGTCTCTCTTTTTTGCTCAATGTGGCATGTATAAGATTCATCCATATTGCTTCATGCAGAAGTTTGCACATTTTCATTGCTCTATAGCATATCATCATATAAACAAAAATGTATCCATTCTAGTATACATTCATTCTTTTGTGGTTTCTGCATTTTAGTAATTAAAATACAGCTGCTTTACATGAACTATGGTGCAGTGTATTAAAATTTATATTTAATAGTATCCTAAGGAATGGAGTTTCTAGGCCATGGGATTTACATTTTTTCAACTTTATGAAATAATGTCAAATATCATTTGAAAATGCTCATACAATTTTAAATTCTAGTTGCTATGAATAAGAGATCCAGTTGTTCCATTGTTTTCTTGACAATGGCATTTTTATCCTAGCAATCAGAGGTGAGTATAGCTGGTAACATTTTAAATTTACTCTTGCTTGACAAACAAAAGTAATCCCTTCATTCATTTATACTTTATATTTGCATGTGACCTTTTGTGAAGGGTCCTTGTTGAAGTCTGTTGTGCATTTTCTACTTGGTTGTCTGTTACATCTTTGAGTTTATTAAATGTTCTAGATTTCAGCCCTTGGTAGTTACATGCATTGCCAATCTCCTGCTTTGTTTTTTATTCAGTTGTGTCTATTTTTGGAAGATAGTGTATGGTTTTAATGTACTCTAACAGTTAACAGTTATTTATAATTCATGCTTGTATTACCTGTTGAGGAAATATTTTTCCATTATCATGAAAGTGTTCTTTCATATTGTCTTTCTATTTTTGATAATGTAGATTGAGCCCAGGAACGCTTTGCCACTGAGCCACATTCCCAGACTCTTTTTATTTTTTATTTTGAGACAGAGTCTTACTAAGTTGCTAAAGTGTTTCCTAAATTACTGAGGCTGCCTTTGCAATTTTGACTCTCCTGCCTCAGCCTCCCAAGCTGCTGGGATTATGGGTGTATGCCACCATACTCAATGGGACTTTTAATATACTTTAAAATTAGCTTGTCACTTTCCCTAAAAAAAGTTGGAATTTTGAGATTTGATAAAGTAAATCTATTGATCAATTTAGGCAGAGTTGATGTCTTTAAGTTATTAGACTTTTCAATTCATAAACATGGAGCGGCACTCATTTAATTTAATCTTCTTTGATGGTCTACCTTATGTTGCTCACTTTTATTTTCTGGTTTATTGAATAGGCAAGAATGACAGAAATGAATGGAAGTGTGAAAGTGGCCACCGTCTTTATTTCCTTATGACAGAGGAAAGCTTTCAACATTCCACCATTAGTTATGATTCTTGTTATTAGTAAATACCCTTTATCAGAATAAGAAAGATGTTTTCTTTCCTTGATTTCTGAGTTTTTATTACATAAGTGGAAATGATAATGATATGATGATCATAGCTGTTTTAGCAAGTATTTTTGAGAATATTTTGAAGAAAAATCAAATTTTCTTCTTTATTCTAATTGTACCCTCTTGTAATTTTTTATTTCAAAACCCTTTCACAATAATGTATATTCTCTTACATCTAATTTATAGTTGTTTCCTCTTATCCTAGTATAAAGATATACAATTTCATATTTAAGTAACTTTTTGAAAATTTAAGTTGACTTCATTTTTAAAAATTTTTTATTGGTGCATTAAAATTATACATAATAGTAAATTTCATTGTCACATATTCATTCATGCACATAACATGACTTTGGTTAATTTCATTTTCCATTTCCTGCTTTCTTTCCTCTCCCTGGTGACTACATTTTTTTAATGACATACACCAGACACACACACACACACACACACACACACACACACACACACACACACACAATTATTAACATCCTGTTCTATAAAGTACTATGCAACTTGATGTTTTTCTTACTATAATTTGTTGATGTGCAAATAGCCAATCAAAACATATATACTCTTAATTTATTAGAGAAATATTGCCAAATTTCTTCCTAATATGTGCATTAACTTACTCTTCAGCCAGAAGGGTCTAAGTGCCTGTTGCTCCTTCCACAGCTAGATATTGCATTTAAAGATGTTTTCACAGTGCTGTATGAAATTTGCACCTCATGTTAATTTTATTTAACAAGAGGCATTTTATTGGAAAGAAAAAATACAATTATTATTGCCAGATCTATTAATATTCCAATTTGGCATATGAAAGAAATAAATCAATAAAATAGGAGAAAGAAGAGCTTATTGGCTTAACCTAGAGAGGATAAGGAGCTCACAATAAAAAAAAAAAGAGCATCAAGTGCTTTCTAAATCAAAAGTTGTTCTTGTTGCATAAATTGTTATATGTGAACTATGGAAGAAAAATTGCTTTTTCCCCATAAGTAACCCTGTAAGTTACAATTATAATTGCATTGCAAAATTATGTTTGATGTACAGAGTATGTCTGCCTTTCAAATCCAAAATTACCTGTGATAGTCTCTTATTTGTCACAGGAACATTAAAGTTTAAGCATTTCAAATGAAAGACCTATGAGTGATATATTCTGTACATTTTTCTTATTAATGATTAGTTGTTTATATTATTCACAGTAGACATTCTTGTCTATGTGCCATGAAATGCTTCAATTTTGTCCATTTTATTAGCATTTGCTTCTCAATTTTCTGGTCACTTTTGCCATTACTTCATAGATGATTTCACAACAGAAATGCTGAATAAGCAAATTCACCTTTCACTGGCCTCTACCTGAAGCTCAGATAATATCCATGTGTTACTTTTCAGTCTATGTTAAATGCAAATCTCTAAGTGTGATTTTCACCTTTGTCCTACTGCATCACGATGTAGAAGGATAAAGTTGGCAAATTACAATCCCTTTGGTGTAAAAAATATTAGTTTTATAAGATACCTTGGGAGTGCCCCACAGATGCTAGCTTTACATTGATTTATCATATGATGTTGATTCCTTGCCTTGCATTACAGGAAGGATAAGTAGGTTGAGAATGGTCTTGCTAGTACTGTGTTTAGCTGACATTTTTAGAAAGTGAAGAACAGCTATCAGTTATTATGTGATGTGCAAGCGATTGAAATTTTATTATTTTTAGGGACATGACTCAAAGAGATTTTTTCCTTCTGTGAGATGTAAACCATTGGCTGTATGACTATATGTGTAATGGATACACTTTATTAAAGCAGGCCAGGAAAGTTTAGAAAATACAACACGGTGCTTTTCCTCACATAGATTAAGTGAAGGTCATTTTGGTGAGTGATCAGTTTTTACTTGTTATAATTATGGCCATCTAGCCTTGAATTTTCTCTAATCACACTTTTGTTTTTTTCTTGAGATCTGTTTGTCAGAATAAAGAATCTGCCTACCAATCATTTGATGTATAATGTTTAGATCCTCATAAGAATAAAATACTAACTTGCCTTTAGCCATGCTTCAAGAATATATTATACAGAGATAAACTGATCACTTTCCTGGGATTTTAAACACAGCTCAGTAGGACTGCCACATGATTAACAAACTGTTGAAACAATTCCTCCATTTCTTAGATGAATAACACATGGCCATTCCTAAGTCTACAGAGTCAGAGTATTTGAAATTATTGCCAGAGGCAGCACCAGCAGAATAATTTAATTAGGTTTTAGTAAGCTTATATAATTGAAGACTTTATTTTACAGAGGAATTACTAAAAATATGCATGACTATGTATATAAAAGCATAAATATAAATATATAAAGCATATACATTTTATAAATATAATACATATATTTTATATATACTTACATATGTTTTATAAGTATTATAATACTTAGGATTACCAAGTATTACAAGTATTATTAGAAGTATTATACTTAATAAGGATAAATATAAGTATGAAAGTGTATATATATATTTATACACACACACACATATTCATGTATTTGGAAAACGCCAAATCAGTGTGCATGTAACTTTCAGAAACACTTTTGATTACTCATTCACATGAGCTGTTACCAGATAAATGTGTTGGGCACTTTAATAAATACTTACACTAATACTTTTGTTTTTCTTCTGTGTGGAAGAAAATTGTCCCAGTTTTAATTCTCTTGATGCTATGGTCCTCCTGTTATCATTATCAATGGGGTATACAAACTGGTTACAATACCTTAAAGCTTTCATCAGCAAGTTATAAAAACTTGCACTGTATCATTGTGAATGCTTAGTGAAGTGTTTCTAAATTAATCCAGGCTGTTGAGCTTGTTTTGTCATTTTAGGGTTATAAATTGCACATTGCTAATGATTAATGAGGTTGAACAACACTTTATATCCTATTGGGCCTCAGCTTGTATTCTCCATTATCAGTTAATTTGTTTGCATTTTTCTTCATGATTTTGCAGATACATTTGATTTGAGTTTCTGCAGAATATATGTTGCAAATCTTCTGAGTCTGTGCCTTATCATTCTGTTCTTTTTTTTTTTTTTTTTTTTTTTTTTTTTTTTTTATTTAAATGCATTTCAAGTCATAGTACATAACCCGATCTCTGTTTTCCCATTTCTCTGATTGCAAACCAAA
>CM053400.1:80100219-80117352 GCA_028644305.1 Xerus rutilus | reverse complement strand
TTTGGATAGCTGCCATTCTGACTGGGGTGAGATGAAATCTGAGTGTAGTTTTGATTTGCATTTCTCTAATAGCTAGAGATGACGAACATTTCTTCATGTATTTATTTATTGCTTGTATGTCTTCTTCTGAGAAGTTTCTATTCAGCTCCTTGGCCCATTTATTGATTGGGTTATTTGTTTTTTTGGTGTTAAGTTTTTTTTTAAAAAATTATTATTTTACTTAGATGTACATGACAGCAGAATGCATTTTGATTTAAAGTACACAAATGGAGTATAGTTTTTCATTTCTCTGGTTGTACATGATGTAGAGTCACACCATATGTGCAGTCATATATGAACCTAGGGCAATGATGTCCATCTCATTCCACCATTTTTCCTAACCTCATGTTCTCCTCTCTCTCCTTCCTCCCCTCTGACCAAAGTTCCTCCATTTTTCCCACGCCCCCTCCCCTTTATAGATCAGCATCCACTCATCAGAGAGAACATTACGCATTTGATTTTTTGGCTTTCGCTTACTTTGCTTAGCATGATAGTCTCCAACTCCATCCATTTACCTGCAAATGCCATAATTTTATCCTCTTTTATTACTGAGGAATATTCCATTGTGTATATATACCACAGTTTCTTTATCCATTCATCTATCAAAGGGTGTCTAGGTTGGTTCCACAGTTTAGCTATTGTGAATTGGGCTGCTATAAACACTGAAGTGGCTGCATCACTGTAGTATGCTGTTTTTAAGTCCATTGGGTATAAACAGAGAAATGGGATAGCTGGGTCAAATGGTGGTTCCATTCCAAGATTTCTAAGGAATCTCCATACTGCTTTCTAGAGTGGTTGCTCCAGTTTGCAGTCCCACCAGCAATGTATGCTCATGCTTTTTCCCCCACAACCTCTGCAACATTATTGTTGTTTGTATTCTTGATAAATGCCATTCTAACTGGAGTGATATAGAATCTCAGTATAGTTTTGATTTTCATTTCTCTAATTGCTAGAGATGTTGAACATTTTTTCATATGTTTGCTGATAGATTGTATACTTTCTACTGAGAAGTGTGTGTTCAACTCTTAGCCCATTTATTGATTAGGTTGATTGTTTTATGCTGTTAAGTTTTTTGAGTTCTGTATATATCCTGGAGATTAGTGCTCTATCTGATGTGTGTGTGGCAAAAATTTGCTCCTAGAATGTAGGCTCTTTCTTCACCTCATTGATTGTTTCTTTTGACATAGATGCCCCATTGTTTGGGGCATATATATTTATGATTGCTATGTCTTGTTGATGTATGATTTCCTTAAGAAGTATGCATTGTCCTTTTTTATCCCTTTTCAATAACTTTTGTTTGAAGTCCACTCTATCTGATATGAGAATGGAAACTCCTGCTTGTTTACATGGTTCATGTGAATGATACATTTTGTATCACCATTTCACTTTCAGTCTTTGGATGTCTTTTCCTGTGAGATGCGTCTCTTAAAGACAGCATATTGTTGGGTCTTATTTTTTTTTATCCAATCTGTGTGAGTCTATGTCTTTTAACTGATGAGTTTAGACCATCCACATTCAGGGTTATTATTGAACTATGATTTATAATCCCGGTCATTTTGGTTTATTTTTGGTTTTTAACTTGACTTGGTTTCTCCTTTGATTGGCCTTTCCTTTAGTGTAATTTCTCTCTTTGTATATTTTTATTGTTGGTTCTTATTTCCTCCTCATGGAATATTTTGCCAAGAATGTTGTGCAGTGCAAGCTTTCTTGCTGCAAATTCTTTTAACTTTTGTTTATCATGAAAGGTTTTTATTTCATTATCAAATCTGAGACCTAATTTTGCTGGATATAAAATTTTTGGTTGGCATCCATTTTATTTCAGAGCTTGGTATATGTTTTTCTATGATCTTCTGGCTTTTAGGGTCTGGGTTAAAAAATCTGCTGAGATCTGAATTGGTCTCCCTCTTTATATAATCCAATTCCTCTCTCATGGCCTCTAAAATTCTATCCTTATTCTGTATGCTAGGTGTTTTCATTAAAATGTACCTTGGTGTGGATCTGTTGTAATTTTGTACATTTGGTGTTCTGTAAGACTCTTGTATTTTATTTTCTAACTCATTCTTCATGTTTGGGAAATTTTCTGCTATTCTTTCATTGAAGAGATTGTGCATTCCTTTGGTTTGAAACACTGTATCTTCTTCTATCCTGATAAATCTTAGATTTGTTCTTTTGATGCTATCCCATAATTCTTGTACATTCTGTTCATGGTTTTTTACTATCTTCATTGTGTGGGCAACTTTATTTTTAAGATTGTATATTTTGTCTTCATTATCTGAGGTTCTGTCTTCCAAGTGATCTAGTCTATTGGTGATGCTTTCTATTGAGTTTTTTATTTGGTTTATTGTTTCCTTCATTCCAATAATTTCTTAATTTTTTCCTCAAAATCTCTAGCTCTTTCTTGAAGTATGCTTTTGCTACCTGCATTTGCTCCCTTATTACTTTGTTGTTGTGATCAATGGTTGCCTTTATTTGCCCTCTTATCTCTCTGTTGGAGTGATCAATGGTTGACTTTATTTTCTCACTTTAGTCATTATTTAATTTGCAGATCATTTTATTTGTGTACATTCTGAATTCTTTCTCTGACATTTCATCAACTGTGCTGTCAATGAATTCTATTATTGTAGTATCTTGGTTTGTTTGAGGCACTTTTTTCTCTTGTTTTTTTATGTTGATTTTGTGTCTTCCTTTCTTGCAGTGCCCTTCTGTGGTATTGCAGTTTCTATCTTATAATCTTGTAATGACCCTACAGATTACCTGCACCTCACCTTGGAATTCACTTTCAATCCCCAGCAGGTGTACCCATATGGATGCTACTGCAACTAAAGATGTTGGCAGTGGTAGTGGAGGTAACTCAAAATAGAAGTGGGAGTGACACAAGATGGATGCTAACATTTTCACAGATAGGACTGAAAGGGTGGGACTTACAATGGCTTTGGGCTGATTTATCCGAGATGCACTGCTCTGGCATGCTGAGCTGTGGTGGGCCATTGCCTCCAGGCCCTGTCTGTTGTCCCAAGGTGGAGGCTACTACATGGGGAGAGCTATGGTGATGGCTGCAGTGTCTCATGGTGGAGCAACAGCATGGGCCTCCACTTTGTACAGGTGTGGTCCTGGGCCTGGACTCTCACAAAGCCCTGTGGGGGTGGTTCTAGCCCTGACTTTGGCCTGGGATCCCATGAAGGACTCAGGTGGTGGGCCTGGGCCTGGTCCTGGGTGTAGGCTCCCATGGGGGTCCCTGGAGATGGTACTGGGCCTGGGTCTAGGCTCTTGGGGGGTTGGTAGGGGCTCTGGTACAGAATGGCGGGGATGATCCTGGGCCTGACTTAGGACTGGTCTCCTGCAGGGGTCTCTGGAGGCAGTCCTGGGTCTGGGTTCCCATGTGGGTCAGTGGATCTGGATTGGTGGGTGGTAGACTTGGGCTTGATCTTGTCTGGGCTCCCACAGATGTCCCTGGAGGTGGTTCTGGACCTTGGCCTGGGTTCCCACTGGTTGTCAGGGACTCTAGTCATCATTCTGTTCTCTTAATGAGGCATTTTATTGGATAGAACTCTATAGGTTTTATGTTGTCTAATTATCAATATGTTTACTATTTGTGCTTATTCCATAATGTTGAAGGAATATCTACATATATATGAAGCTATGTTCCTGTACTTTCTTATGGGATCTCATTGTTTCAACTTTTATATTAGACAACTTGAAATTACTTTTTGTATAATGTGAGATAATGACAGATATTTTCCCCCATAAAATATATCCACTAAGCCATTAATATTAACTGGAAGGGCCATCATTTCCTAACTAATTTTTATTTGCATTATTTTGTAGTCATGTATTTTATATACTTATGGCTATTTTCTTGATCCTCAATTCTACAAATGTAGTCTATTTATCCTAGTATGAATACCACATTTATTAGATCCTTTAGATTCATAATTCTTAATATTTGTAAAAGCACATCCTCCAGTGTTGGTTTTCATTGTTTTCAAAGCATCTTTACATTTCCCATTTCCTTATAAATTTAAGAACCAGCTTGTCAATCCCTTCATTCTGGTCCCATACACACTGGAAAAACAAAATCAGAAATGACTTTCTGAGATTTTGATAGATTGCATTTGCTCTCATGATCAACTGGAGAAGAATTCACAATTAATTATTTTAAATTATTCAACTCTATAATTCTAATACTTGAGGTCTTTCTTAATTTCTTTTTCAGTACATTTTTATTTAACATAATAGAAACTATCCGACTTTTATTTTTTATTTTTTGCAATTGATGTTGTTTTTTAACCTGTGGTTGTTTAGGTATAATTTGTTAACAATATAATCTGCTCTTTTTAGGTTGTATGGTTTGGCGATTTGGGACAAATTATGTAGGCAATTACCCTAGTGAAGATATAGAATATGAATGTTTCCATCATATTAGATAGTTTCCTTTTATCACCTTTATGATCATACCTATCTTCCTATCCTTAGTTCATAATAAACATTGAGGATATTTGTATTTCTATAGTTTTGCCTTTTGGCAGAATGTCATAGAAGTGACATACCATGTGTAATCTCTTGTCTGGCTTCTTTCATCAAGCATGATGAATGTATTAGAAATGTGTGGCTTGATTCATGTGTAAGATATGTGTTTCTTTAGAGTGCTCAATAGTTTTATATTATATAAAATATAATGAACTGTGCATTTAATAGTTAATGAGTAGTTATTTCCAGTTTGGGGCTCTTCTATGTAATGACACTACAAACATTTGTATAGACATATGCTTTTTTTTAAATTGTAAGTGCTGGATCTTATGGTAAGTATATGTTTAACTTTATAAGAAATTACCAAGAAGTCTTTTGAAGTGAGTGTACCACTTTGCAGGCCCATCAGCATATACAAGGTAGTGTTTCAGTTGCTTTGCTTTCTTGCCAGAATTTTATAGTAATTTTTTTGACATTGTTGTTTTGTTTCTAAATTTTTTAGAAATTTTTATATGAGTTTAGTGATATTTAGTTGTAATTTTAATTATTTTCCTAAAGGATAATGATGTTGAACACATTTTCTTTTGCTTACTTGCCATTCATCTCTCTCTTTTAAGCCTTTTTAAAAAATAATCATTTTATTTTATCTATTTTTTATGCAGTGATAAGGATTGAACCCAGTGCCTCACACATGCTAGGCAAGTGCTCTGCCACTGTGCTACAGCCTCTTATCTCTCTCTCTTTTATTATGTAGTGTCTCATTAAAGACACTTTGATGTTTTAGTGGGTTCTGTGTAGTCTTATTAGTGAGTTGATACATTCCTTATGTATTCTGGATACAAGTTCTTTGACAAATAAATGTTTTGTAACCATTAGTTCGCAGTTTTATTACTGAGTACAGGGTAGAATTTAACCTCTGCTTACTCCTATTAGCCTAGGGCAGCTGTAGAGTGAAAAGTTTCATTTACCAGTGGCATATTTAGGAAGATAAACATCACAAATCTTAGGATGCTGTAAAAAATCTACTGAAATGCATTTTGGGAGTACTTTTTATTTTTAATTTTGATTACTCTTTAATAGAAGGTTCTATGAATGGCATTTAAGGATAAGATGATAGGAAAGTACATGTGGTAACAGGAGCAAAGATGTCAGAATAAAAAGAAAATTATGTGTCATTTTTACACAAGTATAAGCCTACTTCAAAATTATCATTATAATTCTTCTTAATAATAATCATATTTCTTACAAAATCACCTTTTGCAAACCATATGGGATTTAATTTAGGCTGAGCTGCCATTGCACCAGAAATTTTAATTTTTATTGCTAATTTTATTTAACTATGACTAAACCATGTAAGATTGTTTTTTGCCATGTACCTTTTAAATTAGAAGTTATTTGATATCTTATAAATGTGTAAGGATGATATATATGTTTAGTTTATATCTACATTATGACAAGTTGTAATTTTCACTTAAATTGGAAATATATATATATATACATATACATATATATACAGATATATATACTATATACTATATATTTATACATCTATATATAGAATAAATATGTCCTAGGCAACATGTGGGACATATTACTCCTCAGTCTACTCAACTCTAGACACATGGCCTATACCACAAGCATATTTTCCTGAAGGCCACATCATCTTCTTTCCTCTGCATTGCATGATTTTTACCACACTCTTACATTCCTCCAGTCTGTGCTCCATCTCCTCAATGTGAAACTTGCTGTAACTACTTAATATTGCAGCCCTGCTCCTAACCAGCTCTGCTCTATTTCTGTTTTCCCAAGGTAATCATGAAAAATCTTTAACTCATATGATTCTATTTGTTGTTTATTGATGATCTTGCTATAATGCAATATCCATGGAAGTAGGGATCTTTATCTGTTTTGTCCATGGCTATACCTCAAGCACTTGAAACAGTCCCTGGTATGTAATTACTCTCATGAACATTTTTTTAAAAATTATTTATTTATTTATTTATTCTAATTAGGTATATATGACAGTAGAATGCATTTTGATTCATTGTATACAAACACAACTTTTCATTTCTCTGGTTGTACATCGATATAGATTTGCACTTTATGTGCGGTCATACGTGTACCTAGGTTAATGATGTCCATCTCATTCCACCATCTTTCCTGCCCCTATTACCCATCCCCTCTTCTTCCTCTCCTTTCACCAAAGTTCCTTCATTCTTCTCATGCCCCTCCCACCCCCATTTGGATCAGCATCTACTTATCAGAGAGAATATTTGGACTTGTTTTTTTGGGGATTGGTTTACTTTGCTTAACATAATATTCTCCAACTCCATTTATTTACCTGCAAATGCCATAATTTTACTCTCTTTTAATGCTGAGTAATATTCCATTGTGTATTTATACCACAGTTTCTTTATCCATTCATCTATTGAAGGGCATCTAGGTTGGTTCCACAGTTTAGCTATTGTGAATTTAGGTGCTATATACACTGATGTGGCTGCGTCACTACAGTATGCTGATTTTAAGTCCTTCAGGTAAAGACTGAGGAGTAGAATAGCTAGGTCTAATGTTGGTTCCATTCAAGTTTTCTAAGGAATCTCGATACTGCTGTCCAGAGTAGCTGTACCAATGTTCAGGGCCACCAGCAATGTGTGAGTGTACCCTTATCCATATCCTTGCCAACACTTATTGTTGTTTTTATTCTTTTTTTTTAAATATTTTTATTTTATTTACTTTTCATGTGGTGCTGAGGATCGAACCTGGGGCCTCATGCATGCAAGGCAAGCACTCTACCACTGAGCCACAATCCCAGCCCTGTTTTTATTCTTGATAAATGCCATTCTGACTGGCTTGAGATGAAATCCTAGATAAGTTTTGATTTGCATTTCTATAATTACTAAAGAAGTTGAACATTTCTATAATTACTAAAGAAGTTGTATTTGTTGATCAATTGTATATCTTCTTCTGAAAAGTGTCCATTTAGTTCCTTAGTGAATGAGTGCACAGATAATCATGTAAACATTCAAATGGCAATTTTTGTGTGTTTTTAGTAGGAGATATATGGATTTACACAATGCATAGAAAAGTTAATATTTCTAATCTTTCAAAATACAATCAAGAATACTTCTATGTGAATTTATTTGAGAGTAACACTGGTAGTTGTATAATTGAGGTTGAATCAAAACTTATCTTACTTTTCCACAGTTGCTGATTTTTAGTTAATGCAAAAATTCACATGTACGAACTACACATGTAAGAACAATTTTCTAAAATATTAGCTACTGAATTGCAGACCAACTCTTTTAAATGGTGGTTTCTCAGATGCCAGTACAGAAAATTTAGAAAAGCTAACCACCATGTGCTACTTCACCTTTATTCCTTATCTTATCTCCCTCTTCATAAAACCACCAGGATTTTGAGGAATTTCACTACATTGCACAGTGTTGCTCATATCATAAATATGTATATGAAGGGCTAGTGTTAGGAATGCTCACACTACTTCTAATACTAATGACATTAAAATATGAAAATATTCAATCATATAAGTAAACATATTCTTCTTTGCACTTGATGGAAAATCTCACAAATTTATACCATACTTTGCACATGGACTAACACATTAACCTCCCTGATCCCAACTTTTAATTCTTATTAAATATTCTAGTTTTCTCTTGAGTTTTAATTTTTTATCTTTTTTAACCTTGCGGATGTAAATGTATATTCTCAAGCTATTTTAGGGTATTTTTTTCTGGGAAAAAATGGTATATAAATA
This sequence comes from Xerus rutilus, assembly GCA_028644305.1. Classification (NCBI taxonomy): domain Eukaryota; kingdom Metazoa; phylum Chordata; class Mammalia; order Rodentia; family Sciuridae; genus Xerus; species Xerus rutilus. The sequence goes on along the minus strand of CM053400.1, from coordinate 80,109,074 downwards.
AACTAAGAAATAAACAAAATAGACGAAGAGTATCATTTCATGAGCACTTTCCCTGGCATCTGTCTGCATTGTCCTACCATATGCAAGGTATTATTCTGGATTCATGTCTATCCTGCACCCATTTACTCCCTAGTGTTATCCTGCAGTTTAACAAGGGGATTTTGTACAATCCCATGAGAAAACAATTACCCTAACTCAGTCTACAAGATTCTAAAATTGTTTAGAAAGAGGATCCCATAGATTTAGCTACCAATTACATGATTTACATAACTTCAACATTTTGCTGTTTATGAAACTACTATCCCAATAAGATGGCTGAGTTTAAGTTGCATTGAGTGATCTTTGTGCCATGAGAGATGTGACTTCTCAGTTATTTTCATTTCCCACCTTGCTGTCTTCTGTAGATTTAAGTATGGTATTTATTCAAGAATCAGCTCCTGTAAATTTTACTTTTATCTCCTATTGAATGCAACAGAAACCTCTAAACCATTTTAATCATAAACTGGTCAATCTTTATTTTCCCACATTTTACTTCTGTTTGACGTTTCCCTAACAGCTATGTCTTATTTTTTATGCACTCTCCTTTAGTTGTCTAGAGCTGGTAATATTAAACATCTGATATTCTGCTGTTAAGGAGTTTTTAAACATATGAATTATACATTTTATTAATTTTTGTTACTAAGGCACATTTTTACCTTGCAAGTTAGAATGTACAACTTGCATAAAAAGAAACCTCTCCATCCTTATTAACCAAAAATTTGTGACCCCAAACTATAAATCATATTTATGAGGCTTAATTTATAAGGCTATTATTACTTCTTTTCAACCTTTAGAAATCATATTAAATAAAGGGGCTGAAATATAGTTGGACATGTGCTTTTTAAGGGCTGATATGTATTGAACTGGATAAGAATAAATACACCCTAGGGCTGAGGTTGTGGCTCAGTGGAAGAGTGCTTGCCTAGCACATGTGAGGCACAGGGTTCAATTCTCAGCAGCACATACAAATAAATACAAATAAAGGTCTATCAACAACTAAAATATATATTTTTTAAAAAAGAATAAATACATCCTAAACATTTTTAAAATATAAACTTTTAAAAATATCAAGCCACAGGTGAATTTGTTCATTGATTTTGCACTGAATTCACAGCAAAATAATAAATAGTGGTTTATTCTGAGCATCTCCACTCAATTTTTTCTTGCCCACTGTGTACTGCATCAAAAACCTAATTATTCATTGTGTATCAGAGACCACTCTATCATCTAGAGGAAATGTTTAGTTGTGAATTGACTTACCACCTGGCCAAGAAGTTCCTCATGCTCTCCAATAAACAACATATTTCTTCATAAACTAATATTTTTGCCTTCAGATGTCATTTGATCGAGCAATTTAGGACACATCTGTGTCCTAAAACAAATGTCTCATTACTTCCCCATGTCTAGCATGGTTGTTTTACACTTCTCTTCACCTCTCAATTCAAATATGAAAACTATCCTAGAACTCTAGGCCATTGATAGGTTCTTTTTCAGTGCTCTAATAGTGTTGAATATATAATCTCTATTTCAGTAGTCATGACAATGTATTTTTAATTAACTATATTTATTGAATAACTAATAGGATAGAGGACACTTCTGTGTCTTGCCTAAATAGTAAGACAAAGCCATTATCACCAAGATTTCCACACTGACATATTTTCATTTATTTACATCCCTGAATTCTGATTTCATTGTAGCCTTATACCAGTACTTACTGTATTTATTTTCATACTTGTTACATTAACAGACAGTCATACATATAGACTATAAAAGATATTTAAGAATGAAGATATATATGATTTGAAATGAAAAAAGGAAGCTATCTAAAATCATTTGCAGAGTTTAAAGTTACTGAAGAAGATGTAAATCTGATAGCATTTGAACCAATCAAGATGTATTTGGAGGAAGAAAGGTTCAATATTATGCCTGGAGCATAGGAAGTCATAGCACTGAACAAACTTTAGCTATGAAGTACAAAATGTCTGTCTTATCTCTCATATTTAAATAATTTATTTCTTTTTCTGCAAAGCATGATGTGGAATTATTTTTGTCATTCTTACTTCTGATGCCTCGGAACATTGTTATTCAGCTCTTAAGAGTATCAACACTCCGTATTTCCTAGAAACAACCTGTATATAGCTAGCATATAGAAGAGAGAAGATTTCCATTTATAGTTAGTGTAGCATATAATTTCAGAAAAAATTGTTTTTGGTGTGAGTATGTGTATGTTTATCTGGGATCTGATTTTTTCTCCCAATCAATTCAGAAATGACAGCAATAGAATATCTTTCATGTTTTTCTTTTGACTTTGGGAACAACTCTAGATTTAAGATGGGCAAAGCCCTTTTCTATGTCTTTTATCCAAAGAACCGTGAATTGATAACATTCAACAATAAGGGGACATAGCTCAGTTGGTAGAGTGCTTGCCTTGCATGTACAAGGCCCTGGGTTCAATCCTCAGCACCAAAAAACAAAAAAACAAAACAATAATGAGATTGGAAGCAGTTTTTAATAGATTGAAGAAGGCAAAGACTCCGTAGAAACATAATGGAAAAGAATCCCCTGCAATCACCATAAACATGAAAAAAATACATAATATTTTCTCAAAAATTATCAAGAATTATTTTGATTATCAAGGTCTTACCCATGCAGAAGAAATTGGACTAGAAATAGTAGCCTACAATGAAAGACATCAAATTAGACCTGATTAGAGAAGCTGTTCTGAGAAGAAAAGTTAAAAATTTAACCAGAATTATGCTGTGCTCATTTTTTTTGTTGTTTGTTGTTCAAGTGTATATATTGCTCTGGGGGAAAAAGAGCATTTTGTGTATAAATCCCCATCCAATGGTGTTGATTCTGTATTTAACAATGATCCTTTGCTCTTTCAGTAAAAATTCTGAGAAATCTCTATAAATATCATGGTGGTATATTTCTACTCAAATATTCCAATTAGAATATTTTTCTGCCTAAGACATTAAAACCAAATACTAACCTATATTTCAATAAAACTATTGCAGAGCTTCTGAGTGGATATGTTGCAAAATATATTCTGAAAAAGCAAATGTGAGAAAGAGTACTCGTTTTGAAGAATATCTTTTTACCAAATGCAATGGCCAGTTTGTTAGATACCTACACTAAGAAAACAGCATTTTGAAGCGACAGGGCTGTACCAGGGAAGAAATGGGACTGAAAGAGCAAATGTCTGGAATGCAGGCTTGTACAACATTGAGACCCTGAATCCCATAGAAAGTCTTTGCCTGGTCTTGTTTAGTTCATCACTTCTTCATTATTCTTGTTATTGGCCCTAGAAAATGTCTTTTTAATTTTCTTCAATAAAGTTGCTTAAATATATTTCAGCTAATAAATGAGCATTAAAATATATAGTCACAATGTTTGTGTGACTATATCTGACCCTGTTTTGTTTTGCCTTGCAAATGTAATTAAAAATGCAGGTGAGTAACTAAATTAAAGCAATTAATATAACTGCACATATTTGTTTCATGAAGTTCTCACCAGAGGCTCCTAAAACAAAGCAAAACAAAAAATAAAATATATGCATTTGAAAAATCTACTATATACCATAGTTCCATTTTGAATTTCAAGCTTCATTATGGCACTTTATAGCAATTTATGTAGAGTGTATACAGTACATTTTACAAGAGTTTTGTTTTAAACTTTAACACATTCAATATCATGTATTTATTTGTCTTTGATTGGAAGTAAATCTTATTTGTAGGCATTTTATCACTGGGAACATGTCTTTCCATTCATTTATGCTGAATGAGTAAATAAGGAAATAATTTATTGTATTTAGGAATCACTCTCTCAAGGAAAAACTGGGGAGAGGCCTCTGTCAAATCACAGTTGATATGAATCCTACAAATAATGTCTTCCTATAATGAGATACAAAAGAAATACTTACTATTGTGATACAGCTAAAGCTTAAAACTATATAGAAACCAATAGAATTGGATCATTTTGGTGTATTTCTTCTGAGTATTAACAACATCCCACCCATAATCATGACACAATAAACATCAAAATTTTAACAATAATTCTAATTTATTAATAAAAGTAACTTTTATTTGTAGGTAAAAAAAATCTGTTGTTTTATAATTACATCTCACCAATAGGTGTCACTATTGGTGAGTTTAGTGCAATTTTCAAATTATTTAATATTTAATGAAGTAAAATATTATTAAGAATGGGTTTCAGGAGGGATAAAAATTGATGATTTGCCAAGAATAAAAGGAGTCTGTTGCTTCAAAGGGAAAAAGGCATTTTAGAGTGTATGATTTTAAATAACAAGCATTAGCTAAACACAAATAAGAAATGTAGGTACGAATATTATCATTATTATGATATAATATGCCCACATTGTGCTTAAAGAAATTCAATTTTGTCTTTAATATCAGTGAAATAAGAAAGATAATGAGGTTTCTTATCCTCAATAATCTCCATCCTCTGGGATAAACATATCATTGGTTGAAACAGGATTCATTAAATTCTTTCTACCTTTAGATCTAGAATGAATGAATGGTAATATGCTTGCCATGCATGCAGTTTGTGTGGAACTGTGTGTGTGTGTGTGTGTGTGTGTGTGTGTGTGTGTGCGCGCGCACACACACACACACACACTTACAGTTGCATTGTCAGAATTTGCTCTAATTTCTAATTGTCTCTAAAATTAAATAGGTCTTTTTTTTTCCAGACTTCCTTTTTCATGGTATCTGGTATTCTGCAAATCTATTCCTTTACCTCCATCAATACTGTGGAAGATTTCCTTAAATCTCATCCAAAACCACAAATCATTTTTTAAGAAAACTAACTTGTTCGCTTCCCTTGAGTATGATTTGAGTCCTTCAGGAATGCCACATCTGCATATCTCTGACCACCAGTAGTCATCCCCTTTAAGAAACGTAGAATATTCCAGCACTCCAAAGCCCCAAGATAATCAGGAGGAAGGTGATTGTGAGGTCCTTCAATAGCATTAACTCCTTCTATCCAGATGCCACTGGTAGCATCCCAAGAGTTTCACCCAACTTGAAAATTATAACTTCTTTTATGCAAGAAAAAAAAATGATTGCCAAGTTTATTAGAGTGTTCTTTTAAATCTCAGAATATCTCTAAATAATTTTTTGGGAATGCTAAATGAAAAAATCTTGAGTTATAAGTAAATAGAAATAATTCCGTTATTCTGTTTTGTTTTGTTGAAAGTTGTAGCATTTTTTCTTGAAAATGACATTGAAATAATTTGGCAAACTGTGATATATTTTAATTAATTCATACTTAAAATTAAATGTTAAAGTTCTTCCCAAACTGGAAATTGTTATGTAATTGCACTTTTGTGGTCTAACTTTTTTTTTGGCATTGTGTTTCACAGTACAAATTTTTCAACTGCTGCTTCATTATTAAAGTCTTATAGAGTTCTGGACTATTTCATAGCTCTATGTCATATGAATAAGTAAAAGAATTATAATTCTTGGTAATGTACCCTTAACATGTAGAACTTCAAACAGTTATGGACTGTATAATTCTTTGAGAATCACTATGTAATTAGTGAAAATATTTATCTCCTGGACAATGTCTTTTCAACACATTCAAGATATAGATGAGAATTCTTACCTTGCCGTCTCTTATCAACCCCTGTCCACTGCACCAATTTCCTGCTTTTCCTTTTCCTTCCTGATTTTTTTTTTTCCTTCAGAGGCAAGTGATTAACTGCTTGACTCTGGAGTTTTATTAACTTATAACTCTAGAGTCTTATTAACCTCGCTTTAAAGTCAAGAATTGCCTTTTTCCAGCTATGTACCTTTTGATGAAATTTTTAACTTCTTTAAACCTAATTTTTATCTCATAAGTAAAATAAGAAAAATGGCAACCTGCTCATTACTAAGAGGACTGAATGCAGCATTGGCAGTGTGGCCCAGAGCGTCCAGGGCCTGACATGTGGTCAGAAAATGAGCTAGTCAAGGACTGTTATTGCATTCTTGATCATTTCTTGAATCTGATGCTTTCGAATCTGAGTCTCCAATTCTAATAAATCCAAATTATTTCACACATACTTACTAGCTCTTCTGAGTCAGCCAGTTTGCTAACTAGTCTCCCTTTGGCTGTCTTGACTGTGTGTTATCTACCAAAGCAAATATCTCTCTTTATCACCTTCCTTCCTTGCACAAACCCCCACCATTTACAACCATCAGCTTCACTTCCCCTCAAAGCATTTGTATTCACTTCTTCATAAATTATATACATAACTTAGCAGAAATTATAAAATATACACAAAAGAAGAAAATAAGATGAGACAAATATGATCAGAAAACAACATTTTTCTTCAGGCATTGCAATGCATTATCTTGCCCAGTTGCTTGCAGAGTACATTCAATTTAGAGACTCCTGATAATCGGGCCGATGATTCATGGCTTCTTAGTAAGTTCTTCATGACTCTATCACACTCTTGTCTTTTGCCCTTTCCCTTGAACATGGTCCTCCAGTGGGTTAGAATGCTTCATCGCCTCACTCTAGCCTGTATTTCCAGTCTGAGTGACTTTCCTACTTACCTTCTTGGATCTCTTCCTCCCTACTGCAAGGGAGACCCATATTCCTCATCACCTTCTATTACCCCAGCCACTTGCGTAAGTAATTATTCCTTTTTCAATGTTTCATAGTATTTTAACTTACTTGTTTGCTTACTTGAACAACTTTGTAGATCACGTTTCTTAAAGGTAATTACTATTTGTTTCTTTGTATTCCTTGATAATAATATTCCAAAAATATTTATGCAATAAAATCATTCAATGGATATTTGCTGAAGTAAATTGAACCATGTGGGAGAATTACTGAAATTCTCTGCTGAGTGTTGTACTACTACTCATTTAATACTTGGATCAAGTTTTGCCTCTTACAATTCCTTTGATTTTACAAGGCAAAGTTAAAATTCTCTCCCTAGATTGAAATTTTTGTTACATGTCTGATTTCCTCTAAGAAAGCTAACATAATTCAGAGAAAAGGAAGTACATAATTCCTATTTGTTACTGTAATTATTTCTTGGTGGAATCAACAAACAAAGAGCCAAAAGAATAGATGACTAAAGGAGAAAATTAGTAAATGATAACTAATTAGGAGTCCCTGTCTCAACTGGTCTAGTTGTTGTATTCTACATTGTATTTGTAATGTCCTACAGAGTTCACTTAGAAAATGAAAATATTTTATTCCTCCATCTGACGTTAGGAGATTCTACATTCTTCAACTCTGGTAGCATACATTTCAGCACATATGTAATTTTTAATACTTATTTCCTCAATATATGAACAGAACTCAGAACACATACATTAGATAGAATTATGCAAAATTTGTGCTAACAAATATGTTTTCATATTTGCTTCAAATAAAATCATAACCAATAATCCTCATTATTACTGATATAATACTATTATTTGCTTAATCTAAACATGTTTGCAATCTGTATACAGACTACTCTCCATTATAATTTAAACATGTATGCAAAAGAGTGAGAGATACATTAGATAATATTGCTTTTCACTCTTTTTTTTTTATCTAGTAGCTATAAAAACAGCTACAGTGGCTAAATGCCATGTTTCTTAACATGCAATTGGCCATGTCTCATATAATATTATTGTTCCTGGTGGACACTTTAAACTTAATTAAAATATGCACTTTTTCTGCAACTTAGAAAATAAAACTGACATGTTATAATTCAAATGTAAGCACCCTCCTGGTGGCTATCAATAATTGGAGAAGCAGATTTTTTTCTTCTTCTTCTTTTTATTTTTTAAATTGTACCTGCTAAAGGACTGTTTTGTGGTTAAAATCCATGCTTCACTAAATTTAGCTACCCTATCATTTTATCTTCAATGTACAAGTACTTAAAACTGATATTCAAATATCTGAACATATACAATGTATCTGGCTGCTGTCTTGGGGTGAATTGAACTTATAACCACTCTTTTTTTTTAACACAATGCAATTTACCATATTAAGACTTGAATGATTTTAAAATAAATTGACTGACTTAATAGGTTCATGACAGGGCAAATCACCTAATTTTCAGTGCCTCACTTGCTAATCTGTAAAAGGGAATGATAGTAAGACCTTTTCCATAGATTGTTGTGGATTTTAAATGATGGATTTGGAAAAGGGCATATTTAAAAATTTATATATATATATATATATATATATATTTATATATATAGGCACACACGTATATACACATAAATGTGTATATATATGTATATATGTATAATATTGAATTCAATTCACTGTGTTTGTTTACATCAAGTAGTGCCAGCGCCCGCGCCAGCACAAAGGTAAACCGAGTCAGGCGAGGGAGCCGCGGATGAAAAATCACTCACACACACACACACAGAACAAGGCAAGAGAGCTTCCTTTATTGAGCTCACACACACTCACAGGGCAAGAGAGTTTTTAGAGAGTTTCTAGAGAGTTTCCCTCCTGAGCTCAGGTCCCTCTTTATATATGCTAAGAGGCCCTTTGTCCTCCAAGCGCTACAGGATGCATAGGGTGTGACTATTCTATTAGCATCCACTACAGGGTGCATAGGGTATGACTATTCTTTTAGCATCCGGTGACTATGCTATTAGCATCCTGTGGCTACTCACAGGAATGTAGAACTTGTTACAAGATGGAACTATGGCCAAAGCTATATGATTGACAAACCTGATATTTGTTGCATATATGTACTGTGGATGCGCCCAGGCCAGCTCTCTCTCACAATTCCCCCTCTTTTTTCCTAGAGCCTGGCTTAGGTCGTGGGAACTCTGGAACACAGCTTACCC
>CM053400.1:80039043-80099719 GCA_028644305.1 Xerus rutilus | reverse complement strand
CTCCAAGCGCTACAGGATGCATAGGGTGTGACTATTCTATTAGCATCCGCTACAGGGTGCATAGGGTATGACTATTCTTTTAGCATCCGGTGACTATGCTATTAGCATCCTGTGGCTACTCACAGGAATGTGGAACTTGTTACAAGATGGAACTATGGCCAAAGCTATATGATTGACAAACCTGATATTTGTTGCATATATGTACTGTGGATGCGCCCAGGCCAGCTCTCTCTCACAAAGTAGTGAGTAGAAGATAGTGTAATCTGGGGTTACTTATAACAGATAGATGTTTTAATAAGTTTGTCTAGCAATGAACAGTCAGAGACCTTGAATCTCAGATTAAGAACACTTAAGGGTGCAGTTAACATAGGGTAAACTCTGACAGATAGACTTGTTATTATTTTCCTTTGGATTAATTTATTGTTGGATTCTTGAGGGTGCTCTCCTTCTGGAGTTCACAATCTAAGGTGCTAAGTAAGATTTGTCAAACAGTGAACCTTTTCCTCTGGGAGAAAGATCAGAGAGGCCTGTGAGGAAAGAATGTTCTGTCCAGGTTTTGGACTATGGTAGCAAGAAAATTGAAACACAATGTAAATTAACAGAAAAGGAGAAACAGTAATTGAGTATTACAGCAGGAAGTTTGACCATATTTTGCTGCTAAATTTGGTGAGTAAAGCACATATTTTTCTCAAAAACCAGTAAGAAATCATTGCACTTATAGGTGTACATCATGAATATGACCATGGGTGTATGATAATTTGATTACCATAAAAAATATAGTCACACGTCCTTGATGTCAGAGGGACTGCAGGCAGCTCATTTAAATTCCCAGTGGTGGCACTCCTCAAAGTGCTGTTGCCAAAATAATCAGGAAAGATGCCTAGTAGGCAAAACAGATGTTATCCCATGATTTTGTTTTTCCACGAAGCCTACACTCATGCATATGTTAGCACCATTCATTTTGTGTGTTATTGGTGAGTTAGTGCCTCTTTCTTCTAGAGACCAACCTCTCCAATTGTAGCCTTAATCTCTTCTTCTCCTACCTTTCTCAGGCCCTTTCAGAAGAGAGTAGGTAACTGTGTCAAAAGCTACTGAGACTTTAATATGTGATAAGAAGCAATAATGTATCATTCCATGAAATCATCCACTGGTTTTCATTCATATTCTTAGATCGTTCCTCTTCCTTATCTTTCTGTCTCTTCCTTACCCAAGCTTGTGAATCTTTATCCTGTTTGATTCTAAGTCCCTTACCACACATCTTCAACCCCTAAACTTCATACATTGCACATCTGATCTCCCTTTGAGTGCCAAGCCTTTGTACTTTGAAATCTACTAAATATTTCTATTTTATTTTCCTTGTATTCTAAAGTGAAAGTCTCAATAATAGTGATTAATAACGGTGATTAATCTTCCATTCTCTCTACTCCAAGCTGCCTTTCCTTCTTTTTTATCAACTATGGTAATTGACAAAAGTGAACATGTGCCTGCTCAAGCTAGAAAGCCAAAAGTCATCCTCATGATTTTCCTGTCTTTTGGAACTAACCCAGCAGAGATTCCATGGATTCTTCCAGAAATTTTCTCCTGATTTCACCCGCTTCTCTCTGACAATACTATAACTAAATGTTAAACTCTGCCATTATCTCAGATGTGTGTAAAGTGTGCAGTCTTGAGGAAGCCTCCCTTCTTTCACTGTGGCTTCCATTAAATTCATTCTCCAAGTAAGAGTAACAGTGAAGCTGGCACACATATTGGAACATGCCATTTTCCTACTCAAAGTCTCTAGCTGGATTCTAATATAATTTGAGGGGAAAATCCAATGACTTCCATGGTTATCAAGATAGTCATGAACTGACATCTATCTGTTTCCCAAGTTTCAATGTATGCCCCTTGCACCTCCCACCCAATAATGGTTACCTTTGCTTGATCATTTCCACTCAAGCGCATGTTCTGAAAGCCCACCAATAATGTTATCTTCTGTCATTTCCTTTCATCCTACATGGTATCACAAAAGAGTGACGATCGGAAGCTACAAACTTCAGTTTTGTGTTCCAATAAAAGAAAATTTAAAGTTAGATATGAAAATCCAAGCAAGAGAACTTTCTTATAAGTACAAGTAATGTAAGGATCAAGCAGAGTTTACTCTCAAGAAAGAGAGTGGGTCATCTTTGAGCAGAGAGTAACAAGGAAACAATGCTGCTTCCAAATTTATTACTGTTTGATGTCTACTGGGAAAACTGGGTTCCACCTTCGGCAGTCTTTATCTCCTCCTTCACATGGGGCAGAGGAATACTTGACCCTAATTGGTCCTCTCTGGAACTGTCTTGGTGGCCATCCTATTCGGGGGTTTAATATACAAGTCAATATTATGTCAATGCAAGTGCTTAGGTCAATAACCAGGCAAAATTCACCTCAGCATACCTGTGCTATTAATGAAATTTCCCTTCTGAAATACACCGAGAAGCCCATGGCCATAAATCCTAACTTGACAATGACCTCAGTAGACCCTGCCAAGAGTTAGCCTCATTGATCTTTCTTTCTTGACATGTTTCTTAATTGGCTCTCTTTGTTTCTGCCTGTTTATTTTCAGAGTTAGTATACCTGTTGTTGTTCTACAAGTTACTTGATTGTTCACTAAAGGTAATTTCAAAGAAACTCTGTGTCCCTGCTATGCTATTGGTTTACATTTTAATATTCATTGCTAACTACTACCTAATGAGGGCACTTTTGTTTTATAGTATAATCATAGTTTGTTACTATGTCTTTGCATAATTATCTGATTTATATAAAGCTCTTAAATGTATATTGTACAGACAGACCCAAACTTATCATTATGACATTTTAATAACAATATCTACATCATACTTAGTTTCTGAGTCTAGAATTTGTCAATATCTGTTTTAAGCATCAAACTCTATATAATAGGAACCAATCTGTATCAATTAATTTCTACCAAAATTTGTTTCCCTGTTTATTCTGTAAAATGTTTTCTATATTTTACTTACACATCTCTCTCTCATTGGAGTACTTTATTCTTTCCATTACAAGACACTGTAGAAATGCAGAAGGCATTTGAACTAATGACTTAGGGCAAAATGACTCTGTCCACTGTGGAATAAAATATGGGTACAACACCCTTAAACTAAAACCTCTTAGGAGAAAATGTTTTATGCTTATTTCTATCTAGCACAAAAATATTTTTAAAAATGGCTTCTCAGTTACTGTCTTCTGTTGATAATCTGTTTGATATCCTCTTATGTCTGTCTTAGTTTCTTTTATGCTCTTATAACAGATTACCACAGACTACATAATTTACAAAGACTATAAATTTATTTCTCACAATTTCGATGATCAAGGTTTTTTTTTTTCTTTTTGGTACCGGAGATTGAACTCAGGGGTACTCTACCACTAAGCCGTATCCTCAGCGTTATTTTGTGTTTTATGTAAAGACAGGGTCTCAATGAGTTGCATAGTGTCTCGCTGTTCCTGAGGGTGGCTTTGAACTTGCAATTCTCCTGTCTCAGCTTCCCAAAGTGCTGGGATTATAGGCGTGCGCCCCTGTGCCTGGCTAAGATCAAGGTTTTGATGTCTGTTGAGGGTGTGGTCTCCACTTCCAAGATGGCATCTTGCTGCTGAGCCCTTTGCAAGAGGAGCACTGTGTCCCCACAGAGCAGGAGGTGAAGGGCAAAAGGAAAACAAAGATCGAATGCTATGTGAAGCCTATTTGATAAAAGTCTAATCTTTCACGAGAGAAGAGGCCTCATTAATCTAACAACCTCCTAAATGCCTTACTTTGAATATTATTACATCAAGAACTAATTTTCAAGATGAATTTTGGAGTAAAAACATTCAAACCACAACAATGTCCATATCTGATCTTTATAAAATGCCTGTATTTAGATTTCAATATGCCTTTGGTGTAAAGATTCATATACTACTACATGTACAGACAGATGAAATGACATGAGCCTTTAGAATGACATTGGAAGTCCAGCAGTTACTCTTGAAGTGGATTTGTCTTCTACTAAATGTCTAAGTATTTAACCTTTATGTTGTCTTAACTTTTTATCTGATACAATTTTTGTTTATAATTATTTCTATTTCCATAAAATAAATATTGCTAATTTTTATTTAATTCACTTTTGTCATTATCTTGATTGCAAATTCTATACAATTGTATTTTTGCATTTTCTAAGTAATTTAAATATAATATTTTATAATTGCGTAAGAAAAATAGATCACAGATCATAACCAATGTATCTATCTTAGTATCTGTTAAAAGGATGCATTCAGTAAACATTGACTGAATGAATAAAGGAGCCAATTTTAAATAGTTATAAAAATTTTTCCTTATTTTCTCGAAACCATTTCTGGTTTATTATATATTTTTTTGACAATGAAAATTGTCCCTTTCTACTTTCTTGGCAAAATGTAATAAATTCATAATTATCATGAAAGTGTTAATTCTTATATAATTTCTGATAGACATTCTTTACAATGTCAAATTACTCAGGGAAAATGACGCCAGTTTAGTTTTCCCAAAGTATATGCATTTGGCAAACATTTCTTTTTTTCTTCATTTTAGCTCTCTGTCCAAAGTGTATCAGTTTGAACTAGTGCTTTGGACTTATGGATTGAATGAAATAAAATGTTCTATTATTTCCCCAATCTTGTTAAAATCACACTTCATGTTTATGCTGCAAACTTTCTTTAAAGCATGAATAATATTTTTTTAAAAAATTCTTTAATTTCCAATCTAAAAATTCTGCTAAAAGGCTTAATTTTGTAATTTAGAAAATGTTTCAGGGCAAAGGGTTGATGAACACCTGATAGCTCTCTGAAAAAAGAAAGCAGGTCACAGTGAAATGAAAATTACCCTACATACCTCATAACATTACTCACTCTTGTGTCATAATTATAAGCTCTGATGGAAGGAACACTCATTGTCATTTCCTGATTTCCCTTTCCTTTGGAGGAAATTCACTTAAATGTACCATGACTGACTTCTTTCATCTTTCTCTTTCTGGCCTATGATGACTTATCCAATTGGTAAATCTAAAGACAATAGGTGGAGAATTTCACTTCTGTTCTACTTTCCTTCTTTTGGGGAAAAAAAGTATTTATTTATTCTAGAAAAGAGAACATTGAAGGGAAATGATCACAACACCAATTTTTCTTCATGCCATTGACTAGTTTCTAACTTGTGCATGTGAGAACAATAAATTCCAGTAAATCCTGCAGACCAGAGGAGCTAGAAGGCTAATGTGCTAAATATATATTTTTAGAACCATTTTGGATTGAAAATTAGAGGTTGGACTCAGCCAAGTTGGATGAAACTTTGTAAAGACTCTAGGTTTCTAGGTGAAAGCTCAGAATTATATGGGGTCAACTAAGGTGTGATGTCTATGCACTTGGGAAAAGAGCTTCGCAAAACTGTAATGGACTAGTCCCACCATAACCCCAACCAAGAGGCCTCAGGAAATGTGACTTTTTAGCATTTCATCTCAGTGCCTGCATTAAAACAAAACTTTTAGAATGACTATACTGTCACCCAGAGTCTGTGTTTGTTCATCTACAATTTCTGAAGCCATTTGGAATTTACACTGTGATAAAGGCAGAGAAGAAAGAACCTGATAAGGAAGCAGAGGTTGTAATCATAGAAGGACATGTAAGAGTGAGTGATGCCATTGGAGAATCATCATTTTTTGCATAAATACAGACAGCTTGATCAGATGTAATCAAGTCCATCCCAGACCACTAATTATATGATTTTTACAGTAAACCATAATCCCATAGATAAATTTATATCTCCATGGTGTCGTTTTTTAGTTCAATTCAGATTTTAGAAAATAAAACAAACCTTGCTGAGACTTTGTAAGAACATTTATCTTAAATAATACTTGAAAAAATTTTAAATTACCCCAAAAATCTCCACTTAGTTTATAGTCTATTATTTGCAAAAAAAAAAAAAAAAAAAAAAAAAACCAAAAAACATAGAGATAAAGTGAATGACCTAAGAATCTTTTCTACCAAGTGTAGTTTTTCTTGTCACTTAATTTTAAAAATCCCTTTACTACACACTATAGAACTTTCAAGACACATTGGGAGTATTTTGTGTAAATAAATTAATATAGAAGGAGAATTTAAATGTATCCAAGGTTTATTTACACACAGTGAAACATTAAGCAACTCATTTGGATGTAAGAGCATAAGCTTCTAAACTGGGTTTTTGTCACGCAGTGAAATTTTCTCTGTGTGTGTCCATTTGGTAAATGTCAAATGGAAGTGTTTCCATGACATATTTTATTCTCAAAACTGAGCTATGATGGTAGTAATATTAGACTTGAAGTCAAGAAAATCGAAAAAAAAAAAAAGAGAGAACTACACTGCATTGCTATCACTATCTATATTGTTATAGACAGATCTCTTCCAGTGCTGAACCCTCTCCAAAGAGGGTGAGAGATGACAATCTGTGTATTTTATATATATAGTATGTCCATTTTCTGATGTCCATTTTCAAGAACTAGAATGGTTCACGCAGGTTATATTACTGAAAGATGAATCATATTGTTTAAATATGCATGTTGAGAAACTGCTTCACAAGTTATGGGACATTAGTGGCTAGGAAACATCATATATTTGTTGAGTGATTATAGGCAGTTCAAATGGAAAATTGTGTCTACATTATTTATATAATTAAAGCAAAATATGGAATTATCTCAATTCTACTGAAGTTTTTAAACCAAAGTATGTTTTGTATCATAATCTCTAAAGGGTAAACATGATATTTTTTTTATTATTTTGTTAGGTTAACCTGGCCCTTCATTGACTAAATATATATGAATGTACAAATTTGTTATATCTTCATATAATTGTTATTGCAACTATACTAGACTATTTATGAAAGTTCACTTGGTGCCAAAAGACAAGTTATCCTGGCCACAAAATGAAACATGGGAAAATGACTGTGACTTTTACCTTGGTGAATTGTGATTAGCAGAAATACATGCTGCTGCTAATTTGTCAGAACTAAAGTGTGCTAAATGTAGTTAACTTACTGGACAATAACTCTCAAGTATAACTTACAAAAATAAATTGTCTTTGTTGAACAAAAACAGGCCTTGCCATTTATCTCTGATTTTTACTAAGCATACCTTCTGTTTTGATGAAATATAAGGCACTATAGATAATTCTTTGGGGTATTAGAATCATGGAAAGAACTGAAGTATATGGAAATGAATATCTGAATTATTAAAGGTGCAGTAATAGGTTTTGTGCTTTGCCAAGTTTGTTTCTGCTTTTAGTCAAAATGATAGATTCTTGGTTACCATCTGAAAATGTCAATAATCATTGTTAGTTGTTTAAAACATAGCTTGAGAATTGAAGTAGATTTCTGCCTTTCTGAAAGTAAAGATTTATGATAGTTTCAACATATTTTTAAATGTTCTCTATATTTATTTTTGCTTTGCACTGTTCTACGAAAAACCAATTTTCTTGTAAAAATTGTTGTGCACATTAAGATAGGTACATGGCCTAGAATAAAAATCACCTCACCAAAACTTGGAAAAGTTCACAGAAAAGGCATGAGTGCTTACCCTTAGGAGGGAGAATGAATATGTGGGAATACTAGTTTGCTATACAATTGCTAGTTTTTGAACTGGTAATAACTAAATTTGAATATTTAAGATACTACATTAATCTATAGTGATAAAACATTAATGATACAGAAATACTGTGAAACATTTCTTTGTAATAGGTACATTATTTATCAATCTATTCTTTTTCATTATACTGAAGATTGAAAAAATATCACAGAAAATAACAGACAATATTTACAAATATCTAGGAGATTCATTCAACTTAATCATTATATTTGTCAGTACAAATCTTAGAGACAGATATCCAAAACTGAGGCCAGTGTTTCTGATGTATGTAGACAAAAGATGGGCATTTGATCATGGAGCACTTTACAGTGGCAGTGTAGAATAAAAGCTCCATGATGAACGCAACAGAGAACAAATTCACTGTCAGCAGGACAATCACTCAACTTGACAGTTTTTCATGGATAAAGCAGCTAAAAATTTCCTAGTGAATCTTGCTGGGAAGGCGGATCAATATCTTTCAATCTACAGAAAAAGAGTTACAAAAGAAAATCTGTAATAAAAATAAGGAAAGAAACTCTTCTAGATTCATATGATGCTAGCATTATCTTAACAATCTGATAAACTAAAAGTGCTCACCAATTACCCTCAAAAACTTATATCAAAACTCTTTAATAAGATGTTACAAATTAATCACAAGCACATATAATATAGGTACTACTCCATACCAAATTGTTGACCTGGGTTGAGAGTGAGGAAAAGAGATTAACTGTAAAGTATCAGGAAGGAATATTTTTGGAGTGATGAGAATGTTTTGTATTTGGCTGGTTTGGTGGCTATTAACTGTGTACATTTATCAAAAGTGTTTTTTTGTTTGTTTATTTTTGTGTTATTTTTTTATTCATAATTATTATTATTTTTTTTTATTATTTTATTTTTTTTCCCAAAAGTTGCATTTTAATACATGTTGGCAAACATAACAGAAAAAAACAAATTATCAGAAGCTGTAACAATTTTTTTCTATTTGCCTCAACAAATATTTTTGTGTTTTTTTATTCAGAGCTGGAGTTGGAACCCCGTGCTTGTGTACATACTAGACAAGCACTCCACCACTGAGCCACAACCCAGCTTTTTAAAAATTTATTTTGAGATCAGGTCTTGCTAAATTGTCAGACTATTGGCAAACTTGCGATCCTCCTGCCTCAGTCTGAGTAGCTAGGATTAAAGGTGTACATCATCATTCCCAGCTATTTTATTCTGTCTTTATATAAAAATGTTGTACTTTAACTTATGAGAATTACTTCTTAAATTTAATTTAAAAATTATAAAAATAGTTAAAAATTTTGAACATCTCCATACATTGGTTTTAGTAGTTATTTTTGCTACTGCATGGTCCATTCATTTCGCTTCATTTGTTATATAGGTTTTGCTTGTCATACTCATTTTATAACTTTTATATGCTCTTTAGAGATTTTTTGTATGTTTTCATTGA
This sequence comes from Xerus rutilus, assembly GCA_028644305.1. Lineage (NCBI taxonomy): Eukaryota > Metazoa > Chordata > Mammalia > Rodentia > Sciuridae > Xerus > Xerus rutilus. The sequence continues at coordinate 80,090,629 of CM053400.1, read as the reverse complement.
ATTCATATTTCTCCAGGTTGATGTTTTTAATACTTAGAAGAAAGGTCAAGAGGCAATGGTAGACCTTAGGCCACAGTTGTATCTCCCACATTTACTTTAGAAGTTTGCCCACTCAGGACCTCCTCCTTGGATGCTTTTCCCTGAGCTGTGTTTGAGTCACCAATTAACAAGCGTGCAGGCCATGAATGGAGTGGAGAGCAGGGAAGGGATCTGTTGCATATTTGTTATCTGATCCTTGTTCCAGTTGATTATCCGCGACCCCTCCTCGTCAAGATCAGTAGTGCTTTTTATTGTTTTTGTTTTTAATTTGTTCTAATTAGTTATACATGATGGCAGAATGCATTTCAATTCTTTGTACATAAATGGAGATGCTTTCAGTGGTGATTGCTAAGACACAATCCTCATCCTCAAGTGACAGTGCAGGACAGAGAGATGAACTTGAGCAGCACAAAATTCTTCTCCAAATGTCCCAAATGTTCCCAGAACTTCTGTGGGATATGAAGACCATATCATTTTACCTTTTATTTTTCTTTTGGAAAAAAATTTAAATGAAGAAATAGTTGAAACTAGGTTAAACTCTGAATGTAGGAAATTTAGCTCTCACTGTAAGAAAATACTTAAGTCATTGTGTGCTGATGTAACAAGACAGAAGTTAGAAACGCCATTAATTTTTTTAAAGTATTTATTCCTGATGTTCCTTTCTGCCATTAAGAATGTTTCAGAAGGTAATAAAGAAGCAAATAACATTGGAATAAGAAAATCAAATTACATTTCCAAAGTAGTTTTAATAGAATTTTGTGACTGATTTGTTATATACAGGGAACATTCGGAATTCAAGAAAGAAGTTTAAGCACATATAAATCTCATGTCCTTTCTTACATATTATTGGTTATTAATTAATTAAAACAGGGAGCTAACACCAACTTCTACTTCTCTCCAGTTGGATCTCGTAGCCAAGCAAATTTTATCATTCTCTAGACTATTGTATGGTTTTAAAATATATTTCTGTACTATCACAATGACATCTTTTTAGCTGGCTTTAAGTCAGAATATATATTACCCTGCTTAATAGTTCAACAAATTCCAACTTACTTTTTTTTCTTTTAAAGGCTTTCAAATATTACAATGACCTTTACTAAAATAATGTAACCTTTCCTCTTTGCAAGGTATCTAAATGAGTTCATGTCAGCTTTCTTATATAAACAAAAATCTTCTGTTTAATTGTATATCTTTGAAATTATGCACTATATAACCTCAGCTCTTTCTCACTATTCTTAATAGATAAAATGGATTGTATTGAAATACATTTTTTATCATTAATATGTTTGAGAATTAGTTTTTGAAGGCTCAAGAGCATTATATAGAAACTTGTTTCCTTATACACCTAGTCATGAATACCATTTCCTACTTTCAATTTAAAATATAAGAATTATTCACACATTTTCAATTGGAATGAAATAAGACTATATTTTCAGTAGTAATGGTGAGTCCACATATGTCTAACAGACAATGTAGAAAAATATATGCAGTGAAAAGGAGAAGGTATGCCCTGGCTAAACCTAGACAACATCTAGCACAGAGGTGACAGTGATAGAAATTGTTCTTTTTAAAAGTGGTTATGGCAGAACCATAACCATTGGGATTTATTCCAGTTGAGAATGGAAGCACTTTGTGGAACAGCTGGGATTTTCTGTTAGTTTGATTTGCTGCTGTTCATCCATCCATCCATACATTAATTTATTTTTCAGAGATTAAAGAGTATAGTTGTAAACACCAAATAAATGGTAAATTGCAAAAAAACAGACATTGAATTGAAAGATGCTAATATAAAAATAGATACCTGAATTTTTAAAAAGATCAGAGATATTTTTAATTCAACACTTCGACAAATATGTATGTATATATCCTTGTGAAGATAATGTCAATATTTAGGTAATTTCTAACACCTTTCATTTGTTGATGCACATACAAGTTATTTTGTTTTGTTTTGTTTTTTCATGGATAGGAGTGCAATAACACTTCAACACTTATGCAAAGATGTTTTGTGACTTTTGTGACTTACATTTTTATTTTTCTTGTGTAAATATAGTAAATGTAGTAGTAAATGTCTTTTAAATTTCATAGCAAATGTATTTTTAACTTTATAGAAAACTACCAAATTGTTTTCCCAAATGGCTGTATCAGTTCGCTTTCTCATCAACAAAATATGATAGTTTTAGTTGCTAAATATACACATCAACACTTGAAAATACTTAATTCTGAGCATCTTTCCATGCACTTATTGACCATCTTCTTTTATGAACTGTACAAAATTTTTGGCAAAATTTAAATGGATTACTTTTCCTATTGAATTTTAAGATATTTTGTATATAGAATACTAGTCAATTATAAAAAAGAAATTGAAAACATGAAAAATGTTTTTCTCACTCTGTAGATTACCCTTTCACTTCTTAGTGATGTCTTTGGAAACCAAATATTTACAAGTATTCATATTCTAATTCATCATTTAAAAATTGTGCATCTCCCTACAAAAAGAATAAAAACTGTGCATTTAATCTTAATGTGGAAAATCTTTCATGAACCAATATGGCTATAATTTTCTCTTATCCTTTCTTCTAGGAGACATAAAGTTTGAGCTTTTTATTTAGTACTAGAATCCATTTGAAAATACTTTTTTCATGGTGTGAAGTAGTTTTGAGACTCATTTTTTAAATCATAAACACAATTATTTTGCATTTAATTTTCTGGGCAATGTCAAAACCATGTACACATACACATATGTGCAAAAACACATCATATTTTAGTTCTCTGTTGTTTTATTAATTTGTGTATTTGTTTATATGTCTACCATTCTTTGGTACCACTATATACGAATTATAATACTTCTAAATTAACTTTGAAAGCAATACTAAAACTTTATGTGTATATACTAGACCTTCCACATTTTTATATGAACTTTAAAATCAACCTGTCAATTTCTACCAAAAAAAAAAAAAAAGGAAGAAGATTGTGTAGAGCTTTGAATGGACTTGTGTCAAATGTCTAAACCAATTTAGTAAGAATAGGGATGATGTTTAGTAGTCAAGTCTTCAAGTAGCTGAAGATATTTCAAATATTTTTATAGATAATAATTTAATTCTATTTTTATTAGAAAAGATACTACACAAAATGTCAATATTTTCAAATTTACTGAGAGTAGTTTCCTGGCCCATTTTAGTCAATGTTCTCTGTGTTCTTACAAAGAATGCTTTTAATCTGGGTGAAAAATTTCAAAAGTGTATTTCTGTTTACCCTGTTCATCTTCTGTCTTTTTGTTGCCACACAGACCTATGTTGTTATACACTTTACACAACTGTGTTACATTAAACATTCAATTTTTTAAAAAAAAATTTTAAGTATATTTTCCATTTTTATCATTTTTTGTTCAACTTTTATTGAATAGAAAGGGAGAGAAACAGATTTTCATCTATGCAAATTACATATTTTTATGTTCAGAATACAGAATTAACTACTTGAAGTAAATTTACCACAATTGTAATTTACTTGAAACTCTCTTTATTTAACAGTATTATCATTTTTCAAAACTAGACACTTTTTACCACATCCTCTAACTTATGGGCATAGCATTACTAGGTTTATTTATTTACTTATATTAATCTATGAATATAGGAAAGTTATGTCCAATTCATTCTACTGTCTTTCCTATTCCCATCTCCCTGCCTTTCTCTTTATTACCCTTTGTATAATTCAATGAATTTCTATACTTCCTCTCCCTATCCTCTCTTGTTATGGGTTAGCACCCACAAATCAAAGAGAACATTTGGCCTTTTTTTTCTGGCTGGCTAATTTCACTTAGTAGGATACCTTTCAGTTCCATCTGTTTATCTGCAAAAGCTATAATTCATTCTTTTTTATAGCTGAGTAATATTCCATTATGTATATATACCACATTTTCTTTATCCATTCATCTGTTGAAGGGCACCTAGGTTAGTTCCATAGCTTGGCTATTATGAATTGAGCTGCTATAAACATTCATGTGTCTGCATCACTGTAGTATGCTGATTTTAAGTCCTTTGGGTATATGCTGAGGAGTGGATAACTGAGTCAATTAGTGGTTCCATTTAAAGTTTTCTAAGAAAGTTTCATACTGTTTTCCAGAGTTCATGCACCAATTTTCAGTCTCACCAACAATATATGAGGGGATCTTTTTCCCACATCCTTGTCAATATTTATTGTTATGTGTATTTTTTATAATTGTCATTTTAATTAAAGTGAGATGGAATCTCCTTGTAGTTTTAATTTGCATTTCTCTAATTGCTACAGACGTGAGCATTTTTCCCTATATTTGTTCACCATCTGTTATCCTTCTTCTGTAAAGTACCTGTTTAGTTCCTTTGCCCATTTATTGATTGAGTGATTGAGTTATTTGTCTTTTTGGTGTTGAGTTTTTTGAGTTCTTTGAAGATCCTGGAGATTAATGCTCTATCTGATGCACAGGTGGTAAAGATTTTTTTCCCATTTTGTAGGCTCTCTGTTTATGTTTTTGATTGTTTCCTTTACTGTGAAGAAGCTTTTTTGTTTGATGCTATCCCATTTATTGATTCTTGATTTTACTTCTTGTGCTTTAGGAGTCTTGTTGAAAAAGTCTGTTCCTCAGCCAATATTATGGAAAATTGAGCCTACTATTTCTTCTAGTATGCACAGAGTCTCTGGTCTAATGCCAAGTTTTGATCCACTTTGAGTTGAGTTTTGTGCAGTGTGAGATATAGGGATTCTATTTCAATATACTACACATGGATTTTCAGTTTTCCGAGCACCACTTGTTGAACAGGCTATCTTTTCATAAATGTATGTTTGTGGTGACTTTGTCTAATATGTGATAACTGTATTTATGTGGCTACATCTCTTTGTTTTCTATTATGTTCTGTTGGTCTTCAAGTATATTTCTATGCCAGTACCACACTATTTTTGTTACTATAGCTCTGTAGTATAATGTAAGGTACGGTATTGTGATGCCTACTGCATTGCGTTTCTTGCTAAATATTGCTTTCGCTATTCTGGGCCTCTTATTTTTCCAAATGAATTTTGTGACTGCCTTTCCTATTTCTATTAAGAGTGTCATTGGAATTTTAATGGAAATTGCATTAAATCTATACATTTTTGGTAGTATGAACATTTTGACAATATTAATTCTGCTATCCAAAAGCATGAGAGGTCTTTCCATTTTTTAAGGTCTTATTCAATTTCTGTCTTTAGCATTCTATAGTTTTTATTGTAGAGGTCTTTCACATCTTTTGTTAAATTGAGTCCCAAGTATTTTATTTTATTTCATTTTTTTGAGGCTATTGTGAATGGGACAGGTTTCTGATTTCCCTTTCAACTAGTTAGTCATTGATGTATAGAAATGCAATTAATTTATGGGTGTTAATTTTATATCCTGCTGCTTTGCTGAATTCATTTATGAGTTCAAGAAGCTTTTTGGGTCATCTAAATATAGAATCATATTGCTGGCAAATATGAGTTATTTTTTCCTATTCATATCCCTTTAATTAATTCTTTCTTTTGTCTAATTATTCTGGCTAGGGTTTCAAGGACTATGTTGAATAGAAGTGATGAAAGACGGCATCCCTACCTTGTTCCAGTTTTTAGAGGGAATGCTTTCAATTTTTCTCCATTTGGAATGATGTTGGCCTTGGGTTTAGCATATACAGCTTTTACAAAGTTGAGGTATATTCTTACTATCCCTAGTTTTTCTAGTGTTTTGAACATGAATGGATGCTGTATTTTGCCCAATGCATTTTCTGTATCTAGTGCAATAATCATGTGATTCTTGTCTTTAAGTCTATTGATGTGATGAATTACACTTATTGATTTCCATTTCCAACCAAATTGCATTCCTGGGATGTACCCCACTTAATCATGGAGCACTATCTTTTTCATAAGTTTTTGTATGCAATTTGCCAGGATTTTATCAAGAATTTTTACATCTGTATTCATGAGGGATATTGGTCTGAAATTTCTTTCCTTGTTGAGTCTTTGGTTTGGTATGAAGGTGATATTAGTTTCATAGAATGAGTTTAGAAGGGTTCCCTCCTTCTCTGTTTCATGAAATAATTAGAGGAGTATTGGTCTAATTTCTTCTTTGAAGGTATGGTACAACTGGGCTGAGAATTCATATGGTCCTGGGTTTTTATTTGTTGGATGGACTTTGATGGTGTGCTCAATTTCATTGCTCAAAATTGATCTGTTTAAGCCGGGCGCGGTGGCTCAAGCCTGTAATCCCAGCACTTAGGGAGGCTGAGACAGGAGAATCGCGAGTTCAAAGCCAGCCTCAGCAATGGCGAGGCGCTAAAGCAACTCAGTGAGACCCTGTCTCTACATAAAACACAAAATAGGGCTGGGGTCCTGGCTCAGGGGTCTAGTGCCCCTGAGTTCAATCCCTGGTACCAAAAAAAAAAAAAAAATTGATCTGTTTAAACTTTCTATTTCTTCCTGCTTGAATTTGAATAGGACATTTGTCTCTAGAAATTTGTCAATGTTATCATGATTCTCTATTATACTGTAGTAGAGATTTTCAAAATAGTTTCTGATTATTATCTGAATTTCAATAGTGTCTGTGGTGATATTTCCTTTTTAATCATAAATTTTAATTATTTGAGTTTTCTCCCTTTTCCTTTGTTAGTTTGGCTAAGGGTTTATCAATTTTGTAATTATGTATTATGTCTGGCTTAAAATCAAACAATAGGTGTTATCTATGCCTTCCACTGTATTAATTATTGTTGTGATGTTGGTGGTAGGGGGGTAGACATTATATAACTCAGTTAGTACTAAGAAGTGTTAAAGATAGAGTTGATTATGTGTAAAGAAGAAGAGATAGGAAGGTGGAAAAGTGTTTGAAATTTCAAAGAGTAAATAGGGCAGATGCAGTGGTAACTGAGTATATGTTTTTAGTTTGAAAGAGGGAGAAAAAACAATATAAAGAAGGAGGGAAAGCATAGAATTCTGGTGTCAGGAATAGAGAAAAGAGAGAGATAAGGGACATGGAGTAGTGATAAAGATGATACAAAATGAAACCAAAATAATGTAATCAGAAACCCTAACCCTCCAAATACAGAGCATTGGAAATTAACACCTTCATAAAAACAAATAAACAAACAAACAAACAAAAACCCAAAAAACTATAAGAAAAAAAATAAAAGAAAAATGAAAAAAAAGGGGGAAAAAGCTAGAAATTAAGAGAGAGAAACAAATATGAATATGTGTAGGAGTCCTCAAATCAGTCAGTACACATTCAAATAAAAGAAAAATCCAGTCTGGAAACCCAATATCAAAAGGCAAACAGATCTACTGCCACAACAACAACAACAAAACAACAGCAAAGAAAAATCTTGGTGAAATGTTAAGAAGTTAAGGAGTCATATCCACTATGGTGGACAAAATAGTCAGTGAGTGTATGTGTTCATTGTCTGTGCCCATTTGGTTTTCTGTTTTAGTCAGCTTTTTCACTGCTGTGACTAAAGATCTGACCAGAACAATTGTACAAGAGGAAAGCTTTATTTGAGAGCTCACAGTTTCAGAGGTTTTAGTCCATAGAAAGTCTTCCCTATTCCTTGGGGCTTATAGCACAGTGTGTGGCACGGGGAAGGAGCTTACATGAGATCAGGAAGTAGAGAGATACTACGTTCTCCAGATACAAAATATATACCCCGTAGCCATATCCCAATGAATCACTTCCTCTATCCACAATTCACCCACCTCCAGCTACCACCCAGTTAATCCCATCAGAGATTGATTCACTGATTGGCTTAAAACTCTCACAACCCAGTCATTTCTCCTCTGAATCTTCTCACATTGTCTCACATGTGAGCTTTTGGGGGGCACCACATCTAAACCATAAACCATAACATTTTCTTTCTGTGTCTTCTGGAGGTGTGATCTAAGATTGAGAGTATGGGCTGTGGGTTGTGCATCCTTCCTTTTAATGTTGCTCACTGTATTGAAGGTTGCAGTTTTAGATGCCCCAATTTCCCTTCTTGGGAGATTAGTGTGGGTGAGCCAGGCTGCAGGCCAGGAGGTGAAGTGGTGCTGGGGAATCTAGATTGTGGGCAGGCAAGAAAGCAGGTGGCCACATCCAGATGGCAGGCAGATTAGGGCTTGACACCGGATCCTAGGGACTGACAAAGAGGTTGTGTGCTGGATGGGGTGTGTTTGATGCTGGAACACTGTGCAGGGCCCAGCCACATTAGGGATCCCGCTGTTCTGTGCCAGGTAGGTCAGGGCTGGGCAACAGGACCTGTGGGTGGGTTGCAAGGCTGAGTGCTGGACCAGGCAGACTGGCAGGTAAAGCAGTATGTGGGGCCAGTTTGCACCTGGCAACATCAGAGGCCCAGCTGTTCTGCAGGGGGTTGATCAAAGCCAGATGCCAGGACCCTGCAGCCTGGTCAGTGGAGTGGAATGATGGGTTAGATTGGGGACTGGAGGTTGAGAGACTGGGGACAGGGGAGTTAAAGGGCCCTGTTGAGTTCTGGACTGGTACCAGACCTGGTTGGTCCCAGAGATTGGTATATGCCAGACTGAGGAGGGAGCTGGGGATCAGTATAGTGCCAGGACCCAGTGAGTTCTGGCTAGGGTGGCCCTGGTAACCTGGCAGGTGCCAGAGAGCCTGGCTGGGTGAGCTGAGAGCAAAATATTCTCATACACCCTTTTCCAACCTTCCGATGTGGCTGTAGCTGGCCACCTCAGTTCCCACAAACTGCAGGACTCACAGAGCTGGTGAGAGCACAGCTCTCTTGAGCCTCTGTAAACTGTGTTCTCTCAGGTAAAATGCTCTCAACTTCTAACTTTCCATAGGTTTGCTAGGCTCAGACAGGCTTACATAGACCTAACTGCAAACTCACAGATCTGGGTTTCCAGTTTTCATAGGCTACTTCATGCTGCAGTTCCAAGATGGCTCCTGGTTGGCTCTCCACAGATGATTGATAAATTCCAGTGGAGAGGTTTTTTAAATATCCAATTAATGAGTGAAACAGTCTCTGGTTTGGCTAGGGCACACTGTCCCTGCAGCCTCAGGATATTTCATTCTAAGCCTCTGAGAAACTTAGGATTCCCACTACTTGAGTTCTGGATAGCAGAGCTAAGAAATGCCACCTCATGCTAATCTGCCATCTTCCATCATTTGTTTTGTTCTATATTCTTTATGTAGATTCCTGTTTACATTTGACTTTTGTTTGTTCCAGTTGAGAAAATTTCCTTTAATATTTCTTGTAGTTTCGGTGTGGTTGTGATAAACTTCCACAACTTTGGTTTTCCAAAATAAAAAGAAAAAATAATTCTGTTTTTTTTTAAATATGTTTTTACTTTTATTTCTTATACCTTTTTTTTCAAACCAATTTGGCTATCTTAAATATTTTCTTCTTAGTGATTTTCAGTAACTTGATAATGATGCTTGTTAGGGTTTTGTGTTTATTTTACTCAGGGTTTTCTTTCTGTTTTTCTTTTCTTGAAACTATGGATTTATGGTTCTTATGAAATTTGTAAACCTTTGATTATTACTTCCTCAGATAATTGCTTATTACTTTTACTTTTGTGCTCCATTACTTGTTTATTAGATGGATCCTTGATGTTTTCTCCAGGTCACTAAGACTATGTTTGGGGTTATTTTTATCTCTACTTTCAATAGCTTCTATTGCTATGTTCTTAGTATCACTCATTTTTTGTTTCAAAATGTTCAGCAAGTTCCACTTGTTCTTTTTTTCCTCTTTTATCTCTCCTCTCATTTGTTCCCTGTTTACTTTATATTTTCTAGCATACTTTAGTAGCTCTTCAAAAGCCAGTTTCTGATGATGCTATCATCTCCATCATTTCTGTCTATATTTCTTTAAAGATTTTTTTAAAGTTATGATTTATATTTCCTTTTTTGTATATCTAGTATATTGATGGGATAGTAAAAATTATAAATATTGCATTATTGATGATCTAAATGTCTTTCTTCTCCTTCAAAAATTCAGATTTTTTCCCCAAAGACAGTTAAATTACATGTTCACCTGCTCGATCTTTTAGTAATTTAAAACTATAATTTTACAGGACTTGTTTAGCTTTATTATAAGACTACTTTACCTCTATTTCTAAAACACAAATTACCTTGAGCATCTAATAAATATCCTAACTCTTCAGTGAAAACTCTCTACTCTGGCTGATCAAATGTCTCCTAGGCTTGCATGAAATCTAAAAAAATATTCTCTTTACTTCTATCTTACAAAGTTCTTTCATAAGCCTCATGGGGTTTCATTTTATGAAATTAAATCTATTTTGTCCCCAGAAGATTCCTATGTAGATTTCTGGTAGTCTCTCATTGTATATCTATCTTTCTCTCCATTATTCTGTCCTGAAAATTCCAGTTGCTTTGGCCTCCCTGAACTCAAATATATCTATTTACCTCCATCACCACTCTTGTAACATTATCATAGGCTTGGATCTCTGATCATTACTACACTTGGAAATCATTTTCATTTTCTCTCTTTTGACTTATACTCCCTAGCCACCTTAGGAGGCAAAGAATTATTATACCATGCATATATGATAATGTGACCTGCTGAATAAAACGCTGAGAACCTCAATGCTTAGAATAGTTCTAAACACCTTAATATGGATTTCAAGAACCTTCCTAATATGTTTCATTAATCACTCTGACCTCTACTAATCAATTCTCCTACTGTTTCATGCCACCCTGAAGTTTTAGGTTCTTATCACATTCAAATGACTTCTATTTCTCCAAAGTGCCATAATTATAGTTTTTCTAAGGCTAGGATTGTTCCTAACAGGACTACACCCCCAACTGTCAACTATTCATTCAGAATTTTCTATTCTCTCTTCCTTATCATCTTTTACCTTACAAATTTCTAACTAAGGTACATGACTTAAATCATAGGAAATGTCTTATTAGAAGAATATTTTGATTTTGAGTCGTGTCCTACTGGGATTCTTTTATGCACTATATTTTCCATTTTTTTTTACTTTGGCACTAATCATGTTTTTTGAGTGTATGCTTATCTCTGTTACCCACTAGATTATAATGCTTGAAAGGACAAGGAGAAAGATGTTTATCTTGTTCACAATTCATATTATGGCCTAGCAAAGATAGTATATAATCCCTTGATATTTAATATTTCATGTTGAATTGAAAATATAAAACAGAAGAAAAAGTTATAGATATTAACTTTACAGGGTGAGCCATATGCTTGATAGAGTTCAATACTGAGGAATAGTGACAGTGACTGCAAAAAAGGATTGAGTTGTATGTGATCATTGTTCAAGATAAATCAAATAAAGGAAATAGTGGGGGGCAAAGAAATAAGAATTGTGAACATCAGAAGCAGAAGCACCATGTAGAGACTAAGTTCTGCTGTGGCAGCCCTGCAGTTGTGCCAGAATGGTAGTGGTGTTAGGGGATTAAACTAAGAGCCCAACAGCAGTGATAGCCACTTAATAATACTGCAGCTGAATAAGCAGACACAATGAAAGTGCAGAAATAATATTAATCACTGTGTAGGTCTAGACAGGGAGCCACAGGGACAGTGGAATGGAATGGAGATAGAGAATGACAGTGGTAACTGAATCCCTGGGGCTGCAAAAGAGAGAAAGGAATCTGATTAGTACCTCTTGTTACACTCACTGGATGTTGTTTTGTATAATCAATAACTAAAATAAAGCAATAAAGAAGTCTCTGGCAAATGTTTCCTACTATGGAATCTAAGGCAGGTGTGACAGAATAGAACTAAGACAGTAGTGCTGAATATCCAAGATTACAACTTCAAGAGTAGGAGAGGTAAGACAGGGACACCAGGCAGAAGATGGAGTTAGTGTTATCTCTGGGACACTTTTGGTTGATAGCTGCTGATGTACTAGGTAAGGGGTACTGGCTATATTTTACTTTTTTGTCTTGTTTCATTATTCATCATTCCCTATTGAACTTCCTTGGTCCCACAAGTCTTACCTATATAGACACTATTAACACAACTTGTCCATTGCCTATTGCTTGAATCCAGTGAATGAGGTCCCCCAGAAGGAAATATTTCAAAGGGAGGAAAGGAAGTTATTGATTTCTCAGGCTCTTTTCTTCTGGGGTCCCCTGGGTTGACTGCATCATTCAAACGAAAGTCACTGTAATCTGTAGGAGCCTTCTCTACACAAATTTATTTTTCTTCTTCAGGTTTTGACAACCCTTCATTATTATTTCAGGTTTAAGTATAAATACAGTTCCTTTTTCTTCAGCCCTTACTGGACTCCAAATATTGTGCTATCACCCTCTTGGTTTTACCACATGTAGCCCATATAGAAATAATCTTTCCATAAATTCCCCTCAAATTACCCATTTTGTGTGTGTTACTTGCACTGTGAAGGGAGTACCATAAGTACAAAATTTTACACCTGGCCACATGTGACAGTTTGCAATAAAAACAGAGGCACATTAAAAATACAGTATAAAATTACCTTTGGATTAGGCATGTATAAAATGTAAATGAATTTTATGTTTTAACTTGGATTCCATCCCAAAGTAATCAATTATGTATGTGAAAATATTAAAAAAAAAAAGCACCCTGAAATCTAAAGCATTCTCTGATTCCATGCATGTCTAGTAAGGGATACTAAATCTGTCCTTAAGAGGTAGCCATCACACAGTGTAACCAAGCTTATTTTTTTTAAATACTTTTTTAGTTGTAGATGAACACAATACCTTTATTTATTTTATGTGGTGCTGAGGATTGAACCCAGTGCCTCACACATGCCCACTGAGCCACAACCCCAGCCCCACCAAGCTTATTTTAGTGAGTGTTATTTGCATTCTAAAACTAAGAAAAGGATTTTTTTTTTTTTTGGTACCAGGGATTACACCCAGGGGTGCTTAACTCTTGAGCCACATCCCAAGCTCCTTTTATTTATTTTTTTTTATTTTGAGACAGAGTCTTGCTAAATTGTTTAGGGCTTTGATAAGTTGCTGAGGCTGGCTTTGAACTTGCAATCCTCCTGCCTTTAAAATGATGATAAATAAATTTCTAAACACAAATGAATACAAGAAGGAAACAGGTTTAGTCAGATATTGTTAAGAGGTCATGGGTAATATGGTATTCATTGCAAAACGAACCCTTAATGATGACTAGTTGTTTTCTATATAAACTTTCATATATTTTGTTTCTTTGGTTCACATACTGATTAATTATCATAATCCCAATTTTCTCTCTAAAAGAAATGATGGCATCTAATTTATACTTTCAATATTGATTATGTATTTATAATGGATGTTCTAATTCAATGAATAATTACTCCAATTAGGTTAAAAATCCTCCAAAAGTAAATCTGGATGAATTATTTAAGGTTTCAAAAAATAATGGTCATAATTTTAGAAAAAAATCTATTCCAGTTGCTACTTACTAGTAGTATTTTTCTAAATTTATCTAAGTAAAATGGCATCCCAGTTTTCAATAAGTACTTTACATTGTAAGTTTGTAGCACTATTAATAATGCAATGTATTATGCTGGGTAAGGCTCTTCATGTTTTATTCTTAGGTAGGCTCAAGTAAAAATGATAACAATCACACAATTGTTTTGGTTGCAAATAACAAACACAGACTACTTTTATCAGCAGGTATTCATAGACTTTTTCCCTAGATTATGATCATTAAATTTGTCAGTACTTTAAAATCCATGGAGTATGTATCCTGGATACATATTGAAACTTTGTGGTTGTTCCATCATTAAAGATATAAATTCTTAACAGGATGCCTCTGCCATTTTTGTATCAGATATCTCTACCCTAGATCAGTCAGCTATGTCCTTAGAGACAGGAAATTTGTACACTTTGACTTCTGGGAAGTTCTTATTTAGCAGGAGACCAATCCAATTTGTATGTATGGCAGACTATCTAAAATTATTTAAGATTATTTTCTACTGTGATAAAAATTCTGCTTTTCAAAATAGGTAAAAAAGATAAAAGGATAGTTGCCAACAGGTATTACAATTTCTTATAACTTATAAGTGATATTGTGCTATTAATTCGTTGGCCTCTAAACCTCTCTGACCTCATTCCAGTTTGGTTAATTAAGTGGAGCAACACATTTGAATCTGTTCCACATTCAACATTTCAAATTAAAATGCTTTCTCCATGTCTGAATGATTTTAAAGAAATTCTAACTTAACATTTCCTCTGCTACATTCCTTATTTTGTTGTCATATAATTATTATTTTGCTCATTTTAATAAACTCAATGCTATTTTAAGAGTGTCTCCATTATTTTGATATCAAAAAATTTGTTTTCCTCATCAAGACTCATCATTTTACACTGCAACCATCTGTTCTAATCTCATCCAAAATAGCAGAATGTCATACCACTTATCTTTTTTCAAAAAATTACTTCTTTAGCTTCTTCATAAGCTATAAACTCTTTAATATGTTTAGCTATCTATTTTTTTTTAACTCTTGGTATTTAAATAAACAGACAGCCACTCTGCTCCCTTTTAAAGTTCTCTTATTAACCCCAAAATATATGATCACAACATATTCAAATTTTTCAACCTAACAAAAGTAAATAAAACCTTTATATTTTACTCTACTATCAATTTCTCAAGACTTAGGTGATTATCTTTCTTTCTTCCCATAGAAAATACTTCAAAAACGTTTCATTGTTGGGGTTGGGGCGATAGCTCAGTCTTAGACTACTAGTCCAGCATGTACAAGGCCCCAGGTGTGATTCCCCAGTATCCCCTAAAACCCAAAATTTGCAAGAGTTTTGTAATTACATATATTAAATGTAAAATGTGATTTAAATATTATTTTAAAATATTTCTAATTCTTCAATAGCCCTTTGTGAATCTTTCTTTTAAGATTGCAAATTAATTAGAATTTTTATTCTTACTTTAATAGTACATGTTTTAATTGAAGTTATTTGATGATATGTGTTTTGGGCCCCAAAAGTTTAGGCAAGATATAATAATGAAATTTTCTAGTCATGATACAGATGTCATCATGTTTTATTAAAATTACAGAAGGTTGCAAACAAAAAAGCATGATTTTCTGTTTAAAAATAATTTTTAAATCCTTTATTTCTGTGATTAACATATCTTTAAGATATGCTTATATTTTGTACACTATAATTTATAAATAAATATTTTTCTCTCTATATAAATCTGCATGTGAAATAAATAACACCAGAATTTGTAATACCATTATTGTGCCATCCCTTTACTCTTGTCTATTATAGTGGTTTCTGTTTTCTTCACTATCCAGTTGATCCTGCATTACCACACTAGATACATCTGGCTATTCTAGATATTTTTCTATGATATTATTTTCATCTTTAATTTTTTTTATTAATTAATAGTTCCTTTATGTATAGATGATAGTTAAAATTCTTCAAACTTATATTCAAACCTCCACTGGTCTCACCAACATTACTCATTATTCCAGGCATATTTCCTGCTATTCTCTCAACATAGATTTTCTAATAAAAAATAATGATTTTTTTGCTTAACATATTATTTATATACCATTCTTATAATCACTTCTGTGATATTTTATTACTGTTGGCATCAAATTTCTGGTCATGTTTTAAGCATTCATATTTGTCCAAGTTCATTCTATCTTTCAATACACATAGTTTGCACCATACAGTATTTGCTGTATTTGAAGTGTGCATAAATTAATAAAACTATCTTTTCTCTCAATGTATATCAGTCTACTAGGGAAGCCATAAATGTGAACAAGTAATTGCACATATAAAATATAGTGGGAACCCACAGGAAAGAAAAGTTAAGTCTCCATGGGGAGGTAGAGAAGTCAGAGGGGACTTGTTGAACTGCAGGTTCTTGGGTCCATCTTGAGGTATTCTGATGTAATACTTCTAAGTTGGTGGAACATAATTCTCAAAATAAACCTAAAGAAAGATTATTGTTTTCTCAGAAAAAGAAAATATGGTATTGTGCCTTGGATATAATGCTCACTGTCTGTAGTGTTCCTTGGTGATCATGTGAAGATTGTCATGCAAAACATAGATGTGACTGGTTTCAGCTATGTATAATGATGCTCTTTGATAGGAATAAGATAATAAACTAGGAGTGGATTATTGTAAAGAAGTGTCTAAAGAATGCTTTCTCAACATCAGTTTGTTAATTATCAGAGAAATTTGCAGAATAATTAAAATGTACTTGAAATATTTGTTATTCATTTTAATATTCTAGATTTACAATTGCTGTATATCTTACAGGATATCATAGTGTTATATTTTATGATGGCTTCCAAATAAGGATAAGACCTAATAACTGATTGGCAAAACTACAATAGATTTTAGATAAAATCTCTAATTAAATTTCTCTAGTATAAGCATAATTTACTGCAGATTTTCACAAAATTCCCTACAGATTTCTATTATGCTTGGAAATACTCTGTGAATTATAAATTGATTCAATAATTTCCAAGTGAAGCAATCACAATTTGTCTGTTGTTTCAGAAAGTTGTTTTCTTCTTTTTATTCCTCTATTAAAATTATAATTTATTTTGCATATAATTATTTCATTATTTATTTCTTAATACATATGAGCCTATATATGTCAAAGGATATCTGGAAATGTTTGGAAAACTAGTTGCTATGGTTTGGGTATTAAATTTTTCTCAAGGTCCATGTATTAAACACTTGGTCCCTGGGATGGTGAAATAGGGAGGTGGTAGAATGAAGAGATGGGTTCTTACATAGCTCAACATTGTAAAAGCTACCTATGCTAAGCCAAACACCAATATCACTCTAAATGGAGAAAAACTGAAAGCATTCTCTCTCAAACCTGGAATAAGACAGGGATGCCCTCTGTCACCACTTCTATCCAACACAGTCCTTGAAACTCTAGCCAGAGCAATTAGACAAAAGAAATTAAAGGGATACAAAGAGGAAAAGAAGAATTCAAACTATTAATAGTTGCTGGTGACATGATTCTATACTTAGAGGATCCAACCACCAGAAAACTTCTAGAATTAATAAATGAATTCAACAAAGTAGCAGGGTATAAAATCAACACCCATAAATCAAATGCATTTCTATACATCAGTGACAAATCTTCTGAAAGAGAAATATGAAAAACTACCCCATTTGCAATAGCCTCAAAAAAAAAAAATACTTGGGAATCAACCTAACAAAAGAGTGAAAACTTCTACAATGAAAACTATAGAATACTAAAGAAAGACATTAAAGAAGACCTTAGAAGATGAAAAGATCTCCCTTGTTCTTGGATAGGCAGAATTAATATTGTCAAAATGAACATACTACCAAAAGCATTATACATATTTAATGTAATTCCAATCAAAATCCCAATCACATTTATCATAGAAATAAAAAAAAAAGAATTATGAAATTTATTTGGAAAAATAAGAGAACTAGAAAAGTCAAAGCAATCCTTAGCAAGAAGAGTGAAGCAGGAGGAATCACTATAGCAGATCTTAAACTATGCTACAAAGCTATAGTAATAAAAATGGCATGGCATTGGCACCAAAACAGACTTGTAGACCAATGGTACAGAATAGTGGATACAGAGAGAAATCCACATAAATACAGTTATCTTATACTAGACAAAGGTGCCAAAAACATACATTGGAGAAAAGACAGCCTCTTCAACAAATAGTGCTGGGAAAACTGGAAATCCATATGCAGCAAAAATGAAATTAAATCTCTCTCTCTCACTCTACACAAAAATCAACTCATAATAGATCAAATACATAGGAATTAGACTAGAGACTCTGAACCTAATAGAAGAAAAAGCAGGCCCAAATCTTCATTATGTTGGATTAGGGCCTGACTTCCTTAACAAGACTGCTAAAAGCACAATAAATAAAATAAAGAATCACTAAATGGATGGATTCAAACTAAAAAGCTTCTTCACAGCAAAAGAAACAACCAATAAGTTGAAGAGAGAGCCTACAGATTGGGAGCAAATTTTTACCACACACATGTCAGATAGAGCACTAATCTCCAGGATATATAAAGAGTGAGCTCAAAAAATTTAACACCAAAAAAACCCAATCAATAAATGGGCTAAGGAAATGAGCAGACACTTATAGAAGATGATATATAATCAATCAACAAATATATGAAAAAATGTTCAATTCTGGAGCAAATAAAGAAATGCAAATCAAAACCATTCTAAGATTTCATCTCACTTCAGTCAGAATAGCAATTATCAATAATTCAAGCAACAATAAAGGCTGGAGAGGATTTGGGGAAGAAGGTACACTGATTCATTGTTGGTGGGATTGCAAAATAATGCAACCTTTTTAGAAAGCAGTATGGAGATTCCTTAGAAAACTTGGAATAGAACCACCATTTGATCCAGTTATCCCATTCCTTGGTCTATACCCAGAGGACTTAAAATCAGCATACTACAGCAGTGTAGCCATCTCAATGTTTTTAGCAGCTCAATTCACAATAGCTAAACTGTGGAAATAGCCTAGATACCTTTCAATAGATGAATGGATAAAGAAACTGTGATATATATATATATATATATATATATATATATATATATATATATATATATATATACAATAGAATATTACTCAGCATGAAAAGAAAATAAATTATGGCATTTGCAGGTAAACAGATGAAGTTGGAGAATATCATGCTAAGCGAAGTAAGCCAATCTCAGAAAACCAAAGGACGCATGTTCTTTCTGATAAATGGGTGCTGATCCAAATGAGGGGGAGTGAGAAGAATAGAGGAACTTCGATTGGGCAAAGGGGAAGGAGGGAGGGGAAGGGGCATAGGGGCAGGAAAGATGGTGGACATCATTATCCTGGGTACATGTATGACTACACATATGATGTGACTCTACCTCATGTACAACCAGAGAAATGAAAAGTTGTGCCTCATTTGTGTACAATGGAGCAAAATGCATTCTGCTGTCATCTATAGTTAATTAGAACAAATTTAAAAAAAGGAATAATGACGTTCACATTGCTAAGTTAAGTACATTTGTATCATTGTTTATAATCTTTTTAAAAAGGTTGTGTGTATTATTTTATTGGATTTGTACAGAAAACAAGCCAAAATATCTTCTTCTAGCTATAAATTCAATACACACATGGAGGTTCAACATTACAAATTTAGATACATAGTTCCATATGCCTGGTGACAGCTCATTGACTGAAAGTCACTGGCCTTACTTGCTTGCATGCAGTTGTAGCAATGGGGTTATTTCATGGAGAAGAATAATGAGGATAAAGTCCCCCTTTCCCTACAAATGCAGGAGGGTCATTGCTTGTGCTTCCCTTAGAAATAGTGTCATCTAAATTAATTCTACCACCCAATCCTTTATTCCTGTATTTCAGAATTTATATTTTTATGCTATTCACTGTACATACAATTTTGTATATCAAATATTCTTACTATTTTTTCTCTTTTTTAATATCATCTGTTCAAAACAAAAATAAAATCAAATTACATATGTAATCTCATTATCTTTTGTCCTTGCATTTTGCTATTTTATTGCCTGTGTGATATATATTACTAAATACATTTCACCTTCTCACTTTTCCTGGTATAAATAATTATGCTTTAAAATATTTCAACCATAAAAATACTGTGCAAAATTTTCAAGTTTGCTGTTTGAAATACAGACTGATAGCAGTGTGATTTTGTTGAAGAGATCTACTGTAATTATATATAGCTAATTACTTAAAGATGAGTTTGGAGAGATAGTGTTCTGAACATGTAGATTCTTGTCTGGCTTGCTGAAAAAAATATAATTTCATCCAATGAATACTGGATATCATCACATAGTTTTAGCAGAGGTAGAAAAATATGACATGATCAGATTAATTATTAATCAAATTGGAACAGAAATTTATGACATGACTCAGACAACTATGAACACTGATTTGAAGAGGGAAATGGGAAAAGAGTGGAAAGGAAGAAAAAAACACACCTTAGTTGATGTTATGATTTGGATATTAGGTATCCTCTAAAGGCTCATGTTGTAAGACAATGCAAGAAGGTTTAGAGGTGAGCTAGTTGCATTATTAAAGCCTAACCCAATCAGTGAGTTAATCTCCTGATAGGGATTAGCTGATGGTAACTATAGGCTGGTAGGATGTGGCTGGAGGAGGTGTCATTGGAAGCATGCTTTTGGAGTACATATTTGGTGAGCTGATCTTCATCTCTCTCAGTTTCCTGGTGTGATGTCTTGAGCTGTTTTCCTTCACCACAACCTTTTGCTATGACATTCTGCCTCATCTGCAGCCTTAAGGAATGAAGTCGGCTATTTATGGACTGAACCCTCTGAAACTGAGCCCCAAAATAAACTTCCCTCCTCTATGTTGTTCTTTTCAGGTATTTTTGGTCACAGCAGCAAAAAATACTGACCAAAACAGTTGGAGTTAGAGATAATGTTAATTGGAATAAGATAACAATAGTCTGGATGGAGAAAGAAAGACTATGTATGAAGAGCAAAACCTTTCCTCTAACTTCTCAGGGTTTTCATCTGGCCTGATAATGAAGTTGACATAAGATTAACAGGAAAAAGCATAAATTTTTATTTTTATATGGATATGGAGACTTCAAAGAAGATGATAACATAAGTTATGCCTACATTCTTATGTATGGATGTACCAAGAGTAATAATTACGAAAAAGTTTCTAAAACATGAGAAGTATAAAGAAAGAAGAGTATTGTTTTATTAAGACTTGTTAGTAAGGGTTTCTTTTGGACTTGACTTCCCATCCCCACTGATAAGAATGTTGGTTATCCTCTGGTAGAAGTAGGGCATCTTTCAAATGAGAGATTTATCTAGCATCTTCAGGAAGAACATAGAAAGTCAATTGCTTGTATCTTTTGGTTTTCAAATGGCTTTCAATTAGAAAAATTCTATGCCAAGGTGGCTTATTTGGGAGTTCAGATTCTTTTATCTTTTAACAGTTTCCTGAGATATTGAAGATGTATAAATTGATTAGAAATAGCATTAGTTAGTGTGGAGTCCAGCACAGTATACAGTTGGGATTTGGGTGGCTGATTATTGCACATGTAGCATTTGAGGTGCTAGTAAAATGTCTAATGAGATACCCAGGGAAGAGCTGGGTATAGGTTCAAGGTCAAGTCAGAGCTCAGAGTTAGGATTATAGAAAATCAATCATTAATGTGTGAATTCAAGTTTCTCTTGAGATTAAGGAATTGCAATTTGTTGACAGAACAAAGTTAAATACTACAAATTCTAAATACAAGTATATTGTGTATATACTTCAAATAATCATTTGTCTCAGGAGGTTGTTACTTGAAGAATTCACTCTCATAGTTGCAACACACACACACACAAACATATATTTTTCTCTACTATTGAAATTATAACTGCCCTTTTATGGGGGGGTACCACGAAATGAGCTCAGGGGCATTCGACCACTGAACCACATCCCCAAGCCCTACTTTTTATATTTTATTTACAGACAGGGATCACTGAGTTGCTTAGGGCCTTGCTAAATTGCTGAGGCTGGCTTTGAACCCCCTATCCTCCTGTCTTAGCCTCTGAGCCACTGGGATTACAGGTGTGTGCCACCACGCCCGGCCTGCCTTTTGTTTTTTTAGGAATCCAGACATGGTTCTTAATACTTTGAAGACTGAATGATGCAGGTGGATTTAATTAGTTTGTACCAACTCAGGCTCAAAATCACCTTTTGTTTCAACAATAATTTTTTCTCCTTGACCAAAGCAGTGCTCCTTGACATTCTCTTAGACTAGAATGAGCTTCCTTCAGTCAGTCCTCCTGAAGAGGGCACACTCAGGCAATTCTCAGCAATCCTCTGTATTCTTCTAGGTTGGTTGGATCCCTCTAGCTCTCTACAGTGGTATATTTTCCCCTTCCATGGCATAGAGCTGCTGGTGGGCAATTGCTTTGCAGTCTGTGACTACCTTATCCCTCTATTTTGCTTCTGGGTGGAACCAGTGGCACATGGGCAGAGGCTATGATTATCATTTCCAGGCTTACTAAACCTTGCATTCTGCCCTTCACTCATTTATTTTTCCCATCTGCAGGCTGCACATTAGTCTCTTGAGTAAGCTTAGAAGCCCTGGACTGAATGTCAGAGAACCTCCATTACCCTGACTCACAGATAGCAATATGAGGGGGGAAGAAAATGCATCATTAGGAGCCTACTATTCTACCAGTTTTTAAAAGGTTATCTCACTTACTCATAGAAACTCTAAGATGTCCCTAGGTGGCTAATAAAGTAAAGGCCATTTTAAAGATTTAAAAAAACAAAAAACAAACCAACAAAAAAATCCCTGAAGATCAGAGAGACCAAACGATTTGCTGCAAGTCATGGAATTTTGTAAAAGTTAGATTTTGTGGCTGGAATTATATAACATCTGCATGTTCTTTAAACTATAACACATTATTTTCCAACAGATGTCATGTGTGAATATTGCTGTTTATCTGAACAACACTACTACTTAAAGGAGACAAATAATAATAATTGTAGAAATTCATTTTTGAACAAATATAAGCTCAGAGAAAACACTTCAATGGAAAAATGATAACTATTCAGACTATAACCCATAACAATCCCCATACAGAGCAGTGTCATTTATTTAAAAGATGAGTTTCTGTAAGATGCATCTGTGCCTGCAACTTTGTTATTATGTATATTCGCTGGCTACAACTTTCAAAGGATTAGGAGAGAGCAATCCCATTTGTATTACTATACACGCACATATCAATAAAAAGACTCCCTGAAGGTAATATAAAAGCTAGTGAAGATTGAAAAACCCTCTCAGAAATACAGATAGAGTCATATGGGGTCACCTGCATTGTCAGGGAGAATATAAATTTATTTGAATGCATTGAATCTGAGAACACTTATAAAATAAATGGCAGAAATATAAATTTTGGGCCAAAGAGCTTTTATATCACTAAAAGAGACCATCTAGGCCTGCTTTCTGTTATAACCTTCCCATGGTTTCATAAAGGTTGAAGATAATTGGAAAGTGAGCTTACTTGCTTGGTTTTGAGAGTTATTAGGGGCACTCATTTTACTCCACATTTAATATGGACATATAGACTTGAAAATTCACACATCAGTAAAGCGGCTATTTAACAGTAATACTGGTATGTACCAGAAAAGGGAAGAAGAAAAGGATGAGGAAGAGGAGGAGAAAAAAATAGAATTAAGAAGTTTAACTTTTAAAAATAAGTCTTTAAGATGTTCTGTCTCCACTACAATCATATTACTCTGCCACCAAAACACTTGTATTTTAACCTGAATATACAGAATTATTCAAGTGCTTCCTTTTATAAGGCTGCTCTCAGTTTATCTGGTTTTCTATCCTATAGCATATCTACAGTAAACTATAGAACTCTCTTATGCTGTGATAGGTAGGTACACTGATGTCCCTGAGATCTGACAGAATGACAGCAAGGGTATATGAGGTGAAAACTGTAAGAGCCATGTGTGTATGCTCAAAAGGGAAGGAGATGGCTGATACCATTTAAGGAAGTCACAAGCAGAATTTATATGGCTGAGAAAATCATAGCATTATGAAAATCATCATTACTTCTATTGAGCAAATGGTCTTTATGGAAACTTAGAATGTTTAAGTTTTATTTTGAAGAAAGGAGAGATATGAATACATTCTAAAAATCTATGTTCATGCATTCATTTATTGAATCAATATATATTTACAGACACTGTGATAAATGTTGGGCTTCTGATATGAGTTACACACAAAAAACTTGCTCTTAAACTTACAAGGTTCTGAATAATGGAAGTAATTCCATTTTAAATACTATTATGGTGATACATACAGGACAAGGAAATCACCATCCCATATAGCACCTTCATACAAATTAGAGATATTTCTTCTTCAAACACTACTGAACATTATGCAGCACAGCTTGTAAGTGGGTATAGGCCAAATCTCAGTCTCCCTCACCAAGTGCCCTTTTACAAAAGGAGCCTGTTGTAACACATGTGGTGCCAGGGTTTAGGATAGAACGAGAGCATTTAATCTAATCTGGACATTATAGAGGAGGACTTGATTGATAACAGTTCAGGGAGAAAAGAATCAAGAATGCAGTGATAATCTAGAGAATGAATCATGATGATCCCATTATACGAAAGTTGTATTCTCAGGAAACATCTAGTCCATGTTGGGTAGGCTTCAACTTGAGACACTTTTGATGTGTCTGGAGGGGTGATAAATATACTTCCAAATAAAGAAGGGATAGAAGTCTATTCTAGGCAGAAAAAAAACTGCTTAGGTGTTTTGTGCTTTAAAGACAAGTAAGATATTCCACTTTTCCATAATCCCTGTAGTCTCTAGAGGTATTACCAACTCTGCCAAAATATATGCAAATCTATGCCAAAGGCTGAGTCTAGTCCATATAATAATTTTTAAATCTGAATGTAACTGGGAATAGAAAAGTCTATTTTTCCATTTGCATGGCTTCATTTATTTGTGAAAATCAAGACTTGCTGATTCTACTTGTTGTCTCCTTTAATTCTTCTTTTTTTGAAAAAAATAAGGAACTCTTTCAAAGTAAAGAAACTGCATCTGAAATGTTAAACAGGCAAGAAAGACTTTATTCAGGCCCACTGAAATAAAGAAGAGAATTCAGAATGCTATTCAAACTCAACTCCATTGATACAAAAGATGGGAGGGTTTCTAGGTGCTGGGCAAGGTAGTGAGAAGGTACTGAAGTATATCAGTGTGAAGTAAATATTGTGATATTCAAGAATATTGAACTATTTCTGAGTTTCTAGATATTTTCACCTGTGATTACATGATTTGTGTTGACTAACTAGCATCCATCACAGATGGGCTCCTGCCTGCTCAGAAACTGGGAACTAAAAGAAATATCTTCTTTGATGTTTATATTTTAAAGAGAGATGGGCTCAAGTCCTTAGGAAGTCACTTCTGGATTTTAGTATTGGCCAAAGGTTTTAAATCTTTTCATAAATTTTTTAAAGGCATGGAGATAGAATTTATAAGTCAAAGTTTTCTAAAGATAATGTTCTAAGAAAAGGGATATCAGGGTGTAGATTCAGGAAGAACTTCTCAGATTGGTTTTCATGAGGTTTTGGGGTACATATATATCAAAACATGATGTTGTATACCTTAAATACATGCAATTAAAAGAAAAATCAAGGATGAGACAACATTACCCGGGAGATGTGAACTCTGAATTAAATTTGGTCAAGTTTCAGTAAGAGAACTTTTTGTCCAACTGGACAAAGAATTATTTTACTATGAGACAAAGAATGGGAATATGCAGTGTTTGTGTATGACCTTGTTGTAAAGCCAAGAGACCAAAAGGTGGTAAAGAAAACCGCTTGGAAAGGCTTTATTGAGAAATACGCTTCCAGGCGAATTCTCCCTACAACAGATTGGGGTCAGGGAGAACCATGCCAGTGTTCCATGGTACAGAAAATTTAAAGAGCCGGGTCAGGAAAGAGAGGGCCTAAAGCAGGAAGAGGGGCTATGAGGTAGGAAGAGGAGGTATCTAGAGTCCTGTATCCTTTGGAATTGGTCAGGGGCTCCTGCTGAGGTCAGAGTCCTTCCAGGATGAGTCAGGAAAAGTCCACTGATTGGTAGGAGGCGCCATTACTGCTTACATATCAGCATCTGGTTGGCTGTTCCTTTGTGCATGCAGGCTGCTTGCTGCTTTGTTCCCTGCGGCCAGTGGCGGCATTCGCCGTGTTGGTGCATTCTGCATTCGCTTTGCTAACCTAACACTTGTCATGGTAAACAACATAGTCATTTATGAGTTGTATCTAAGTTAAACAATTATGAATAGTTCTTTGCAATAAACCATTTTCTGGAACTACAAAATAATGATAGGTTTTCCTAACAATCACAATTTTCCAGGAACAAAGATTTAAATAAATAAGAATATAACAAAATTTGTTATTTGATATTTGAATCCTTAATGAAACAAAAAACATTTATCCCTTTTCTATATGTTAAAAATAAATAAATAAATAAATCTAGTTTCAACTTCTGGTGTCACAATTTTGGAAAAGTTGAAGCAATGAAAATCCCATCCAATGAACAATACCCGCCCAAGGCACTACAAAATGCCTAAGTCCTAGTTATAGCTCAGAATATTTAGAGGTGAAATGGCATTGATCCAGATTCAGTGAGATCTTGAGATCCAAACTAGTTTTCACATTTCTTCTACTTAAACAGCTGTTACTGAGGTTGAGAGAAATAGCTAAACTAAATCAGGATGTGAAGTGCAGCCATTAAGACCATATACAACAACATCCATGTTCAAATATTGATATTTGCAAAAAATTTTTTTTCTATTCATATTTCTCACCACCTAGCACCCTACTAAATGTTCCTTTTTGTCTTTAGCCTGAGGTGAAACTGCAAAATCATAGCACCAATAAATTTTAGCTCATTATTTAGATAAAGTCTACTTCTTGCTACTTCTATTGTTCTTCATAAATACAGTATACTAATTCTTGTGCCTTTGTATTACTCAATATGTATGTGCAATGATTCACCTAATAGATTAGAAATTCCTTAAATATAGGGCCATCTTTTTAACTGTTTTTCAAAGTTCTTCTTACTGTATATACTCAAATAATTTTAGAATTATAAATTGTGAAATGATTCAATTTTTTATTTCTACAAACTGTTTTGTAAATATGCTTCATCAGTATGATATCTTTATATTTTTATAATATGACAAATTATATAACTTATAAGAGGAGATTATTGGAAAGCATAAGCCATATTATATACAACTATAATGCATTGATTAAAAATTGCAGAAAAACAAGATAGCACAGAACCTGAAAATTTTATTGAATATAGTTTTATCATTTTATTAATAAACTTGAAACCAGAGAAGTTAAGATTTCACCTAACTAGTTGTGTGACTTCAATAAACAATTTTGGGTGGTTATTTAAATAACAAGGTTTATTATTTCTTTATACACTCATGTGCTTCATGACCTCCCACCGCAATGGTTAAGCAGCATTAACTTAGATAATTTAGGAGGACATTCATACCACTATTATGATTTATCTCAAGTGCCACCTTACTCATAAATGAATTGAAAAGTTGAAATAGCTATGTAAGCAATCTAAAATTTAAGTATTCAGATGATTCAGTTCAAAAAGTCAGTCTAAGAAAAAATTACTTTAGTTCTTTATAAACTACCTTTGATGAAGTCATTGTTGCATAACAAACGTTTCTACTGAGAGCAGAATTCATTACAATTATAACAATATTGTTTGCAATATTGAGACCTTCAAGCCCTAGATAACTTACTGTAATCTCAGTCACAGGAGATGCCACACAAATGCTACTGTATCAGTAGGAGTCTGTAATAGTTTGAGAATTCATGCAAGCCTATTTCCTTTCAGAAGAGCATAGAGACATAATTAGATATTTGCATGTGACATCTGACTATTAAGTATATTTTTCAACTAATTAAAAATATCTAAACTGCTTATTCCATCACACATTAAAGGTAAATACAGGTACACACAGTTCATACATTAAAGACACAGAGTTTTTTTTGGAATAAACAGGAATGTGAAATTCTTAGATATTGAATAACATGAACTGAGCTGAGTAGCACATGCCTAACATCCCAGTGGCTCCAGAGACTGAGGCAGTTCAATCTCTGGTACCAAAAAAACAAAACAAAACAAAACAAAAAACCCATGAGATTAAATTTAAAATCACAGATTTGCAATTACTTTGCATCTATCCAGAAGCATTCTGGGTCAAGATAATGTCATTTGAAGAAAAATAAGTAAACAAATGACAAAAATCTACATAGCATGGATTCAATGTTTAGGTTCATCTTTTGATCATAAAATGTTTGGAATAATATGAATCAGTGGTTCTTTAAATATTTTCAGTCCTTTGATCTAAAGTATGTGTGTGTGTTTATCCTCTCTTTCAAATATGACAAGATAATGCATAAATTTTGCATTATCATTTTTTAGTTCCAACAAGGGGTAGGTTAATAATCGTTTACTTTGCCTAGATAAATCACTTAAATTCTCTGAATTGCTTTTTCTATGAAAGTTACACTCGCTTAAAAAGGTCTAATTTGGTATGCAGGGCAAAATCCCACTTACCTTTGCACTTTAGGAGCAAACTTCTTTTTGATCCTCATTCTGTTTTAAGAACGAAGTTCCAGCAAGGCTTTACTGTAGAGTTGAAAGAAGATAGTTTTTAATTCTTTTGAGTTTGAGTCAAATCAATGATGCTTTTTAGCTGTGCTGTGTTATAAAATTGAAAATATGCAATCTTTTTTTTTTGGTACCTAGGATTGAACTCAGGGGCACTCAGCCACCGAGCCACATTCCCAGCTCTATTTTGTATTTTATTTAGAGACAAAGCGTCACTGAGTTGCTTAACATTTCGCTGTTGCTGAAACTGGCTTTGAACTCATGATCCTCCTGTCTCAGCCTCCCCAGCTGTTGGGATTCAGGTGTGTGCCACTGTGTCTGGCAAAAATATGTAATCTTCATCTTCAAAAAGCTTACAATTTCATGTTTTAATCAATAAAGTAAATAAATAATTTTATTACTGATAAAATTAAGTAAGAACAATAAGTATTGAACATGTTATAGAATCAGAATAGATGAATAACTTCTGGAGTATATGTAAAAATTAATAATGAGCATTATAAGAACATTGATTATTGAATTATACTGTTCAACAAAAGGCAGGTTAGAGAATTGTCTGGAAAGCAGGACACAATATTTACGAAGAATTAATATGTGTCTGAGTGAGTACTTAACAAAATAAACAGAAAGTCTATAACCAAAAGCCATACTGGTTATTCTTTAAGTGATCAAATATCATGATTTATATCTTCTCATGATTATGTGTATTTTAATTGTCTAAACTATGTACTATTACACATATATGAAATAACTTTAGACAATTTTTTTTCATAAATACCAAATCAAGAGAAGTAATAGACCCCTACATTCAGAACTGACAGACAACAATCCTTGGATTCATATAAAATAGAAGGTGGAAGGTGTGTAAGATGACAGACTAGAGGGAAGCAGGGCGTGGGAGGTGAGGAGAAGAATAGAAGTTCAGTCGATTAGACGAAGGGGAATGGAGGGAAGGGAGAGTGGATAGGAAAAGGAAAGACAATGGAATGAATCTGACATAATTTTCCTATGTACACATAGGAAAACAATGCAATGAATCCCACCATCATGTACATCCATAAGAATGGGATCCTAAATAGATTAATACACATTCCATGCTTATGTAATTACATCAAAATAGATTCTGCTGTCATGTATAACTGAAAAGCACCAATAAATAAATTTTTAAAATTTAAAAGTATGGAGGGGGTCAGAAAATGCCATCCCAAAATATGTTACTTGGGCATGAATATTATTTTGAACTGAAGGCAATTGAGAAGCAACAGACACAGGAAAAACTCAATAAAAACATGGTATAAATTTCCTTTGATAAAATTGGTATGAATTTCTTTGTGTAAATACATTTCTCTCTCCCTTGGCAGGAAGAGAACAACCTTACTACACAGCCCTAGGTACTACACATTTTCTAATCATCTTCCCACAATTTAGAAACCCCAATCCCAGACCTCCTTTTCCTTGGTCTAGTCACTTCTTTGAAAAGAGTGTCCCTTCTTTTACTATCTTCTTCGCTTATCATCAATTTATCATCCCTTTGGGTTCTTAATTCTTTTCTGTGAAGACTTCATGCATGTAAAAATATAAAATCAAATAAATTGTATATGCTCTTTCTACTATTATTTTTGTCTTTTGAAAGTTTCAAGGTTTCAGGTACAGAACTAAGAGGTTACATCAAAAATTTTTCTCCTAACCTGTACCACATACAAAACTTCACTAATGTACTATAGAACTATAAGCTAAACAAATAATGTTAAAATTTCCAGCACAAAAAATAGAAGAAGACTTTATGTTGGAGAATATTTTCTAGATATTGTATTAAGAATATTGTTCCTAAATACCATAAATTCAGCTGGAAGCAGTGGTGCACACCTATAATCCCAGCAGGTCAAGAGGTTGAGGCATGAGGATCGCGAGTTCAAAGCCAGCCTCAGCAATGGTAAGCAACTTAGTGAGACTCTGTCTCTAAATAAAATATAAAAAAGGTCTGAGGATGTGGCTCAGTGGTTAACTTCCCCTGGGTTTAATCCTCAGTACTAAAAACAAAAACAAAAACAAAAACAAAAAATCCAAAAAATGATAAATTCAACTTTCTCAATATTTGAAATATCTGAACTTGGAAAACCTAGTTAAAAGAATGAAAAAAAATTAAAAAAACACAGACTGGGAAAAAATTTTTGTAAAGCACATATCTTATATGGGTTTTTATGTAGATTATATAAAGTACTTCTAAGAACCCCAAAAGGTAAAAAATAATATAACCTCATTTTAAACAATGGAGAAAGATTTGAATAGACAAGTTATCAAGGATGTACTTGGGGCAAATAAGCACAGAAAAAGATAGCACTATGGGTCATTAGTGAAATGAAAATTTAAACCACAAAGATTGCTGGGTGCGGTGGAGCACGCCTGTAATCCTAGCACAACAACAACAACAAACCGCAAAGATCTATATTCCACACCTATTGTAATGAACAACAAAACAGAACACCAGATTCTGTGGAGAATCTCTCCCAGGGAAACCTCCTGTGTGTTGCTGATGGGAATAGAGTATGGTGTAACCACTTTGAAAAAACATTTTGACACTTTTTTATGAAGTTAAGTATACACTTAGTATATGACACATTTCTACTCCTAAGTATTTATCGAAGATAAATAAATCCTAGAATGTCAGTGTTTATAGCAGTTTTACTAACAATTACCAAAACCAAGAAATAAGCCACAAGAACCAAAAAATCGAATGCTACTCAACAATAAAAATAATGTTTTACTCATACAAGAAGAAATGTGAGTGAACCTCTGTTGCATGGGCTAAGTGAAATACTCAGACATAAAAGACTGCACATTATATGATTCAATTCATAGGACTCTGTAACAGGCACAACTGCAGAGACACAAGACCTATCAGTGCTTCTTGTTAAAGGAAGAATTATTTTCAATTCTTTTTTTTTTTTTTTTTTTTTTTTTGGTACTGGGGATTGAACTCAGGAGCACTCGACCACTGAGCCACATCCTCACCCCTATTTTGTGTTTTATGTAGAGACAGGGTCTCACTGAGTTGCTTAGTGCCTCGCCATTGCTGAGGCTGGCTTTGAACTTGCGATTCTCCTGTCTCAGCCTCCCTAAGTGCTGGGATTAGAAGCGTGAGCCACCGCGCCCGGCTTATTTTCAATTCTTATGAAATGGTAAGGAAGACTTCATTCAAGGTTATTGTTTAGGTGTTAGGACTGTCATGGTAAGGGAGAGTGGTGGGATACAACTCCAAATACAAGAAAAATAAGGTTTTATAGCTAAGGAGCAGGTTGCTGGTAGTGGTGGTGTTGAGGTGTTGGGGATAGAAAAGTACTGAAAAGAGACTCAAGGGCATCAGAAACTCCTGTTAAAATGACCTATCAGGATTCTTGTTGAATGCAGATGAGGGTGATCAAATACCAAGGGGAAGATAATTCTCTGTAAATGACTTAGCAGGGTTCTTTCTAAAAAGAAAAAAAAAATCTGTTGTCCCTACATTCACATGACATATTTTTATACCAAATGTGTGATTTTCCCACACCGAGCAGACACTGAGAACTATCATTTAAACACTAACTTCCTGGA
This sequence comes from Xerus rutilus, assembly GCA_028644305.1. NCBI lineage: Eukaryota > Metazoa > Chordata > Mammalia > Rodentia > Sciuridae > Xerus > Xerus rutilus. The sequence continues at coordinate 80,058,864 of CM053400.1, read as the reverse complement.
GTTAGTACTGACTCCAAGGATACTTCCACAACGCTGCTCCCCAGCTCTTACTTCAGATGCCAGGGGCAAACAGAAGTACCCAGGTTATACAGACTTCTGTTCAACGTGGCCACAAATCAGTTCCCACAACCCTTTTCTCAGTGTCAGAATTGTGATCATGAATCAGTAAACTTAGAAATATATTTACTTACATTTTGATTTATTAAACAAATGATAAAGGGTACATGTGAACAGTCATATAAAAAGATACATAGGATGAGACCCAGAAGAGTTCTAAGCATAGAAATTTCTGTGCCATGGAGCTGGGATGCCTGGAACTCCTAGCTGTGGTTGTACATGCCAACCTGTTCTTTGAATGCAGGGATTTTTCTTGGAGTCTTCATTTAATAGATATCATAGGTTAATAACTCATTCTTCAGCTCTTCTCACCTCCCCAAGAGGATGGGGAAGTTTCTAATCTTAGCTTGGTTTTTCTGATGACCATCCCACATCCAGGAACCCACCAAGAGTCATTTCATTAGGGTACAAGATATTCTAATCACCCAGGAAATTCTGAGAGACTTAGGAGTTCTGTCTAAGATCCTCCAATGACCCATCAGGAAATTCCAGAAGTTTTAAGAACCAGGAACACACACACACACACACACACACACACACACATACATACACACACACGCACATATCTTATTGTTTCACAATTGCTTAAACTGGACACTGCAAGGAAAACAATGAAAGTCAAAGGTAGCAGATTAATTAACAGGTCTGAGAGGAGCCTGACTAAGGATTAAGGAGAGGCTCTTTGTCCTTATCAGGTCCTAGGAGTGAGGGCACTTATTGACTACAAAGGGGCACAAGTGAATACTTAGGGTAGTGAAAATATTTCAGGCAACACCTGCACATCTCTCTCCTTATTAATATTCACAGAATTGTATATTAATGTAGGTATAGTTTAATTTAGATGTCAATAAAATATGTAACACCAAAATAATTAAATATATAAAATATAAATTGATTAGTGCCCCAAAAGCACTACACAGAAAGGACTACTCCGTGGCTTTGTAAGCAGATGGTTTATGTGTGATTCATGAATGTGGAAGTAAGGTAAGTGGCTAGAAGGAAAAAAGGCAGATGTTTTCTAGAGGAAATACTGATACCCCATCTTAGTCTGTTCAAGCTGCTGTAACAAACAAGCATAGACTAAGTCTCTTATAAACAACGGAAATTTATATTTTATAGTACTGGAGGTCTAGAAGTCCAAGAGTGTGGCACCTACAAATTCAGTGTCTCATAAAGGTTGACTTCCTGTTTCATATGTAGTTGTATTTTCACTATATCCTTACATGGTAGAAGGAACAAACTAGCTTTCTGTGGTTCCACTTGTAGAACTACTAAAGCCATTCCTAAGGGCTCTATCTTCATAACAAATCACTTCTCAAAGCCCCACTTCTTAATGCCTTTACCTTGGGGTAGCATATTTACATATAATTTTGGGGGGAGGATATAAATATTCAGTCCATTCGAGGAGGCTATCCATGGCAGGGGGACATGGGAATCATTTTTACCTTTTATTCAATTTTGCTATAAACCTAAAACTGCTCTGAAAAAATAAAGTCTTTAAACAACAACAATAAAAACTGAAAATTAAAGATTTGTGATCTAACGGAGTACAATTTGTGGCTGGATTATAATTTATTTTAAATATTGTCAGGAGGATATGAAAAATGCAATTGGAAAATATATTGGGTAATTTTCTGAGTCTTTATCTGAATTTCTGTAATTCTCATTTAAGTCTTTTAATAAAGTAAAGGATAGGTGCTACTGGATTATCAAATCTCTTTTGATGGGAATTTTGGATTAATAATCATGGCAAATGGCATAGAATAAAGATGGGTAATATTCCATTGTATGTATACATCACATTTTCTTTATTCATCCATCTGACAATGGACATATAGATTGTTCTACATTCTGGCTACTATGTACACGAATCTGCCGACACCTCTTGGAGATACTGATTTCAATTCTTTTAAAGAAATATCCAGAGGTAAGTTTGCTGCATCATACAGTAGCTCAATTGGTAAACATTTTGAAGACATTTCCTGTTTTGGTTGGAAAATACTATGTAAGATGGGAAGGAAGAAAGGGGAAATATAAGCTAAGCATAACATTATCCTATCTCCTAACAGGAGATTTCAAAACCACCTTTTTTTTTTTTTTTTAAATGATGTGCCATTATTTTTTTATATCTTTATTTATTTTTATGTGGTGCTGAGGATTGAACCCAGTGCCTCACGTATGCGAGGCAAGCGCTCAACCGCTGAGCCATAACCCCAGCCCCTCAAAACCACCTTTTTATTAGAAGGAAGGGGCAAAAAAATTGCATGTCTTTTACCTTGCTTTTTTTTTTTTTACTTTTGTTTCTCTGATGTCTGCCTTTTTTAAATGTTATCATAAACAAAAAACTATGAACTCTTGATAACTTAAATCAGTGAAATGATTAGAGTAACCAATACAGATTTGACATTTTTATGTTTAACAACTTGACATTGTGTAATAAATATTCAATAAGTGAATTTGATTTATAAGTGATGAGTTTAAAATATTTACCTCAATTGCAAACAAAATATAATTCAAGAAAACATTATCAGAAGCTTTACTCTTATGATTCCTAAGCACAGTAATGACTGATCATTTATTATCTAAACTTGACCTTTCTGAATCAAACAAACCCTTTTCAATGTAAATAGGTATTGATATAATCTACCTTCTTAATGAATATTCAGGGAGTCATGTCATTCCTGACAACTAACCTTCAATTGTGGCATAGTTGTGAATTTGCCTTCTGAAAGTCTATTTTTTCTCTTGCATCTCTTCATTACATTTTCCTAATTGTACTCTCTGTATATCACTTTTCTCTATTTTCAGTAATACATGCACATGCGTGCACACACACACACACATACACATTCACACACATTTTAAGAAAAAAACCTAGTTATTTGTGATCATAGTACATGTAATGTATCTAGCACAGCACATAGTATTTTAATAATGACATTGTTATCTTAACAAAAATTTCTGTGAAAAAATTCCTAAGAACATTGTTACCCTTAAAGAGAACCCATGGATATTACTCTTCCTCCAAGAACTCACTAACTTTAATTTATACTTCCCAAAAATTATTCTGATAATTTCCCAGTTATTTCAGATAACTTAGTAACCTATAAAAGGCATGTGAATTGTCAAAAGTGAAATTTTTTTCCCTGGTTTGGGGATTAAAACCTTTGGAGATAAAGTAGATGTCCATTTCAAAATAGCTTATTAATATATATATATATATACTTAACATTACATTGTATCTAGTCTTCTTATGTAGCTATCTTAAATACAGATATATATGCTCATGTATTAGATTGCACTTGTTAAAATCCTTAGTGATTAAAAATAATAACGTAATTGCCCAAATTCAGTTAAAAACCAAAGATTTTTAAATTATTTCATCCATCTTACTGTATGATAGAGAGCACTATCAATCAGAACGAATACATTTTCGGTTAGTTGAAGAGCTAGTACTAGTCCCCAAATTCTGATTCTTAGTCTCATTTTCTTTGTACTTTACTTGTCAAGTACATTCATATATAGTTTCAGAAAAATTCTCTTAGTATACCAGGATGCTGTTATTAAACTAAATTTACAAGTAAGAAACTTGAGATTAGAACTAATTCTGTGATTTTATCAAGGTCACACAGAAAGCACTGATGAGGTTGTTCCACCTCAGAAACTCTCCTGAGACTTTTTTATTCTTAAAAATTAAATGTTCATTTTTTTGAGAGGTTTCTTGAAATATCTAGATCTCTCACATTTGTCTCTACATCAGTTTGAATTAGATCCAGCTTTAGACTGTGGAGGAGAAAAAACTTTTCCTCTATTCTCACAGACTCTACTTAGAGGCCTACAATTTGACTGATGAAAGATAGATAATTGGGGAAAAGGAATTTATTTTTTATTAATACTTGTAAGTATGGGAATTTATAGAAAAGAATTGAAATGCAAAGAAGTAGTTAGACTCAGGGGTTCATATATCTTTTTAACAAAGGAAAGAGTGTTTAGACTTCAAGGTATAATAAATTGTGAGAAAATGACTAAATATATGTGAGAAAAATAATGAAAAATAAGGGCTATTTTTATAAAGTCTGCTTATGGAAAGTTAATTATTTTGATGTTGACTCGTCATCTTTGAGGATAAGAGTTGCTTTTCTCTCCCTGGTTCTGGAAGAACTCTTTCTCCAAAGGGAAATTTGTGCTCTGCACTTATGCAAATAAGGAAAGGAAACTCTCCCTACATCTATTGATTCTCAGTATCCTTCAACTCAACATAATTATTTTGCTACAGTGGCATATTTTGGGTTTGCATGCTGTTATGGTTTAGACATCAGGTGTCCCCAAAAAGCTCATGTGTGAGACAATGCAAGAAGGTTTAGAAGAGAAATGATTGGGTTATGAGATCTTTAACCCAATCAGTGAATTAATCCCTTGAAAGGATTAACTGAGTTGAAACAGAAGATGGATAGGATGTGTTTGGAGGATGTGTGTCGTTGCGGGATGTGCCTTTGGGGTATATATTTTGGATCTGGCAAGTAGAATGACTCTCTCTGCTTCCTGATAATCATGTGAGCTATTTCCTTCTGCCAAACTCTTCTGCCTGAGCCCTGAGGAATGAAGCCACTGTCTATGGATTGATATGTCTGAAATTGGGAGCCCCCAAATAAACTTTTCCTCTTCTACAGTTGTTCTAGTTGGGTCTTGTAGTGACAGCAGCATAAAAGCTGACTAAAACACATGCTATGGATCCTTCAATATAATATAAAACACAAAGTAACAGTGGCTTAAATACATAAACTCTGTTATATATTTACTGCATGGATTTCATTGTGCCTCAGTTACCGAAGACTCGACCCTCCTCTATACATCCACATTCCACAGTGGCTTCTAGCTGAAAGTCATTCCATCATCCAAGATGGTGGTAAGAACATCAGTCTGCTCACTTGCTTTACAGCAATAATAAACAACAATAATAATAAATAAATGCATCGTCAAGAAGAGAGGGGAAGGCAAATGGTTCATTCCAGCTATCTATATTCCTTTAAGCAAAATACTTTGAAGTTTCGCCCAACAACTTCAATTCATATATATTTAAAGTTAATATGTTGTTACATAGAGGTTGATATAAGAGGAATTGGGAAAATAGTCTTTTAATTGGATGCATTACTATGAATATAAGTGAGGGTTAGTTACTAAAAACAAAGAGAAGGAAGATTACAACTCTAATGGATAATTTCTTTGCCCTTGCAATCTACTCCCTATAATTGTCTTATCCTGCATCCTCCTCACTTATTTACACAAATTCCATCACCAGGACATACTTATGTTATATTAGACTTTGCCAGTAGGAGAAACCAAACAATTGAAGGACAGAAGTAATAAGTGTGTGGACATGTATTTTCCACGCTCCTTTCTTGCCAGTCTGGAATTTATAGGCAGCTACATTCAAACTCTGAAGACCTTCACTTCTACAGGGATGCCTTTCTCTATGGCTACAGTTGTTTTAGGCCTAGAAATGATGCCAGGGCTCTCCTTTCTTAGTCTGAAGTACTCTACCAACCTTAACCTCATCCACACTTTAATGAATAGTCCTATATTATTTTGCTAGGATTGCAAACTACAAAAGTTTATTTTGTTACAATTTGGGAGCCTGGAAATCTGAGATTCAGGTGGTGGTAGAGATGGTTTATTCTGAGATCTTGCAGACTCTGTCCTTGGCTTGCAGATATCCATCTTCTCCCTGTGTTTTTACATGATCTTCCCTCTATAACCATCTGCAATTGAATTTCCTTTTCTTACATAGGCATTGTTGATATTTTATTAGGGTTCACTTTAATAACTTTATTTTAACCTAATTACCCCTTTTAGGAACTTATATCTAAATATAGTCATATTCTGATGTGTTAGAGGGTATAACTTAAACACATGAATATGCTGTGTTTGGGAGGCATGCAATTTAGTCCTTAAGAAGTCCCTTTAATATTTTTTTTCCAGTTATTCCTTGTGAGTATTTTATCTATTCCTGCTGGAATACTGACTACAGATCTTGTCATCTCTATAAAAGCATTTCTCAAATTTTAATGTACATACAAATAACATGGGAATCCAAATAATAATTTATAATAATTCAGTACAAATAAGAAATATTGATGTTCTGCACCCATCCAAATGATGCCTTGTAATATACCATATCTTGAGCTACAAAGTTCTATGCTATTTCTAAACTTCCTAGATGCTCCCAAAAGTTTTCATTCCACTCAGCCCATTCTTACCTCAAACTTATCTGATTGAGGACAATTGACATTTGCTATTTTTTGTGTTCTTTCTAAACATTTTGACATGAAGATTCATGTAATAGAAAGTGTGGTCTAACTTACTGGAAATTTAGTTTCTGGTTATCAGTGTGGGTCAACACAACAGAGATAATATTTGGTTACTAATATCTTCTCAAAATAACATTTTAATGAGCTTTCATTTCAGACCTTCAAAGTTGTTTGGAGGAAATGAACTCTAATTTGCAACATTATAAAATCTTTATGAATTCAACACATTGTTATTTATTGGACTTTTGTTTTATAATTTCTCATGAGCATAAAAATTAAATTAATTCAATTTGACTTTAAATTGATTATCAGTCAGTCCTCTGGGGAGATAGGCTTTACTGCTTTTATCTGGAAGTTATCCTTTTTTTCCCCCCTTAAATAATGCTATAAAAGAGGAAAGCTGCTGTGAATGTTAATTTATATACATAAAGGTAGGTTTTATATACCCATTACCTTAAACAATTAATAAATAATAGAAATCAATTGAACAAATGGATTAAAATAGGGGATTGATTTGTAGTGTAAATGAGCATGATATATTTACAACATAGCTAAAAATAAATACATGCTTCATCTACCAACATTGTCAAGGATATGAGGGGTTTTTCAAGGGAGTTTATATTTGAAGGTGAAACAAAAGAAGTTATTAATGCTTTAGGTTTAAGACATATTCTTCCTGTGCAAGCCCCTTTCCAAGACTCTACCAGCTTGTACTAAAATGTGGATAGAAAAATAGTAGAAATCTGATGAATCTGGCTTTCACTATACCAGTACAATGCAAGAACAGCACCCTCTACATGCTTTAATTGAGGGAAGAGTGAATGCTTATGCATAATGATAAGAGTCAGCAACATAGTGTTTGCCAGTCTGCCCTTTATTTATTTACTCTTTAGACTCCCGACCACAAGTCTTGCTACTTGTTCCAAGTTTGATGGATTTCATATTGACATAATTTCAAATTTTTTTTGCCACCATTTTGAATAAATGAAACAGCACAATTATTGGAAAATTCATTTCTGCTTCAGGCTTCAAGTCTATGAAGAAAAGTATGATGAATGAAAAACAAGATAAAAAAGATAAAGTTGCAGGGTAAGATCACTATACAAATACAGTTATGTACCAATTAATGAAAAGATATATTCTGAGAAGAGTTATTTTTAGGTAATTTTGTTGTTGGACAAACATGGTTGGTGCATTCAAACTTAGATAATGTAAGTCAACAGCATGATGTGGCCCATTGATGTAATCAATAAACAGTAAACATGAGGCATGTGAGGCTGCTGCAGATTTAACATAACATGTTCTTTTACAGATAACTTTTCATTTTTGAAAGGTAGAAGGATTATACTCTAAAATAATAATAAAAATATAGTAAATATTGAACCAGGAATATAGTCATTTATTATCATGATCAAGTGTAAGTGCTAGACTTTTATGAGACTGGCAGCAAAGCAGGTTATACATAGCAACACCACAAAGAGGTTAGTGATGCACCACACTGTGACAAAAGTACACCACTAGGCAATAGGCATTTTTCAGCACTATATAAGCTTATGGGATGAATACCACATGTGTGGCCTTTTGTTGACCATAAAAGTCATTATGCAGCACATGATTATATATACTGTCACATTCTTCACACTAGCCAAGGGTAGTTCACAAATTACATCACCAAAATGAATGAAATTAAAACAGCTATATTAATAAGATTCTATCCACCTATCAAGCTCACTGTTTATTCTATATAGGAACATATTTTAGGCCCTGAACACTACTAAGAAAAAAATCTACCCCCAAGAGTTCCCCAGAGTATGGAATCATGCATGTAACAGGGTAAACAGGATTACTGTGTATCCTAAGGAAGTTATTCAATGAACATGAACAGATTTGCATAATCGATTTACTAAAATACTTCAGGTAGATGTAGCATATTTGCTATAATTCCTCTGTGTGGATTATAGAAATATTGTAATAGTTCTGTGAAATCAATTTATCAAAGGGATAACACATAGATTTTAAAACATCAGCGATCTGATTTAACTGAAAGTTAAGATTTAAATGAACCAGAGGAATAGATGTGCTGCAGTTATGTCAGGCTGATATTTCATTACTGTGTGCTAAAGATATGGTTTCACGGTTGCTGATGTTCTCTCTAATGAGAGAAGCAGCTGTTGTGACAGTCACTGGTAATACTGAGACAAAATGTAATTTATAAACAAATTGGTAGTATTCTCCTACTTGGGGAAGAGCATATGGCCCCTACCACTTTTTATTCAGGATTAATTTATGGTGAACAACAATGTCTTAGATGCTGAGGAAGAATATAACTATGACCACGCAACATCTACATTTTACACTAAAGTAAATTTAATAGACATGACTGAATTATTTGTTCCCCTGAACTCAACAACTTATTTCAATATAATTTGCTTGGAGTCTGTAAAATTATTACATATATGCATTAAGTATGTAGGTTTTGTCCAAAGAGAGAAATTGAGTGACAATTTTGAAAAATAGTATCCCAATGACTTCAATTTTACAAAAGGAAGCTGTTCTTGCAACTTCCAGATAGTAGCCAATTGTGCTAGGATTACTTTAGACAGCACATGGGAAACATTTGAATTCTTGCATACTTCATTGCAATTAGGAAGGCATACATCCTTAAGTTAACTTTTACTTATACTGTGCTAATATGTGTCTGTATATTCAACTGTTTTTTTTAAGTGCATGTTTTTACATCTCATTAGAAAATTCAGTGATCCTAGAATAACTATTAGGCAAAATTACTTGGAGGAGCAGTACTGAGATACTTTTACGAGTATGCCAAAAATTTATTTTTTGCTTACAGTTTCTTTGGAGAATTGCAGACCTATACAAACTAATATTATTGATGAAAAGTGTACAATGTTTATGTGGGGGATATGCAACCAAAATGATATTAAAATTGACATCATATTGATGTGCATTTGAGAAATGTGGACATTCATTAAACACAAACCTGATTGCTTAGCTGATTTCCTAAGTGAATATGGGTGGGAGATTTACTAAAGAGTAGAGCACCAAACACGGAGTTATTCCTAGGACATCATGGAAAACAGAAAAAATAATTTTAACAGGTATGTGAAGTATTACACAGTAATGCATGTAATCACAAGTCCAATAAAAACTTCCATGTAAATGAATAAATATAAAATGCTAAAATCAGTGACATAATTTGATTCTTGTAAAGTTAAGAATCAAAACCCATGTTATTCTTTAAAAAAAAGATTAAACTAAAATATGATTGTGGATTATAGAGAATTGAAACGTAAATGAGAACTCTTCCCTTAAAATGTTAATTTTTATAAATTGATTTTGCATTTACTTAGATATGAGTCCCATTATATAGAAAATAGGAAAATAAGAGTACTCCTAGAAACTAGTCATGCAATTTTAATGAATTGATTGCAAAACGTTCAAGAGTCTTTCTATAAGAAAAACTGGATCAACATTATGACAAAACAATGTTATTTTTAAGGAAAATATTTTAATACTTAAGAAATAATTGTCAAATATCCCACAGAACAAGTCAATGTGCTTTAACTTGAAATTTTGAAGTTTTTTTAAGGTATTGACATAAAATTAATTGTAGTATTTGAAGTTCTAGGAGGCTTTTTTAGATTCTTTGTGGTTATCTATACAGATATCCATGTCACCTGCAAACTGATGGAGTTCTGCTCTTCTCTTCCTATGTGCATGCCTATTATTTATTCTTTTTTTCTTGCTTGAGTGCTGATCTGTCTTACTTACATGTCCAAAATGATGTTCAATCCTTGTGAGGAGAAAGGACATACATGCCATCTTCTTGATCTTAGGTCGTCTCTCACCATTAAGTATAATGCTCACTATTAGATTTTGTAGATGTCATCTATTAGGTTATTGGAAATTTGTCCTTTATTTTGCTAGTGGAAATTTTTGTAACTGTCAAATTATAATAGTTCAACAATTTTTAAAAAACTTATCAATAATCAGAGTGCAAAACCCAGGAATTTAAATTCTTCATTTGAATTGAAGTAGAAAGGAACCATTGGAAAGTTAATGATAGTAATAATGAGAGAGTACTAAGTCACAATGATTTTCCCAATTACAAGGCAAAAACTATGTTGATAATCCTCATATATGCTATGAAAACAAATGGAATTTGCTGGTTAACTATTGCTGTGTAGAAAAATAATCTAATATTGAGTGATACAAATACAACAATTTTATTATGCTTGCACATTCTGTGAATCAAGAATTAACAGGGATGAATGAAATCTTACTCATATGTCTGGGGTGTTGATTGGGAAGAATTAAACAGTATTGGGCCTTGTTCATTATTTTTCTCTTGTTCATAGGGCATCTTTTGATGAGCTTTCAGGACTTTCTATGAGGCATTTTAGCAAAGCATTCTCAGTCTATACAGACTTTTTATAAGGACTTTGTAAAGGGCTAAGATAAGTGTTCCCAGAAAGAAAGCAGAGGCTTCATGGTCACTGATGACCATGACCTCATTAAGAAGAAACATAGTGAGGTATCACCTCAGCACTAGCTCCCCAATATAAAGAGTGGGTCTAGTCTAAAACTATCAAAGAATACACTATCATGTTTCAAAATGGCCGCAACTAAATAGTAAAAAAAAAAAAACCCTAAAAATTAAAAGTTTTGCTGTGTCAGGTTCTATTCTAGACATTTTTCATATTTTAATTTATCTAGTCCCCCCAACCCTCTATGAGGGTGATACTATCACAACCCCCATTTGTTGTATTATGAGTTGAAGTACTATGCCCAGAATTACACATTCAGTGACAGCTTGAAAATTAACCTAGCCATGAAGATTTTTCTCAGAGTCTTTGGCCCAGAATTATTATGCTATGCTGCCTCCAAGGCAGATGTGACCAATAGATTGTACAATAAAAGTTAAATAAATAATTTTAAAGTAATTTCTCATATATTCATATGTCACATAAGAACAGATAGTTGTTTCTTGCTTTAAATGTCTCTTAAAATGATTTCAAAAGCCCTTGCAAATTCCATTAAAATAATTCTTGTTGATTAAATTATTAGAAATTATAGCTCCATGATTTATATCTGTTATAGGTAGATAATAATGCGATTTTCTAAGACAAATAAATTACTAATATGAACCAAACCATTTATTAGCACAGTTGAAACTTGTACATCAATTGATGGTTGCAATTAAGTGTGAAAACTAGGGAAATAAACCATCCAAATGGGCTAAAAAGCAAACCAAGAGGAATGTGATTGAAAATTAGAGCATCCAGAGACAATTTGGAAAGATAAAGGTAACAGCAAAGACATTGGAATTTGACAGGTCTGTCTGAGTTTGAAATCTGACTTAGACATTTAATGAACTGTTTGAGGTGGTCATGGTTATTTAATCTTACAGACCCACATCCCTTGTCTACAAAAGTAGAATATACTTAAAACTAGGTATTTGTGAGGATTAACACAGAGTACATGTGAAACTATCATCTCATTGCCAGGCATGGTGGTGCATGCCTGTAATCCCAGTGGCTCAGCAAACTGATGCAGGAGGATTACAAGTTCAAAAAGCCAGCCTCAGCAACTTATTGAGGCCTTCAGCAACTTAGCAAGACCCTGTGTCAAAATAAAAAATAAAGAGTGCTGGGGATGTAGCTCAGTGTATAGCACTTCTGGGTTCAATCCCTGGAACCCCCCTAAAAAATCATCTCATAAATACTTAAATTCATGGATTAGACATCAAATAAATTGCAGCAATGACTCTCAAAGACTGAATGGCTGACAGTCAGTTTATTAGGAAAGACAGAATTATGAATCTAATGAACATATTATCGGTCAAGAGAATGGGGCAAAATAATGTGATTCAAACAGGCAAGAAATTTGTGCAACTGTCTGATCACAGCAGGTGGGGTGGTGGTGGGGATCTGTGTAACTCTGAACATTAAACTCTATAAATCTTTGTTAGAGGAAGATTGGAAATTGAACTTAACTAACAGCATGCATATAGTTATAACTATAGGTAAAATAATAAAAACATAAAATTGCATATTTGGTAATAAGAATAGTTCATATCTATTTATTGCTTACTGTTTTCTAGGCACCTTTAAAGGATTTTATTTATATTAACTCATTTAAACACTTCCCCCAAAATTCATGAGGTAAATATGTATAGAACCCAATTTTATGTCTGAAGAAATTGAGATTTAAGAGAAGTAACTGGCTCAAGGTCAACTGCCAATTGTGACTGAGGCAATATATGAAACCTCAAACTTAAACATTGGGTCCACCTTCTTATTGACATCATCATTTTGCTTCAAGAAAATTTTGGATATGAATATCTCTCCTCGTACTTGGTTTATACCCACTCAATTCTCATGCAATTGCTTTCATTATTAGGTCACATATGAAGAAAGTGGATAAAATATTGCTTTTAAATTATAGACTTAAATCTAGATGTTCCGTATAATTTATCTTAGAACTCAGTGAGTGGTGTGAAAGAGATTAACTTTCTCCTTTTGATTTCAATGAATGGCTCTCTGTTCAGGGGGAAAAACAAGAGATTCACATAAGCAGAATGATATACTTGTTTGTCAGATCAAGTCCTATCACATATGGAAAAATATATTTTCATTGTATGGTTTCTTGTAAAGGTTATTGAGAGGTACATAGAAGAAAGCACAGTATTTGATACCCAATGGGCCTTTAAGAAATTGCTTTTTCCTTTACAACAGAAGATTGTTCTTGAATAAAGCAACTTGATAAATTCAAAATTGCAAGAAAAACATCTTATGAATAAAATTGTCTTAAATACACAAAACCTTGATATGTATTTATTAATTTCAAAGACATAATGTCTATGTATCATAGAATACAGTTAATGGTCAACCTCTTTACTTGGCCTAAGAGGAAACATACTAATAAGTTAACTATATCTATACTTCTTTTTCCAATAATTCCTAGGAGTGAGAAAAGAACTTTGTTATTACATTATCTGTCATGAATTGTACTTAAAATAACCAATCATTCTTCTTCACATACATTAGTTAAAGTTTGAAAAATAGCCTTTCTAATGACCACTGAAGTGGTATCATGCAATTTCACTTTTCATGATGAAATACCTATGAAAAATTCCATATAAATGATAATTTCACTTATTTGCTTAAATTTTTATTTTTTTAATGGAATTGATACTTCCTATGCATTTCTTGAAATTCAAGGACCATTATTTTTTATAATTGAATAATTCTATCACCTTAATTAATTGAATATTTCTTATATAACTTTCAGTCATATGGTACATTTTTACTTTCTAGCACTACTGTATTATAAATTTACAAGGTTGTTTAAAGTTTTTTCTATTTTCCTCCCAGCTAATTAGGTGGTTGAGTCAGTAGGATCATAAATTTGAGGATAGCCTAGGCAACTTAGTGAAACTCTGTCTTAAAAAAAAAAAATAAGTAAAACAGGCTGTGGATTAGCTTAGTGGTAGCATACTCCTAGGTTCAATCTCCAGTACTATCAAAACAAAATGTGTAATTTTCTACAAAGATCTATACTGTTTATTGGAAAAGACTGCATTTTGCATAATTTTATCCAAAACAGTGCTATTCATTAAATAGGCAGTCAAAAATGACTAAGGAAGTAATAGTATAGTTTGAAAATACTCATAGTGATATACACAAATGCTTTATTACATTACTTTAGTTCTCAGCTTATTTCCCTCTCTTGACATTCCACTTAATTATCCTTACTTCATCTTTGTCCTACACTGTTCTTTCATTTCTTCATAGTTTTGTATAATAATGGAAGCAGGGCAGCTAACTCCTAGTACAATTGTCCCTCAGAAACTACTTAAGGAATACTGAATGCTCCATCAGAGTTAAAGTATTTCTATGTGGGTCTGTTGGAATGACTAAAATTCAGATTTTACTGACCCATTCATGCCTGCATGAAGATGTGTTAAATATCAAGTTAAAAAGCAAATTTATTAATAAAAAAGTTATTACACATAAAATAATGTTCAACCATTAATGTTTTATTATAATTTAGGATATGTAATAAGCAGTCCAATAACCCAATGAGGCTTTGCAAATATAGAACTAATTGGGAATGACATTTAATAGTGAGAAACCAATAGGGCAAGGTGCAGTGTATACCTCATTCCAATTAGATTTCAGTAGCAAAATGGTGGGAAAATAGGGAATATAGGGCTTCGGAGGGCCTTGATTAGGGTCTTCTAGGTTTCACACTAGAATTACTCAGGGTACTCTTAAACAATAAAGATGTATTTATTGTTTAAATAATACATCTGCCCTCATCCTCATTAGATACTGATCCATTTCAGGTGGGGCTCAGTAGTTTCCTATCATTTTAGTAGTTGTAATATACATATAGAGATGGGAATCTTTGCTGGAAATTTACTGCAAAGGGATCAAAAGAGGTTTAAAAAGATACCTTTGTTTACTTCACAACTTTCTTCTAGGATGTGCCTCAGGTGGGTAAGGTGATTTTGATTTCTTTCCCTCAAAATGCCTTATTATATATATATATATATATATATATATATATATATATATATACACACACATATATATACACACAAATATACATACACATATAAAATCAAATAATATATATGTATATATTATATATCATATACAATGTATCTTATAGTATATATAATATATATCATATATGATATAGGCAAATATGTTATATATTGTATGATATATAATTTACATACATATTTGCCAATATCATATAATATATATTTGCCTATATGGTTACATAACAGTGATTGTGTGATTTAACACTGTCATATGATATACTCCAATAGTTAAACTACTTAATTTGTAAACTCTAGATGTATCAAAGAATGTTTTTCAAATCTTCTAATTTGTAACTTGTCTTACCTTGTCATTCTATTAATATCAATCATATTATATGCTTAATAACTGAAAATAATAAATATCTGTCATTTATTATTATTTTTTATTTGTTTGCTTTGTTATATAGGGGGTTGAACCAAGGAGCATTTTGACCACAGCCTTTTTTATTTTCTTTTGAAACTGGGTCTTACTAAATTGCTGAGGCTCTCACTGAGTTGCTGAGTCTGACCTGGAACTTGCAATTTTCCTGCCTCAGACTCTTGAGTTACTGGTATTACAAGTGTGTACGACTGCCTCTGACTTATTTATTATTTTTAACGAATACTTATGCATATTATGTTAGATTATACATGTTATGTTTCATAAGATAAAATAAAATACATTTTTAAGAAGTATTTTTAGAATTTTGTATCATGGATAGTTTTGTTTTATTATGTTTTTCTATATTTAAATAAGAAAACAAATGAGATCAAGGAAAGCATATGAAAACTACAATCTAGAGTTAACAAAATAAATTAATATTACTAATTTCATCTTGTCACAAGTAACAAAGGCAATGCAATGTACAATATATGTCTTAAGTCCAGATATGAAAATATATGGCATGGCTTGAAAATTGGAAACAGAGTTTAATACATCATAAATTCTCATTACAGCCACATATATAAAGAGATATGGGAAATAGGCTGAAAATAAGGAATATTTGAAGAATAAAGATAACAGAGCTCTCTGTTCATCTGTTCCTCATCTATATGACATTTCCTGGCACACCTAAAAGGCAGAATATTAATGAATTCATGCATCAATTTATCAAGATAATTTGGCCATGGAGAATGTTTATTTCAGGAGCTCTGTTTTCCCAACAAATTTTAGACTAACATAAGCATAAGTAGTATGTCAACCCAAGAGAGAATTCCTCAGCTCAGATGCATGACCTCATTTGAGAAAGTATCTTCTATGCAATGCTACTGCCACTTTGTTATTTTATTGTAAATAACAACATCAAAACGGCTCCCTTAGGTGTGATCTTAAGTTAGCTTTCACACAGTGGGTGTCTTTTAAAGACACATAATTAATTTAATATGTTTTCTACTAATATTCCTTCATTTTTCTTTGAAATATACCTGACCTATCTTCATGAATTTCAAATATTCTAACACAGACACAGTGTTAGCATAAATGTAATGCCGTTATATAGCCTTCTAATTTTTCTAGTACTACAATTAAAATAAGTAAAAGAAACAAGTAAAATTGCTTTAAATAATATATTTATTTTAATCATTTAGTTTCAACATACAAGCAATATAAATTAATAGACATTTGCATTTTATTTTTCATATTAGGTCTTCAAAATCCAATGTGTGGTTTACACTTAACAGCATATCATAAGTCAGGCTAGTTGCATTCAAAGGTTAAGTAGCCACATGTGGTTAGCAAGTTCCATGTTCAATGCAGGCTTAACCTCCTTTAGTGTCTACTATGTAAATCAGACACAAAACATAACAAAACTAAGACTGTAAATTCTTGCTACATAAAGAGTAATAAGTTCATCCTATTTTCTTCAGAGCATCTGATAGAAAGTTTTTGTGTGTGTGGCTCCTTTTTGGATTAACATAACTTGTTATCATGAAATACCTCAGTGTATTGCTCAATTAAAAATTAGATACATAGATACTTAGATAATTAGCCATTTGATATATGTCAACCAACACATTATAGAATGTATATTTGCAAATAGTGTTTAAGCTAATTTTCAACATAATACAACGTTTAGAACAGTAATGTGGAATTAGGGAACATCTTCATTTGTATGTGTATTGCTTTACATGGTGCCACTCACACCTAAAGGACTGGAATAATGTTTTACATTACACGTTCATATGACAATACTGAACAATCATACACCTATACTAAATTATTTCCCAAGGATATTCCATTACATATAATGGTTTTCTTTTTGTCTGCATGGAGAAATGAGTCATTGACAAAATGGTGAGATATTCTCCCAGGAGAACAAAGTAATGTACAGCTTAGCTATAGGGTACAGATTAAAAACAGACGTCTTGGATATAACCAGGATGTAACCAAATACAATGCAATAACATCCACCTAAAAAGATGATTTGTTCTAGTACTTCTGGAGAGGTTATCAACATTTTGTGGAAAGAAATTTGTTGAGATGACAAAAGCAATATAAATTTTATTGGCATATCTAAGAGAAAAATGACTTTTTATTGAAAAATAATTCATCATATTCAATTCAGACAAGAAATTGTTAAATGAGAATTCTTACACTTTAAAATATGTTTATTACTATGGATCTATATAGATATAAAAGCTGTATGTTCAGACATGACTTATAAAACTTTTAGAATTTTGTTTCTCATATTTGTAATAGCAATAATATTTTAAAAAATCACTAAATGATTTTGAATTACTATGAGAAAATGTGTTCTTATTGATAAGAACAGTAACTCTGGTAATTCTAGCCAGTATGATACTTAGTCCCCAAATATAGATTTTTAGTGTTTCCTACTACAAGCCAAGCCATATGCTTAGAATAGTGATATATAAATAGCAGAATACAATTGATGCTCTCGAGTTAATAGAAAAACACACCCAAAGACTACGGTAATACAATTCATAAAACAAACTACTGTTTTTGAGCCCTTACTATTAGATGAATGACAACCTTGTTGTTCATATGCATTATTATCATATTTAATCCTAAAGAAAAAAGACCTCTTAGAAATATACTATCTCCATAGTACAGAAGGAAACTAAAATTTTGGGAAATGTTAAGTATGTTTTCAAAAAGCAAGTACATAATAAAATTATGATGTAAGGCCAGATTTGTTTCATCTTGAAATTTGTGTTTGTAATAACACAGGGAAAATAATCTCTGTTTGAGACATGTCAAATGTAAAACTTGTTTACAATGAGGACATTTGTTAAGAATTTCATGAAGTAGGTGAGAAATTTTTCCCCTTTAGAAAATACTGTCATGCTATGTAAAATGAGTTGAATTTTATATGATGCACAGGTATTTTCTGGGAGGAAAGAGGGATGACGGGTCATTTCAAAGAGCCATGCTTAGTGAAACAGAAGCCTGTTTAGGAATGGGAATGACTCAATTGTGACTGACAGTTGTGATGTACAATAAAACAACACCAATGGCTCCAACTGGACCAGGACAGTGAGATAGAGGCATTTGCTACTACCTAGTTGAGAAGAAATGATTATATAGTAGACTAAGTCAATGTTGGTGAGAATGGATAGAAAAAGAACGTGAGAAATCATGAAGAAGTATGTGGATGACGAAATGAATTTCATTTTGGACATGTTGCTTTTCAGAGTGCTTCAAAACATTTCAGTCAAAATGTGCTGGAACTAGATATATAAATAGAGGTATTAATACCAAGAGGGAGATGGGAATTGGAAATCTGATTTGGGAGTCATGAGCATGCAGGATTGATTGCAATTGCTCACAGATGTAATGAGAAGTGATAAAACTGCCTAAATTATTATTTATGTGATGGATTAACTCACTGAAAATGTATTGTTTTAACTTCAAAAGCTGACCACATATTAAAAGGTGAGAGATATAAAATGAGGTAGAGATTCATTCTCTATTCCTAAATGTAGAAAATTAAGATATAGAAGAAAATAAAGAACCATAAACATATCCCTCAAAAGAAAATAAGTAAGTATTACTAGTCTATAAAAATAATTTATGTAAATATCAAATTCTCCTAGAATATTCAAAATAGGTTTTAAATGAAAAATTCTCAATTGTTTTGCATATAAATTTCAAGAGACTTATCTATTCCCTAAATAAGGCACACATGTAACCTAAGAAATAGTATGTCTCTATAAAGTACATAATCTTTAAATTATTATGTGCTATATAAACAAAGCCAATCATCAAACATAACAAAATGATCTTCCAAGTAGTTTTTCTATAATGAAAGACAACAGAGGCTTCCTCTATCTTGCTTCTCCCCTAGTATATAATAATTGGGCATTTCCTGAAAATGCAGTTGTGCACCAAAGACTTAGTTTTTCATAAATAATCTTATCTTATACTGGCTTCTAAGAATTACACATTCTGTGTGGTTTTTGATTTTCTACCTCAAGGTCATTGCTCCATTCGGAGTTTGTATAATTTCAGGAGAAAGTGTTAAATGAACTATCATCCTTATTCACCTCCCAACCTGTTTAACCTATAGGTAGTTTTCTAAAGGTAGATTACTGTTTACTTTTGTTTGTTTTTTTTTTTTTTTTTTTTAACTTTAAACAAAATTTTTATTACACAAAGGTTGTCACATAATTGGATATCTCTCTACTTTGTACACAATTATTCTCCACAGAAAGGCTGCTTCTGAACTTCTCATCTGGTGATGGCAAGCACTAAAATCCTGATTTTAGCAGAATAGTAGTAGAAATGCCTCAGTGATTTAAGTTGAAAGCAGTACATTGGTACAT
>CM053400.1:79986979-80038543 GCA_028644305.1 Xerus rutilus | reverse complement strand
TCCTTGAAGCATTAAGGCTCGGGCATCTGCACCAAATTTTACATCTTTGGCATAAGCCCGAGTGAGATGAGGAGCCAGTGCCCTAGACACTGGTCTCATTTGGCGAAGGACTGTGGGTAATCGAAGCATTTCTGCGGGGCGTCGGCAGGGAGTGCACGCGGCAAGGCAGACCGTCTGCGGCGAGTGAGGGACAGAGTGCAGGGCCACTGTTTACTTTTGACTTGATGTAATATTATTTATAATGCTGAATTCCTTCCATAATTATAAGTCCTCCTTCGCTTTAATATGTTTTGCAGAATTGTTCTGAAATATAATAATTATGTATGTGAATATCTGATAGAAATTAGGAAATCAGAAATCAGAACTTTATAAACTACATAAAGATAGAAGATTTAAATCAGATCTAAGTTTGGGTGAGAAACAGCATACAGATAATGAGTGATTCTGTGATTTATACAATTTGTACTTAATCAATTTGACTCTGGCTCATTATAACTGGCATTCTAAATATTTTATTATATATGTAAATTCCGATACTCATAACCTTGGTCACGTTTTTCTTGATTCCTTGCATGTTTCAAATGCAAAAAAATAAGTCAGAAAAATTGGTGACATTATATTAGTATTTTCTACACTTGCAACATGAAGAAACAAATACTTTCAGTGCCATAGTTGTTTTAAAAAATCAAGTATTTAATATTAATTTTCTGCTAAAATGAATAGAACTTGTATATCATTAAATATTATCTCTGTGGAAATTAAAACAAAGTTATAAATGTTAGTTTTCCTTTTTTAAAGTCATATGTAAATATAACAACACAATTATGAATATACATTTATACATTTAAATGCTTCTCACTGATTTTTCTGTAACTATGTTCTGCCCAAGAATGACATGATTAAATACAAATTGACTTATTATTGAAAAGAAATGCACGTTATTACAAAATGTGAATAATAGCCTGCTATATATAAGATAAAATATGTTCTGTTTTCTTTCTCTGTATTATATTTGCCTTGATATTCTATCCAGGGAATAATTGTTATTTTGCAATTGAAGTCTACAAATGTAAGTACTCTTCAAGAGTGTGAATATACTTAAAAAAAACCAACAATAACATTTTCTAGTGGATCTTTGTTAACACTTTGGATCTGTGCAAAAATTGTGACATCAAAAATCACTATGGTTTTCTAATATCAAAGCTGAGCGAATAATTCTTAATAAAAATATTTATCAATGGATTATTTTTGGAGGGGTAGGGGGCTATGGTTTTAATATTTGGTTTTCCACAAAAGCTCATGTGTGAGATAATGCAAGAATATTTAGAGCTAAAATGATTAGGTTATGAGAGTTTTCATCTAGTGCATTAATTTCTTCACAGGGATTAACTACGTGGTAACTATAAGCACATAAGATGGGATTGAAGTAGGTAGGTCATTGCAGTGTGCCTTTGGGGTTTAAATTTTGTCCTCAGTGAGAGAAGGTTCTCTCTCTGCTTCTTATTGCCATGTCCTGAGCCACTTTCCTCCATCATGTTCTTCTGATATGATGTTCAGCCTCACCTCAGGCCCCCAAGGAATGGAGTCAGCCATCTATGGATTGAGATTTTTGAAACCATGAGCCCCCAAATAAACTTTTCCTCCTGTAATTGTTCTTGTAGGTCTTTTGGTCATAGCATCAAAAAAGCTGACTGAAATGAAGGGTGGGTAGTAAGGGCCAAACCCAGAAGCTTGGGCATGCTGGGTAAGCACCCTACTACTGAGTTACATCCCAGCCCATAGTAATGGATTCTTTGAGGAAACAGCTCACTGTCCCATGCAAAATAAACTTATCTCAAACTTATGTCCTCCAAAGAATCATTACCAGTATAGTATCATACTCCAAAGCCTTAGTAATAATAGTGGAAAGGTTGGGCTTAGAACTGTTAGATGGGATGTCTCTCCATAATCTTCCTAGAATACTCGTCTCAGGGTACCCTGGATTACATATCAGCCACAACTCACAAAGAGAGAATACTGAAGACAGAAAGTGCTCACCAAAACTAGTACAATATTGTTCCTACACTTTTCTTTTGTTAAAAACAGAGACCACTGTGGTTCAAGATCAGTGCCAAAGATTTTTAAAAACATTTTAAATCAGCCATGACATTTGTATAAGAAGATCTGGTTTTAGAAAGTTATTCAAAAGATTCTTCACAATTGTGGATAAACAGGAATACAATGAGTATAGATTTCTCAAGAAATGAAGCCTTAGATTAATTGGAGAGGTAAAGTTTGATGTAGTTGGCAAGGTTCCCTTTGGATCTAGAGAGATCTACGTTAATATCCAGGATTCATTTGTCTTTTGCTAGTTTTTTCACTTATAAAAATTACTTAACATTTTACTCAATTTTCTTATTAGCAAAATGATAATAATAAACCTATGTTATAAGATATTTGTATTAGTCGTAACAATATGTGATAAAAAATAACATAGTAGTTTAGTCTTAGTAAACATTATAATTAATTGGACTATCAGTATTATAATTCAACTATTAATATATTGTTAGTAAAAATCCAGGCAGTTCAATGCAGAAGTATGTTTGTAAGAGAACAATATTAGTTTTACCACCAAATTGACTGTATAATGTCGGCAATCAAATCTACCATTCTAATCCATGATGAACAGTTTGCTAAATGTTATTCAATGTAAAGTACTGCATAATAAATAAATGTAAGATCTAATAACTTATAAAGCTTTTAAACTGTTAAAAAGTAAACTAGTTTTACAAGCTACTCTTTGAAGGATTAAATGGTACTCTTAAGTTTCTTTGAAAAGAAATGGATTATGAGGTTTATTTGTAAAGGTGGAACTACTTTGAAGGTATCATTTTTTTATGAGGCAGACATGGACGAGAAGCCTCTTAAATACATCTTACCACCAAGATTAAAAAAAAAATCTTTAAATATCCTCCTGGATGGATATATAGCATTCTTTAAATCACATACATAAACAAACAAACAAAAAACAGATCAATAGAATCCTTTCAGGCATTAAAACTCTATTGAGAAAGTTTTTCAGAAGTTGTAAAGCTACTTTCTCAACTTAAATTACATAGGCATATTTAAAAGCTCTACTTAACCCTAACCTAATGTTAAGTCATCCCCTCAAGTGCAGATGTGATGTAGCCCAAAGTCATTGTCATGAAAAGGCACTTACTCTGATTAAACTCTCCGAGTGTTTTCATAGAAATCTTTTATTGGGAAACAATATTCCAAGAAATGGTCTAAATGTTCCTTTGCTAATGCCACTTGAATGCTATTGGTCCTGAAGGAAAAACTTAAAGAGATATAAAAGTTAATTAGATACAGCACACACAAGCGATTATGATTACTTAATTAGCAGTATCCCTTAAATTGGCACAACATGTAACCTAATATGTAACTTAATGGCTTTGTTATTAATCAATTCTTAATGTAAATAGTTTGAAGCTCTCCTTGCTTTGTAGTATTCATTATAAATAGTCCCTGTGGGAATCACAATTTTATTTCATTAAAACTATTGCCTGCTGCTAATTGCTGCTAGGAAAGCATGCACAAATTAATTTGTGTTTTAGATGCCATTGATGTAAATTTATAAGCTTTGTCGAGGATTGTTGGGGACTGCTATACTGTAGATCATTCTTCCCCACAGTGATAAATCAGATACAGTAGTTGGCAATACTGACCTGTTATAAATCCATAACTTTTGCTTAGTAAGTTTTACTATTATAGATGTTTAAACAATAAGTAAGCAATTCACTAAAAATGTTGTATTTGTCATGCCAGCTGGGACACAATATGAATTTAGGTTATGCGCAATTAATTTGTAAGTTTTAATTACTTAGTCTTTAGCAAGGGTGATTGATGAGCATCTAGTTGGTTAATATTTTTAAAAGAGATACACTGAATTAAAAACAATTACACAAATCTAGTCCTGCTTGTTGACAACTTTTCACTCATCTTCTGTTATTACAAATAGCCTGTCCAGCATGTATCCCTTGAAATGAATTTAAAATCCCACTACTAAAATGCAGAATTGAATTTGTTTTGAACAAGCCACACTAGCTTTCAAATACAGATAGATGCTAACAGGAAACAGCCTATGGTCTCATCTGACTACTGTCATCTTAGTTGTGGCTATTCAATATTTCAGAAAATAAAATTAAGGTAGGATAGAAAAAAGATAAAAGACAGGAAGAATTAAGACAAAAGAAGTAAAGGAGATCATCTCTTTAACCTGAAAGACTTGTGCCACCATCAGCAACAACGAGGCGCTAAGCAACTCAGGGAGACCCTGTCTCTACATAAAACACAAAATAGGGCTAGAGATGTGGCTCAGTGGTCGAGTGCCACTGAGTTCAATCTCTGGTACCAAAAACAAAACAAAACTATCATATGATCAAGCAATCTTACTAGTGGGTACCAAAAGAAGTGAAATTACTGTATCAAACAGACACCTGCCCTCCCATGTGTATGTCGGCACTTTCATAGCAGTCAAGATGTGAAATCAAATGAAGTGCTCATCAATGGATAAATGGATTAAAAAAACTACTATCTATACACAATGCAATATTATTTATCCCTAAAAAAGAATGAAATCTTGTCAATTGTGACAGCTTGTGACATCTCTGTTCAAGATTTTGTACATTTTTAATTAATGATTTCTTTTTCATTTAGGTAGATTAACTCCTCACATACTCTACACATAAGTCTTATGTCACATGTATGTGTAGAGAGTAAATTGTCTTTCTTTGCCATTGTCTAATCAGAGGTTGTTTTTTGTTTTAGTTTTTGAAAACTAAAGACAGCAATTTTGTGCTTTTTATGTCTTAGCCTCTGTTTGCTTATTTCTAAAACGGAAGGAAGACTTTCTACCTCCTGAGGGTTCCATTCATTGAGTCTATTAAATAATTGAACAGTAGACAGCTTACAAACCAGACAGATAGATGTATTATATGCAAGGAGCATCATATGAAAAAAAGAAAAAGTGAATACCTACAAACTCAGTGATATCTGAAGCTTATCTACTCTCCGGATTGGGGAAAGGGGAAGGGTGATGCAGGCAAATTAGGGAGAGTAAACAATTTGAGGGAACCATGACTGGACGGTCAGAGAATAAGGGACAGCTTGTGATGAAGTCCATCTGAGCATGATATCAACCTCCTGTTTCCTCTCCTGGGATATCAATTTAAATCTTCCCTGGTTAGTGAGATTCATGGAGCGAAGATTCATGACCAATGCATTATTTTGGAGGATCCGTCTTCAGGCTGACAAAGAGTTAAGAGAAGGGCCCTTTCTGCTTTTGCTACTGCCTGTGTGCCCTCAGTTTGAAGTTCTCAGCACACTGAAGAGGCATATTTGGAGTGCCGTTTTTTGAACTTCTTTACCTCAAAGACATGAACAGATTCCTCCTGTGTTTACATCTTTGTGTTGTTGTTCTGTAGGTAAGTGGTTTAACTTACAGAAATTGTATAACTTAATACTTTATTCCATTGCTTATTTTCACTAACTAATCTTACTCATGTTATTATGTGTTTAGCTAATTTGATATTTCTGACTCCTCAATATTTTAAGAGATGTCTCCACCAGCAAGAAGGACCTACTGATAATAGAGGGCCCTGTACTCAGATTAGACCACAATTTCCCAGATCTCCGAACTTCTATCTGTAGTGTACTGAATGGGACCCACATATTCTAAGTCATAGTGTAATTTTTATGGCTCTTACAAAAATGGCACAACAAGGCCTCAGACTTTGAAACTAGAATGAATTATTTTATCTCCTTCATTCCTACTTATGTTACTGTGCAGAGGAAGCCATACATTCCTAGGATACTGTCTCAAATCCTGCACTCCAATTTCCACCTGAATATTTTCATTCTTTATTTAGTCCCCATCTTCTGTAACTCTCCATATTGGGAAACTCCTCAGGTCCTCTTTATCTTTCAAGTAAATAATCTGATAACAACAGGAAGTCCAAAATTCTTATCCTCTTTTCTGAATGTTCTCTTTACTTTCTTGAACTAGCTCAGACTTTGTCCTCTTCATGAGGACACCAATTCCCCTGTGCTTTTTATACATGGTGTTTCTTTAATTTTTTTTGGCTACAGTCATGAACCTAGAAATGAGTTACATGTTTTTTGTGCTTCACATTTCCACTTTCAAACTATTCTCTCTTCCTCTTTTAAAAATACACTCGCTCTGAATCTTTGCTCATAAGACTCTGTAACCACTGCTCTTCCTTTTTATTTATCTACCCACATCCATGACATCTCTCTTATCCACAGTTTAAACTCCTGTCTTATACCACATTCTTCAACATTACTTTTAATTCCTAATGATTTCTGTGTTCCTAGTGAGGATTACACCAACACCCTGTCCTCATGTTTCCTTGAACTTCTTTCCTCCCATGTTCTTTTCTTCTTGTTTTCACACTTATAGCCAATTATTCATTGAACATACCCTACAATCTGCTGTTCTCTATGGCCATTTCATGCATTCAGTTTCAATCATTCCCTCCTCAGATCCCTACATTCTTTCTTATGAACTAACTCTCTCAGATATAAGATTCCAACAGTTTTCCAACTGCAAACATGTTTAATCTATTAATCCTACAGCCTCCCCATGTATTTAATTCTCTCCTGAGATAAATTCCACAAACATTGAAACCACTTCTTTACACATATATTCAATTCCTTTGCACCAGTTCCACTTTTTTCATAACTCTTATTTGGTTTGATTTTTTTCTCCTATGCTCTGTTGCTCATGTTTCTTTCTGAGCATATTCTAGTGAACTTCCCCCAGATACACATAAGCATTATTCCTTTGCTTCTGTATGAGTCTGTAAAGATATAATTTTCTTAATGGACTTCTCTTTCCACTTTTTAAGTAGAGCTGCATTTCTTCTTCATTTGTGGGGTTCTTTTTCCTTTTATTCCTGTCTTCATACTTTGTTATACTTTCCTCCTACACTTGTTAATTTCTAAAATACCACATCTTACACATTGATTTAACATATTAGCCGTTCTCTCTTCCTTACTTCTCACACACAGAACAGAATATGAGCTCCAGATATTGTTGTCTGTATGCTCCTTTCTATTGGGGTACTTCTAGACTAATGCTTATAATTTAATAAATATGAAAAATGTGTTAAATGAATGAATAAACAAACATGAATACCTCTAAAAACCCAGGTATCTGCAGCACAGTCTGTTCTGACCTGAGCACAATTGTATCTTTCCCCTGATGGATATCCATGAGAACTTCTCAAATGTTTTCCAAAAACTGAAATAATTTTCAAATGGAGGAGTTCATTCTGAACCCCCTATCTTTGATATAAAATCTATAGTTCTTTTCACTATACAACTTAGCCTGAGGAAACATTTAGTTTTATTTGTTGTTTACGTGTGGAAATGTTTGTCCTACAGAATTTGGTATATGTTGTATTTTTATTAAAATATTATTACCACATATATATTTGTTATAAATATATTGAACAAGAAACTCTTTGACTTCAGATCTCCAGTTTTCTAGAGTAAACAAAAATAATGAGAAATCAATCAATTCTCAAGCTACATTTAAAAAACGGAGAAAATTTTGTAAAATGAAAGATATGCATGTTCTTTTCTATATAAGATGATTTACTATCATTGTCTTATTGAGATTGTAATAAATTCTTGGAAGTAAATGAAGTTTGTTTTGAAATTAAAAATAATATTTCTTATCTATCTTATATATCAAAGTACTCTGCTGCAGTAATTTATTTTGTAACACAGTGTTCACCAGAGTATTATACAAACCATAATTATACATATTTACCTAGGCAATGCAAGTTTCAGTAATCCAGGAGGTTAGTATCCTTATACAGGTAGATTTAACCTTTACATATTTATGTAGTATGTACTGCTATGGCTCAAATGTTCCCACCAAAACTCTTGATGAAATTTACTTGTACTTAAAACAGTGTTAAGAAGCTTTGGAAAGAAATTAGGTCATGAGAGGTGTGCTTCCATAAAGAGATTAATGCCATCATCACTGGAGTTGGTTAACAGTTTCAGGATTGGGTTTGTGATAATCAATATGAGTTCTGTTTTCCTCTTTCTTTCACACACTCTCACTTGCCCTTCTTCTGCCTTTCTGCAGCAGGATGATGCAAGCCAAAGACCCTCACCACATGTCTACACAGTGATCTTGGATCTCCAGGCCCTGTCATTGAAGGAAATAAGCTTATTTTCTACCCATCTTGTGATTGGTACTCTGTTATAGAAACAGAAGCCAAGATAAGACATTGTCTATGGATGACCATTTAGCTGTTAATAATTTATGTTTAATATAACTTCATAGTAATTTTGTAAATTTCTTCTCAGATTAATAATTAAAATTATGCCAAAGGCTTCCCTTGAAGATTACCAAATATCTCTTTCACAATTAAAACTAGTCAATTATTCTATTATAAGTGATTCAAGTAACACCATATTTACTTTTTCTTATCAGTCTTAAATCCTTGATAGAATGCATGAAATAAGACATACATTTTCTGAAACATTTACAGATGTTCATCTTTCTGGCAGCAATTTTTTCCTGTACAAATTGAAAATGGTATTTAGTTTTAAAAGGCAAAATAAAAACTACAAAATAATGTCCTCTTGTGATAAAAGGATAACTGGTAACATTTCCTCCAGTTCTATTTTACTACTTGGTAAATGAATTTTGCTATGATGCCATATTGCTTTCTGGAATGTTGAAAAAATATTAACGTGCTTCATTTCTTTCCTAAATATAGATCAGATCAAGATACCAGATATCTAAGACATGTCAATTGCAGAACTATTATGTAAGTAGTAGTTGAAATAAACATACTTTTTTTTGAAAAATAGAAAAATTAAGCTGGGCACAAAGGCACATATTTAATCCCTCCTACAGGAGGCTGAGGCAAGAGGATCACAAAATCAAGGCCAGTGTGGGCAACTTAGTGACACTGTTTCTCAAATTAAAATAAAAAAAGTTGAACTCAATGGTAGAGCGCTGGCCCAGCATGCATGCAGCCCTGGATTCTGAAGAAGAAGAAGGAGAAGGAGAAAGAAAAGAAGCAGCAAAAGGAGAAGGGGAAGAAGTAGAAGGAGGAGGGTGAGAATGAGAAGGAGGGAAGGGAACAAGAAAATAGGTAAATCAGGTTTAGGTTCATCATTTCAGAAAAAAATGTGAATTTTGGTAATGTAAATCTAATCCAATTGATATTATTATAAAAACTGAAGAGTGGCATTGAAAGTAATTAACCTTTGAGTTGATCATTGCCTGATAATTCTTAATCTAGTGCATCTTGAACAGTATGGCATGCTGAATAATGCCTTCCCCAAATTATCCATGTCCCTAATCTCATGGATTTTGACCTAGTGAAAATTATTTCAGATTTCTCATCTCCAAATTAAAAAAAATAAGTGTGGGTTGCTTTAAACCACTGCATCTATGATAATTTGTTACAGAAACCATAGGTTGCTAATGCCAAAAAAAGTGTCTAAAATGGTAGTTATTGATGTGTAATCAGTGGGAAGAGGACAAGACTGAATAGCAGTCTGAAAATAGTAAACAACATATAACAGGAATATAGACCCATTTGGGGAAAAAAATGTATACTTGCAATTTTTAAGGAAAATATTCGGCTGGAAGGATTGTATAAAATAAGATATGGATATAAAATTTTAATTTTGAACTTCATAATCATTGTACATGATACTTTAAGCCCCTACCTCCAGTAAGAAAAACAAACATGTGCATTTTGAATGTGATTCTATTTAAAATTTATATTCCCTTTGGTCAAGATTACCTTAATTTACATTTTTTCCCTCCAAATCACACATATATGATGGCATAAGTGTAGAAGAGTTTATATTAAGTTAAAAAGATTCTGCATAGCCAGAAAAACAATCAACAAAGTAAGTAGATAACCTAGAGAATGGGAGAAATTATTTACAGACTATTCATTTGACAAAGGATTAATATCCATACTATATAAGGAACTCAAAAACTCAATGCCAAAAAGACAAATAATTATTTAAAAAAACAAGGAAATTATCTAAGTAGGAATTTCTAAGCAGAAGAAATGCAAAATATCAGCAAAATATGAAATATGTTTAATATGATTAGTCCTCATGGACATTTAAATCAAAACCACAATTCTAACTTCAGTTAAAATGTCTATTATCAAACAGACCAAAATAAATAAATAAATAAACAAACAAATAAATAAAATTTGCAAGTATGTGGAGAAAAGGGAACTCTTATACACTACTGGTGGGATTGTAATTAGTACATTAGTACATATAAATCTGCTATATTATCTATTATATGATCCAGTTATCACACTGTGTATAAATATCAAATAAAATGAAATCATTACATCAATGAGTTGTCTCAGTCCCATGTTTACTAGAGGACTATTCATAATAGCCAAGATATGGAATCAATCTAGGTGTCCATCAACAGATGAATGGATAAAGAAAAGATGGTATGTATGTGTGTGTGTGTGTGTGTGTGTGTGTGTATACACACACACACACACACATATATATATATCAGAATATTATTCAGCCATAAACAAAAATAAAATCCTGTTATTCACATAAAAATGAATCAATCTAGGGGCCATTGTGTCAAGACACAGTAAGACAAATACCATGTGTTCTCTCTCATAAGTTCAAAGAAGTCAATTTGAATGTTTTATAATTAGTAGAGATTTGCAAGGGTGCAAGGTAAAAAGGACACAGGGATCTTAGATAACAGGCACCAAAACACATATACAAGAAAGATTCTACTGTTACATCGAACAGTGGGAGAGTCTATAGTTTGCACTAATTATATAGTTTATGAAGAATTAGGAGGTTTGAAAGACCTGATCATTAAAAAATATTAAGGAAATAAAA
Source organism: Xerus rutilus (assembly GCA_028644305.1). Lineage (NCBI taxonomy): Eukaryota > Metazoa > Chordata > Mammalia > Rodentia > Sciuridae > Xerus > Xerus rutilus. The sequence continues at coordinate 80,027,605 of CM053400.1, read as the reverse complement.
ATGTTAATTATCCTGATTTGATCAGTGTACATTGTGTATATATGTTAAAACATCAAACTATACTCCACAGATGTGTACAATTATTACAAGTTAATACAAGATTATAACAAACAAAATCTTGGATAGAATTTTAACGATGCTAATGGAAAGAAAATTACTCATTACTGTACTATGCAAGCAGGACACTTTCTATCAAGGTTTGGATTCATTTTCAATGCCTCTGGGAATGGCAGCATATAGGCATTACTGAGGTTTTCCAGTTTGAGGCCATTTTCCATGCTGTACATCACTCATTTTGCATTAGGTATCTTGGGTACATGCTAATAGCTGGCCTTTCTGAAATTTGCAGTTTTCTATTTCTATTTAGATTTGTAAAGATAGTTACTTTATTCTGACAAATAATACCAAACATTTAAAAAAAACTTCTTTTGCAATTAATTTCATATGTTTTGCATTTCTTCATTCTTTGCATGCCTGTACCACAACATTAAATTGTTTTCAAATATAAATGGTGCTTATGTTTTCTAGTGTGGTGGGGAGAGCTTTTGGAGGACTAGTCTCATTTGTTGGAAAACTGATTTTACTATGAAAAATTTATAATTGCATGAATTCTGATTTAATACTTCTGTGGTATTAATTTATGGTTATAAATATTTGAGAGTAAATGACAGAAAATATATTTAGAATCTTCATGTTGGATGAGAAGCTATGGCTTTTCATTTTGTCATCCTTTTTATTTATTTATTTTTTTGCTAAAGTACCAGAGATTGAACGCAGGACCACATACATGCTGAGCAATCACTCCACCACTGAGCCACATCCCCAGTTATTTTATTTTATTTGAAGACAGGGTTTCACTAAGTTGCTCAGGTTCTGCCACAGCCACTTGAGTAGCTGAGATTATAGGAACTATCACATCTGGGTAAGTTATGATTCTTCTTATAAATTCTCAGTAATAATAAAAAATGATAAAAGATATTTAAATTGCTTCAGAATTAAGAACAATTTCCTCATTTACCTTGTGTTTCTAGGAATATTTTAATAGATATTTAATGTTTCTAATTATTTTCACTTCCATCCAATATCTGTATGATTTCATTATGAAACCCTTGGTTATCTATTTCAGAATCTAATGTAAAAATTGTCATTTATGATTATTTTCAGCAAAAGAAAAAAGTACTCAATTTATCTCTTCTATCTTACTTACACTCTATTCAACTACATAGATAAGAAAGAAGCAAAAAAATTCATAATGTAGAAGGAGCTATTAAATACTATAATGAAAAAGGTATGGTTTTGCTCTATTTAATTTTTCACTAAAATTTACCATTGTATTTTTCTTTTCTTTCTTTTCTTTCTTTCTCTTTCTTTCTTTCTTTCTTTCTTTCTTTCTTTCTTTCTTTCTTTCTTTCTTTCTCTCTCCTTCCTTCCTTCCTTCCTTCCTTCCTTCCTTCCTTCCTTCCTTCCTTCCTTCCTTCCTTCCTTTCTTTCTTTCTTTCTTTCTTTCTTTCTTTCTTTCTTTCTTTTTCTTTCTTTTCTTTCTGCCTGAGAACATAATCAGACTGTCAAGATCAGACACTCTTAAGGTAAGGTATTTTCATGTGGCTGAGCTGCATTCTCTAAAATGTGAGCAGAAGTTACTTTTGTATTCTTCAGGTCTGGCCAATAAAAAATCAAACAAAACCCTATCACACTCTTGTTTTCATATTTTTATTACTAGCAAGGATGAAAATGACCTCAGTAAGCTTGGAAGACACATATTGCACATAATCACCTGGTTCTACTTAGCCTGATCCTCTGAGAGAATATTCAAAGGAAGTCATACTACCAGTGTACATGGTCACTACTGAGTGAGTGACATATAAACATCTGTTATGTTTGAGGCACTGATGTATTCAAGTAGATTTGATTATTGCTACAGTTACCCAAGGTAAGGAGTGGTTAGAGAAGCCTATATAGCTGTCTATCAGAAGCAGAGGGTCCCTGCCTGAGTGAGAAATTATTGCAAAAAATTGGAGGCAGAATTATTTTTGTTGTTTTTGAGGAACAGTGAGGAAGTTACTGTTACTGAAACACTGGCCCCAGGTGGATGAAAATAAAGTCTGAAAGGTATCATAGAGCTACTCCATACAGAGCCTTCCTTGATAATTATAAGCTCTTTGGATTTCATTCATGATGAGATTCACAGGTATAGCCTTGTCCAAATCATGTTTACTATCTTGATCATTTAATATAGATAGATGGATGATTAGTTGCAAGTGTATAATATTATTCTAACATGAGCATTTTTTATATTTTTTCTCCACACAATACTTAATAAATGCTGCTTTAACTGCATTCCATAAATCTTATGTGTCTTTTCTTTTTTATTCAGTACACTTTTTTTAAAAAATGGCATTTTCTTTAGGATTGCTCTTTGGTCTATGCATTGCATATCAGTTCATTGATTAATTACTAAACATTTAAAGAGAGACTCCAGATATCCATGTTAGTTTAATTCATCATTATTTGGGAATATTCTTTTGAAACAGAAAGCTCCTGAACTTCCTTATGCTAAGAATAAAAAAAACTTCATCATGTTGAGGACAGGCACCAAAGAAATGAAGACTGACATTCTCTGTATATATGTATTCTCTATGTATCTAGCATTCCCTCACTAATAAATCTGGCATTTTTTTAAAAATAAATTTCAATGGCTTTTGTGAGACCAGTGCACTACAGTAGCAATATGGCTGCTGCTTCTCTCCAGTTCCATCAAAATGCATAAAATTTATTTCTCCTTTGTCCATGCTTTACTTATTTATTATGTAGGTGGCCAAATCTGGCCAGCCAGGATCCAGGCAGTCTCCTTGGCTTGACTGATAACACTCTGTATGATTACTACTCCTCTAAATTTGGTAATGTTTACTTTATAGAACAGAGTATGATTTATCTTGGATCATGTCTCATGTACACTTGTTAAGAGCTTTTCTTTTATTGTTGCTAGGTAGAATATTGTATAAATATGATCATTCGTAGACAGGTTTTTCAGTTCAGGAACAGAGGCAGATAGATTTTCTTATCTAACTGAATTTTTATCTGTTTTTTCTTATTTATAACATTTTCAATTATGATTATGGATATTTTCCCTTTGTCTTTTAAGTCAAAGTCTTTTGTGGGAACTGATTACCTCCATAAAGTAACATATCTTCTCATGTTGAATAATGTTCCATGTTCTAAAGTCTATTTCACTTTATATTGATAGAATTACTTCAGCTTTATTTTCATTAATATATGCATGACATATTTATAGGAAGTTGGAGAGATCTGGAAATTGTTTGAGAAAAAGACAAGATCATGAAGTGGCAGATTTGCCAGACAACTCCACAATGGTTTTTTTTTTTAACATGTGGAGGAGTGCCTTGAAGCCTGTCTGTCCAGAAGCTTAGAGCTGGAGGATGCAGGGAATTCCCAGGGGAGCAGGGTACAGAGGTAGGGCTATATATCTAGCTAATGGTGCTTAGCAGCCTGTCAAAGAGCTTCAGAAGGGCAGCAGTGGTTGAGGGTCTTTATCTTTTGCTATCATATATAGGGTAAAATTTTAGGGAATATGCAAAGCAGGCAGGCTCTAAATCCTCTTGTTTGTACTATTTTAAAAATAATTGGAAATGTAAATATTTGAGTTTGGCACTGGTGGACTTTTGAACTAATTGGTTGGGGCTTATAGCAAACAAATAAATAACCTGGCGACCAATGTGCAGAGGCCATCATTATGCCTCATTTATATAGCAATCTATTCCCGATCCCATATTGTTTTATAATCTGAATTCTATGTTGTTTTGTAGTGCCTGAACTTGGAATTAGTAATAAAACATTTTCAAGACCCAGAATTTCCCATAAGATCATACACTAACTAGAATTTAAAAGCCCGTTCACAGCCAGGCTGCACAGTTAGTGAGGAGAAGTTAGGAGAATAAATCAGAAAGGGAAATGAGTGATTTGATTCACCTGTTTAGTGAGCAGTGTGATGGTATCGTTCTGGTGCATGTTCCTGACGAACTGCAAAACTTGGTGATTTTTATCTACCCACATGCTATCAAATTTAACAAGCGCAAAGACCATTTTTCCATTTGGTTCTTGGGCTAAATCCTTACGGAAAAATTTCAGAATATGAGAAGACACATTTCTCCTACAGGGAGAATTGTTCTGTCCTTCTTACCCTATGTCTGTCTATCTGTCATCTTTCATTAACTTGGGTGGACACCAGCATAAAAGAAGGTAAATCACCCCAGTCCCGATGGTGATGACAGCAAGCTGCCTTTTCCTCTAGAAGGCACCAGTCCTCTTATCCAAAGTCCTCCTTTCTTCGTAATCTCACCAGCTCTCAGGTCTCTATCCCTCTGTCTCATTTTTCCCCAGCAGTTTGGGCTCTTTCCCTTTCTCTGAGTGGCATTCTCGTGAGAAGATATCTTGAGCAGGGCCTAACATGTGTCTCCTGGTAAGGGCACTCTTTCAGCAGGACAGCATCTCCTTTGGAGTCTTGAGAGAGGCAGAAATACCAACTTCCTTAATTTTTGCTCTTTATAGTTTACCCAGCTCTGTCCAAGGATGTAGGAGTCTCAATATTTTTCCAGAGAGAGGATAGAGTATTATTATCCCCCAGGGTACATCCAAGTAAGAAACAGCTAAGGGAAGCTAGCTGTTTACAGAGTCCCCCAACTGCCCTTAGAAGACCAACTTGGCTCTGCCATCTCTATATTCTGAGCTCCTTTAACTGCCATGCAGCCTCAAGATCAGGTTCCTCTCACCCGAGTAATGCTAATTTCCTGCCTGGCCACAAGGAGCATCTCTTAATGTAGACTGTAATGGGGTCCAGGGCATCCCCATGCTTGGTGCAAAGATATGTACTCCTTCCTTTCTATTCAGACCCACAGATCTTGCAAGGTCCTTTACCTGCCTACCTAGTGGAAGCTCCGTGAAATGAAACACACTTTGACAGAATCATTCCAAAAACCAAAGTTACAAATGCACTGAGAAAATGAAGATGTTGATGAAGTTTGGATCAATATATGGAAAAAAATTTAATTACAACAGTGATTAACATCTGTAATGAGTTTTTTTTTTGTAGGAAATTCATCAGGAAGTTTTAGAGAGTTTCCTTTTTTTTTTTTTCTAAGTGGCATAATTAAAATTACCTTAAAACATTCCTTACAATACTAACTTTAGTCAATTGCAAATAATTTATATCAGACCTCAAATTATATCACAATTTAACCATTGAAAAAAATTGTGGCCGGGTGTGGTGGCTCAAGCCTGTAATCCCAGCACTTAGGGAGGCTGAGACAAGAGAATCGCGAGTTCAAAGCCAGCCTCAGCAATGGCGAGGCGCTAAGCAACTCAGTGAGACCTTGTCTCTACACTAAAAAAACACACAATAGGATTGGGGATGTGGCTCAGTGGTAGAGTGCCCCTGAGTTCAAATCCCTGGTACCAAAAAAAAAAAAAAAAAAAAAAAAAAACTAGAAAGAAAAAGAAAAAAATTGTGAATAATACACAATGAAAAGGAATAAATAATTATTCTCCCAAATTTATTCCTTTTCCTAATGTTGGCCTTATAGTGGGGTTTTTCTTTGCCCCTTTTTCTTATATTTGTTCTACCTAATCATTTTATAGTAAATATTTATTTTATTCTCAAAAAATCTAAAGAGATGCAAAAAGCAAAGTCATCTCAATCTATTCACCCAAAGGTCTCATAAAATGTACCACATGTATATGCACACACACATATAGAAAATATGAATACAAGTATTCAATTCTGTATCCTTTGGTAGTACCCTAATATAATGTACTTATCTATAAAAGGTTTAGTGAACAAATTATGTATGTTATAAATTTTTACAAAATTAATAAATCTTTTGAAAACGTGAGCCTTTGATCAAAGTAACTAATACTTAGTTCCATAGTTATTATGTGCCAAGATTCATTCTAAGTACTTAATATTCAGAACAGATCTACAACATAGATACTATTTTTTTCCTATTACACAGATGAAGAAATTAAGCACAGAGAATTAGGTTAACTTGCTCAAGCTCACACAATTATATAGCAGTGGGTCTCTCTTGAGAGTCAGTCTATTTTATGTCTCTTCTAAGACCTAGATCCATATAACAAACATAATGATTGCCAATGATATCATTTTTAGAGGTATATAATATTTTTTTATAAATGGTATATTTAAAATTCTTATTACTATATTTAGTTTAAAATAAAAATGTGTTTTTGAATGCTTGCTATTGCTATTCAATGCATTATTACTTGAGAATACAAAAATCTACTAGTGAGTGCCACATATCCTTGCTAATCTATAAGGTATTTAGAATATTATGCCATATTCTGAATATTCTGACATTATACAATGTCCTCATTTTATAAATAAGAAGTCTGAATCTCAGAGTTCTTAGCTTCTAGGCGAATGGTTTAGATCTGAACTCAATATTTGTGAATCTGGTTTCATTCTTGGCAATATACCTCAAAATGTTCAGCTTTTATCTTTTCTCAAAATATTGTTATTTTATTACCATTAGTGCACTCTGAACTTGTTTAGGGAAAACATAACTGTTGTCATCAGATAAAAATTTCAAGAAGAGCATTTTCTTTTTTTATCCTCTCTTTTTTCTTTTCACCATAAAATTGTGGCAGAAGAAAATATTGCATAAGCGGTTTTAAAAATAGTTCTATATTTCTAGACCCTGACTCCAATTGTCCTTTAAGGAAATGTTGATGCAGTCTCCATGTGCAGATATCATATTCCATCTTGGCACCAATCTCTACCTGAAACTGCATCCTTGAAAAGTTGCTAATAATCTGTATTTTTTAATTATCATCATATTTATGCTAGGTATTTTAATTTTAAATATTTTAGAATTTGATTTCAACTTGGTGTTTTTGTGTGTTTATTTGTTTATTTTAGTTTATGTCATTCAGAGCAAGTTAAAGAATGATTAAATGCTGATTGGCATCGGCTCAAGTCAGTGGTGCATTCTCCCATCTCAGTGTGCAGCCATGTGCGACTATGACTTCTGGGTTAGCGCTCCCAGAGAACATTTGATGATTGAATCTGTGCTTATCAGATTGAAGTTTTAAAAATTTACTGCTAGTAGATTGATTTCTTTTTTTCCCAAAAAGAGCATGTAGATAAGATAGAGGTCAAAGACATTTAAAAAATTGCTAATTACAGTTATAAAACTAATTACAGGTGCTGTAACATTTGGTCTTCTAAAGTTTTAATTAAATAACTGCCTTGATATATATGAATTTATACAAGTGGGATATATATATTTATATATATGCTAATTTTCTTATAAATAAAAAATGCTTTAAAATTTTTTATCAAGAATGAACAGAGAGAAAGGAAGTGGGGTCATAGTGAGATATCCAAAACTAAATTTAAAAAAAAAAGCTTCATAATTTGGATATTTTTTGATAAGGAAGAAATGAATTCCTGATTACCTTTTCATGCAGAATAACATAAGGTTATGAACTTGGATTCGGGAAACAAACTACCCAATTATTAAGTCTGCTCATCTACTTACTAGCTATGTGATTTGAATAATACTCTCTGTGCCATCCTCTTCTATAAAATTAGACTAATAAAAGAATCTACTCTGTATTTTATTTAGTAAAGATTAATGCAAATATATGTAAATGCTTAGAATAATTCCTTGCATATAATTAACAGTATATTATTATTAGTTTTTTAACTTTCTTTTGCTATGTGATTTGGTACTTCAAATTCTAAACTAAGTTTTAGAAACAGGATCTGAAGTGTCTGCCAAAGCCCTTATATTAAAGGCTCTTACTACAGCCCAATGATAATACTGGAAGAAGATAATACTGGAATAACCTTTAAGAAGTAGGACCTAATTGGAGGACGTTAGGTCATAGGGGTGTGCCCTTGAGTGTGGTACTGGGTCCCTGACATCTTCTGTTTATCTTTTTTTGTTTCCTGAATGCCATGAATTCCCTCTGGCATGTGTTTTTCCATGATGTGAAGTGCTGCCATAGGCCAAAATTAACAGAGCCAAATGACCATGGACTGAAATATCTGAAAACATGAGCCAAAACAATCCTTTCCTACTTTTAAGTTGAATTATCTCAGGTATTTTGTCACAATGGCAGGAAGCTGACTAAAACAACAAATGATTCTTTATAATGAGAAGTAATTCAACAACAAACACTACCACTGTTTTTATTCAATATTTTATAGTTGGAAATATTCAGTAGAGTAAGATGAAAACATTAAAAAGTAAATAAAATGTATAAAAATTAGAAAGAAAGAAACTGACTTATAAGAGATATACAGATTTGCCGGACGCAGTGGCGCACACCTGTAATCCCTGCACTTTGGGAGGCTGAGACAGAATTGCGTGTCCAAAGCCAGCCTCAGCAATGATGAGATGCTAAGCAATTCAGTGAGACCCTGTCTCTAAATAAAAAACAAAATAGGGCTGAGGATGTGGCTCAGTGGTCGAGTGCTCCTAAGTTCAATCCCTGGTACCCCCTCCAAAAAAAAGAGATACAGATTTAAATCAATATTGCATATTCAACTACTTATACATACCAATACATGCAGTTAGAAATTTACAAAGGTTTTCAAAATACCATTTATAATAAATGAAAATTAATGTATGCAGGCATAAATATATCTTCAAGAACTGCATTTACCCAAATAGAAAAATTCTTGAAAGACATTTACAAAAAGTCATAGTTGTGAATGTGAAGATTAAAAAACTGCAATATGTCAATTCTTTTCAAATGTAATATAGGATGAAAACATTTCCAGACAAATATCCAAAGGATTTTGTGAGAAACTTTCAAGTTGACTTTAATATTTATATATTGCAGACAATATCTCAAAATAGATAACATGTTCTTGAAGGGGAGGGATTACATAGTGTAGGCACACTACTAAAAATCCACTTGTTTAAATGCTTTCCTAACCATTAAAGAGAACCAAAAACATTTCCTTTCACATGGGGAAAATAGGAGTATATATTCATTTTCTTGTCCTGGGACTATAGTAAGCTCTCTCTATGGCTATTTGTTAATTGAACTTGGTGAACAGAAATTGGTAGATATCCTAGGTACTTACATATGTGCCAAAGAGTGAATTGTTTGAAGTTTTTAGGGTTAAATGACCTAAGGCTTGTGGTAAAAATAAAAGAACTCTGTGCTGCATTCCCTTTCATTAAAATTGGAGAGCTTCTTTAGATTTTGAAGGCAGCATATACCAAAGAGGCATAGTGTTCCAGCCAATTTATGTAACTCCAAAGAGGGACAGAGAGCAAAAAGGAATTCTATAGCTGGTTCAAGTATTAGTGCAGGGTATATTTTATCTGTGCCGTATGTCTCAGGAAACTGATGGTGTTAGAGATGTCACAGATGTAAAAGGTACTGTATACAGTCTCTGATAAAACCAGGAGCAGAGTTCTAGGATGATTATAAAGAAAGCAGTGCCATCTGTGGCAGAAAACTCTTCTGTTTTTCTTATGAAAAGGCCCTTGGTGTGCTATTGGGTATTAGTAGACTGTTTCCCTAAACATAGGACCTGCATCCTCCATTTTCAGTAGGCTAATATCATATCTCCTGAAACATAAAGTCACAATAATGAGTAAGTAATGCTCTGTGCAATGAAAATTGTACACTGGGGACTGGAATTGAGGAGATCCAGAAGGTATGAGTAAAATCACATGATTTAATGATCCAAATGTTTGTGGTCTTATCCAATCTATATTGGCATCACTCCTACAACTCATACCTATGACACAATGGGACTTTTCTCCACCTGGCTTGCTTCTCCCATGAGTTGGTACAATATGCTGATACTTGATGAAAACAGACTGCTTCCAAACCTCAGTCAGAAGTGGCTCTAAAAACAGTGTGGAAAGAAATTGCACAATATTTGGCAATACATATTATGTACAATATGCATGTTATTAAATTCACATAGCTTTAGAAGTGATCTGGAGTATGACTAATATTGAATGACGACTGGATTTTCAGGGACTTAAAAAAGATTAGAAAAATGTAGTCAAGAAAATACAGAAAAGAGGCATCTGTAGTGGTCTATAGGTATTCAAAATTGATACCCATAACAGTGCATCAACTACAGAGGAAACACTCAACAGCCAGGTGGAAAGGATAGCACATCCTCTTTCCTTGGTCATAACAGGGTTGGAGTAGCTTGACAGTCTAGATGAGATTACTGGACCTATACAAAGACTCCATCTCTGACATTGTGGCCATATTTTTCAAGGCCTGTTGCTTCTCCTGGAATTCATCATCATATATCTGTTTTAGAACAAAGAAGTTTTAATGAGAGGCAATATTGCATAGTATAACATACCAATACCTACACCAATACGTTGTACAGTATAACATAACAATACATGGAGCATAGCGTAAGCCCTTAAATAGGAGTGCTGAAAAATATATTGAGGCCGCAAAAGGCAAATTCACATTTGTATTTACTTTCTATAAAGGAAGAATCTCTAGAAAGAGCCTCATATAATCTACTTACCTTAAAGCAGCAGGATAATCATTCTGAGTGATGGTAATTCTTCTACATTGGTATGTTGCTGGATGGTCAGACACTAAGTAGATGTAGAAGCAAAAAGAACTAGACCTAATGAAATGATGGTATTACATGGTTCATCTAAGACTTAATAGATTATCAACTGGATCACTGTCCTCCAGACTGGAGTATATATGCTGAACCAATGGCTAATCAATGATGATGTGTTCCCAGTTTCTACAATATACTGTGCCAAAAGCTAAAATGGGAAAAGTATGATTAGACCTTCTTTATACCACTCTTAGTCATTTGCAAAACTTCTACTTTAATGGACTGTATTTGACTAAAAATCTTCACTAATTAAGTGAACAAGACAAAAATGGTTATTGTATATGCATAAATAATTGGTAATTGTCCATGAATAGCATGGAAAATTATTGTTGCATTTATAAAATGGGACTGTGCATATGTCTGCATTTGACTTGGTCAAATCTATGCCTGGCAAGAATAATAAAAAGGACAAATGTAGTAAGTACAACTAGGGCAAGTTAATCAGAGGTTCAGGCTTCTTGGAGAGAAAGGTCTGGGCCCCTCCACAAAGCAACCAGTCTTTACTAGCCAAAATGCTAATAAAACAGAAATGGAATCTATAATTAGTGATGGAGGAGGAAGATGATGAGGGTCTATGAAGTAAGTCTTCTAGGACAGTTAGTGGCTGTAGCATGGAATGTAGCTTGTTTTGCATATACTCTTTGGTATCTTTGCAATGAATGTAGCTGGTTACCACCTATGACATACTGTGTTTCAAGGATGTCATGACCAAATCTGAGTGGTGCAAGAAACTCTGTGTTGGATATCTGTTGTGTACTTACTACTTCAGATACTCTTCCCTTATTATTATTCTGGTAACTGTTATAACATTTTTACACAGACTTTGACTACTTTTGCTCAGGTGTAATATATGGTGTTTTGCCAAATGTCTGGCTTTCTACCCTTGGCTTATCTGTGGGTGGTCCATGGTAATTCTTTTGGCATTCCTACCTATGCAAATTATGCAGAGCAGTTAACCATTACATAGTACAACTCTTGCCCAATGACTATGGAAACCAAGACATGAATGCTTCTTCCTTTCTTCTAACAGTCAATGGTTTTTAGATGCATTTAATGATTCTCAGAAGCTCCTGGATAAAACAATCAATTACATAGGAATAACAAATTCAGTAACTCATCTCTCTATTGTTTCCATCTTCTCTGTTCTGTTCCTTCTGTGTTTTGATCCTACTTGCTGGGATCATATATTCAAATAAACTTCTTATATCTAGTCCTGTTCTCAGTTTCTATTCTTACAGATAAGGTAACTACTAATACTAAGCTACCTGTTGAACATAGAGAACAAAACCCAGTAATGTATTTTTCTAGTTTATTGAGTGCAATGTTTTCTTAGTTATCTACAAATTCATTCCTTAATTAAATGTATGTATGTATATGTTCATATGTGAATATATATGTAAGCAACTGCATAGACACACATACACACAGTGTTTGTTTTAGTTACTGATTTAAGAGCAGTCCTGAAAAATAAAAGTGAAAGAGTTTGAGTTCTCAGAAACTTATTAGAAATATTATCCAAGATATGCAGTTGTAATTCAAGAGAAGAAAAGAGAATTGAGTTGTAGATATTTTTAAAAATTCTTTTGTAGTGTACAGTGTTTACTTTTATTTATATATGGGAGTCCGTTATCAATCTGCAGTCTACTTGCTAATTAATTTTGATGATTATTAGCAAATGTTTGTGGTATATCTAGTAAAAATGTTCAATACAACATCATCTATATTATTAACATTACTATATATTAGTGCTATGCTTATTATATTAAAGGATAACAATTTAAGCATTTAATGTCTAGAAATTAATCTAGGCCTATTAAAGAGGTTATCACTAAAAATGATAAGTTTTGTAGTCATTTTTATTTCCTAATATTAAAAATAACTTCATGGTTAACTAACATGAAATTTTAGCCTACACATCTTTTTTTAAAATTTTCTAAATGCCTTATTTTTTTTAAGATCACATACCTAGGAAGCACCATTATCTAAACTGACAAAAATTAAACAGACACATAGAAGGAAAGAAACATCTCTCAGTGTTTAAAACTGGTATTTTAGCATACAAATAGAGTTAAAGCATTTACTATGTAAGAGTTACTCGTAGTCACAATTCTAATGAGCTTATATATTTTACAGATTTCTTATTCATCAATTCAGAAGTAACTTAGAAACAAGATGAAGGCAGGCCTTGCTAGAAGAAAGCACACTGGCACGGAAGAAGTGATGGCAAACAGAAGAAAGACCAAGAGAGTGAAAATACACCATTAAAACCATAAGCAATGACTACTAATGTTCCTGTGACTACAAAATGCGAGTCATCTCCCTCTCAGTCCTCTCAGAGGACTCCATCATGTGGCAGGAGAGGTTCAGATTTTCAGAATTCTAAAATTTTGAACTTCAAATTTTTAACATCTCACTTTAACACTTAAATTGAGAATATCTTTCAAAATATGCTTAATTATGAAATGACTGCATGATCATTTTCAAAGAATAAATATATACAAATACAGGCCTTAATTTATACATGAAAAATAACCATACTCATCAAATTTGACAGTCTATTATATCAGAAAAAATAGAGATCATACTTATTTAATATCATGAGAAAGTTATGTTTTAAATATTTTTCTCACATAATATAACATTCATTTTAAGTGCAAAATAATCTTAATATAATGATTTTAGATATTATTTTCAAAATTAGTTCACATATTTTAGTGTTTTTATTAATGCATTATAGTTATACATAACAGTGGGGTTCCTTTTGACATAATCATATATGCATGAAATATAATTTGCTCCATTTCAGTCCTCGTACTTTCTCTTTTCTTCTCCTCCTCTCTTCTTCTCTTCCCCTTCCTCTACTCTACTGGTCTTCTTTACATTTATTGATTGATTTTTAATTGGTACTTTATAGATATACATAAAAGTGAAATAAACTGTAGTGTATTCATATATGTCTATAACATAATTTATTCAATTTCATTCCACAGTTCCTTCTGTTCCAACCTCTTCTCTCTTTCTCTCTTTCCTACTTTTCTGATCTCCCTTATATTTTCACAGGATTTCCAACTTCATCTGCTTTTTCCCCTTATTTTGCTCTACCTTCCACATATAAGAGAAAACATTCAACCCTTGACTTTCACTTAGCATAATACTTTCCAGTTCTACCCAGTTACCAGAAAATGACAATTTCATTCTTATGTATGGCTAAGTATGTGTGTGTGTGTGTCTGTATATATATACATATACATATGTATATATGTATATTAAAATAAATATAATTAATTTAATTTAATTAAATCAATAAATCTAATTAAATCAATAAATTTATTGAATAAATTATGTTATATACATATATGAATACACAGTTTATTTCACTTTTATATATATCTATAAACTACCATATATATATATCACATTTTCTTCATTTATCAATTGATAGGACCTGGGCTGATTCCATAACTTGGCTATTATGAATTGCACAGCTATAAACATTGCTATAAACATTGATGTGCCTATAACACTTTTAGATAAATACAAAGGAGGAGGATACCTGGGTCATATGGTGGTTGCATTCCTAGTCTTTTGAGGAATCTCCATACTGTTTTCCAAAGTGGTTGTACTAATTTGCAGTCCCACCAGCAATGAATGAGTGTAGTTTCCCCCCAAGTTTCATTTAAGCTTTTCAAAAATATTTTTCCTTTGAAAAATCTATTTTTTCATCATCTCCATTCTCACTACCATCATTTAGTTCAGACCACAAATGGCTACCTAAAACAACAGGTATAATTTTCTTTTATCATTTCTCTGTTCACCTTCTGTAATATTCCCCAACCTGAAATTCATACACCATAGTTCATTATATTTTGTATTTAACTTATTAATGTTTTTTGTATGTCTTTTAGTATTATATATATGTTAATTTTGATTTTCCAACATATATCCACATCATAAACTGCTTGAAGGCAAAAGTGATTTCTTTCATTAATCAGTATATTGTTTTAAAATCCTAGAACAATATCAAACATGTAAAGCCTCCTGAACAAATAACTATATTTATAGTTAAGTGCAATTATGATCATTTGAAAAATTATACACTAGCTTCATATGAGTTATTTCAAATTTCCAAAGCCGTGAAACCCTTTGATAGAAAGATGCTTTCAAACATGAGCATCATAAGCATAACTGCACTAATTGAAATGGGCTTGAAATAGCAGAGCCACACAATTTTTTCCTGCTTCAAACCAGCTAGTGTATAAGTTCTAAAATGTCTTTTCTACCATGTTTATTTTTACTAAATTTTTGAACTGACTAATCAATGATTTGAGAATATAAAAATATAATAAATATGAAAATATTTCATTGGTTGCTAAAGTTTTGCTATTTATAATTTACCACTGATAATACACCAGCCCTGTGTTTCAACTGTATTTTTATGTGTTTTGGGTAGAGTAATGGATCCGAAATCAGCTAGTTATCCATTCTATAAGCATTTATTAAGCACCTCCTGTGTGCTCTGTAGGTGCTGGGGATAAAGCAGGAAAGAGTTATAGTCTTGCAGTGATCATACATTTTGGGGAGGAAAACAAACACAACACACACACATGTTTTCAGGTATAGTCAGGATTATAAACAAAAAATGAAATAAAATGAATCGGATATGGAGATGGTGAAGATTGTGCTGGTGCTGTTTCACATAGGATAGTTAAGGACAGATTCTCTGTAAAAGTAAATTTTGAGTGGAAATCTAAAGGTGCTGAGATGAGATATAGTCGGTTCATTTCTGAAGCTACTTTCTTAGTTGTCAAGCATTATTATCTGATGGGCTCCAGGCTTAACGGAAGCAGTTTTATTATAAGCATGGTTTCCAAGCTTTTGGAGTTCCCCTCAATTCCACTCTGATATGCATGTTTGAGTGACAAAACACTAGGTTTCATGAGTATCCACTTATCCTGTTTTACAAAGAAATGACAAAACTATTTGTATCTAAAGCACCATAGTTTTCATAGAAGTGACTGTGGGAGGCTACAGGCTGAAATTTAGCATATTTTATTCCATCTTTGTTCATGGAAATGTATAACTGTATTATGAAGTAATGGTAACTATGTGTGATGAGTATATATCAAAATATTTTGTTATTACAGTAAGGACTTATAATGTTTATGTGTAGTAGATCATCCTCTCCAGGGTACCATAGCAATTCATTGTCATCCCAGGATGCAAAATTGAAAAGTTGAGCATTGTCAGTTGGAAGACAGGTTCAAATATAATAACAGCAGCTTATATGTATAAATAATCACTCTCCTAGAAACTCAAAGCCTTTCATAGATCTATCTCACTAATTCATACAACTTTAATACAAATTTAAGAGACTGCCACCACTGTCTTTTCCCTCAGGTGCTGAAAATGAGGCAAAGCCAGATAAGCTTCATTGCCCGAGGTTAGTCACTGGCAGCAGAGCTGAGAACAGAACTGAGCCTACTGACTTTTCCAAGAAGCAAGTTTCAAGCAAGTTGCTTCACTGAAGGAAGAGTGTGCTTTTTGTCATTACCAGAGGCAGGAAGGTAAAAATAAAAAATTGCCTATGTCAAAATCTTGCCACCTTTACAAAGGTTAGTTTCTCACAATTCAAAAAGTAACTTTTATTTTTTTTCTTTTTTCTCTTTTTAAAGAACCCAGAAAATATGATGAAGTTTTGAGAAATCGTATTTATTTATTTGTAATATATCAGTGTTTACATATTTAATAGAGTGTATTTTGCATTACCCTGAACACTGCTAATACTATGAACAAAAACATTTTCTAATCCAATCTATAAAATGGTATTTAACAAGCAATTTAGCAAATGTTATTGAGACCTACTTAGTAGGTGTAGGATATGCATCAAGAGTGATATTGACATTTATAAAATATTTTTCCTTTTCTAATTAAGAGAAACTCTGCACAGTTAGGGCAATAACTACATTTATACAACACATCATTACCATGGAATTAATGCTACAAAGTATTATGCTACTTCAGCAGAATGAAAAATTATATAGCAATTGGGTTCTACAAAAGCTTCATAAGATGACTGAACCTTGCATTCTGATAGTAAAACATAAGGGATGAAAGAGAAACACAATAGAAAAAGTATGGTGAGACTACCTCACGGAAACAGGGTGGATCCTAACAGTTGAGCTGCGAGCAGGATTTGCAGATGATGACCACCACCTGAAGTCTTCTCTTTCTTTGGCCAGCTATCTGACTCTGCCAGTTTCTGAGCATGCCCCTGCATCTGCTGCCATTTGGCCAGCCTGCGCCATGTTGCACTGCTGGTTGGTGAGCTTGCACTTTAAGATATTTTTTCATAGTGCTTTGCATTGCATTTGCTGAATTCTACCAAATCTGTTACAAATTTAATGAAAATGAGACATTTCAACAACTGAATTTAAAGAAAGGAATATGTGACTGAAGACATTCTTAAAGTGGCCTTGGGTTGGATGTGTCCATGTATCTGTGTGTCTCATTAAATTGTACATCATTATTTGCATATAAGGAATGACTGATACTAGGTTTAAAGGGAATGACTTATTCCATGATCATTGATTTTATATTTCAACCAGACATTGGGCCCCATTCCATGGAGCACTCAGGAGAAAAAATTGGCATGCCATGCAATATGTGGGCCCAACAGGTGGTCACTTGTGAATAGGAAGAGTGTTCGCCAGGCGGTGTGAGATCTGCACTCATAAGAACAGATGGCCCAGTAGGACCCTACACAATGTCTTTCCTACTGCTACCTAAGCCTGTGGCCAAAATATAGCACACGACATTTAGAATTCTGGAGTTTTCCAAATACAAATCATCAAAGGACAAATAGAAAACTGCAGTGCATGTGAAGGTGGAGTGAGCAATGAGACTAATAATCATTGACAGTGACAGAAGTAAAGTCTACTATCAATGGCAAACACTGCAAGACACCAGAAATCTCGTATGGAATCATAAGTGGTCCTGGAAGGCTAGACTGAGGGATGAAATTATTCCCAGGAAATGTTGAGATGTTGAAATTTTCTGAGTACAAGTGAGTTTAGAAACATTAATGATGTTGTCTTGCAATACTATCTTAGGATTTCTAGTTAATCAAATAATACATTTTAGTTAGATTTTTTTATAACAGTATGCCAAATTTAAAAGTCAGTAATTTAGGCCACCTAGCGTAAGAATTATATAGACATTTCAATCATGTTAGAATCCAAATTCAGGCTCTGCTATTCATTATTGTGTGGCCTTGGGAGAATTACTCTTCCTAATCCCCATCTTCTCAGGTTTTCCAATCTTTAAGACAAGGATACTGATCAGACCTCCTTCATAGGATTATGTTGAAAATTAATGAATATATAGCATTTAAAACAGTGTTTTACATACAGTATACACTGGCATAAATTTTGTCATTTAAAAAATATTTACTAGGTAATATACATTTAACAAATATTTATTGAATATTTGTATTCCAGATACAGCTTTAAGTTCAAACAATATGACAATGAATAAACCAATGGAGAGTAAAACCAATAACACAATAAAATTGTCCTCAGGGGGCATTTAAAGAAATAGTCTTTTTTCTTTTTTCTTTCTCTTTTTTGGTTATTTTGACAATTTGAGGAAACAGCAAATTTTTGAAATAATCTCTTCCAGGCTTTCGTTGATACATTGAGCTGCGTAGCATCTAGACTTTGTCACTCATTGGGAGAGGGGCCAGCATGTGAGTCTGGTAGGAAGCAAGGTTGTACTTCGCACTAGCAAGTCTGAGAGTTTCTGTGCATTCCCTCTTTCTGCCCTCTGGCAGCCAAAGTCAGGACTGTGCACAGGTTCTGCCAATCAGATATTCAGATAATAGGAAAGAATACAGCAGAATGGTTGAAGATTACTCACTTAGTGGGCAGTGGAATTGAGTGCTGTGGTGGTGGCAGCAGTGCAAGTTCAGTGTTAGCTGGGCCAGTGGCAGCATTCAAAGTGCAAACCCAAGACTAGTCACTGGGGATTTTATTTGCTATTTGCAGATCTTTTTCATGGTCTTTCAGTCTGAATCAGTTTCATTATTTTCAACTATTAATAATTAATCAATTATTAATCAAGTTACCATTTAGATACTGTAAGACCAACCACCCACGTAGGTAGTTAATCACAATTTACATTATTTTAATGTACCTAAAACCCTAGTTCTAATAATAAACAAAACATGAAACATATGTTTTTTTCTTTCTCAGCATACTTCAATGAAATTAAACTGATTGCTTACGGACTAATCCACTTAAGCATCTCTGCTTTCCTGAAAGGAATGTACATTTACAACAGCCAATCATGATGAAGATAGATGATCTTCCTCATGTATATTTTATAAACTGCACTGTAACTCCTTCCTGCATGCAGAACTTCCTAACATTTTATAAACAGTTTATAAACTGGGCTTTTGTAGTTTTAAGCTTTAAAAACTTTTCTAACTTCCTCTGATTTTATTTTTGACCCAACTAAGTATCCTATACCTTTGACGATTAGTCAAAATCTCTCATTGTAACATAGCTTCCAGAGTGAAGGGGAAAGGAACTTTTAAGTCATTCAACCAAAACCAAATTATAGAAGGCGCATCTCTGAGCCAATCATCATAATTGGGCAAAAACAGGTATCATCTCTGCTCTCTTTAATCAAAGTCAAATGTATCCATGTAAAATCACAGCTATAACAAATCTTTAGAAGGAGAGCTGCATTATACATGATCACTTACAGCAGGGAGATTTGACATGATTGAGGATGTAAAGGCAGGTGGGCTTTCCTGGGGTTCTGAGGACTGATTAGAAAGCTTGTGGTTGACTTAACAACAACAAAAAAAAGACAAACAAACAAACAACAACAAGGTAATAGTATCCCACAATCAGAGTATCATCTATGGATTACAGTAAAATACACAGTTAGTCTAGAAAAAAAATGGTGTAGAAGAATTAAGAACCATTGGGGTTTTTTGCCTAATATTTTAGACGATCACTTTCCTCTAATGGTAGGTTAAAATCTATTCTAAAAGCAGAAAGGAAACCAAAGTAAAATGTTTTATGTTTTAAAGTATGTGTGTGTGTGTGTGTGTGTGTGTGTGTGTGTGTATTAGGGATTATTTCAAATTATATTTCAATTTTTTCCTAATATAAATAATTGCATGAGGAGTAAATAAATTTGGATGGAACATCTTAAATATAGAGAAATGCAGAATTTCAATAGCATAAAAGTTCTAAATTGCCATAATTTGAATATGGTTGGTCCCTTTTGAAACTTATGTTGAAGTTTCAATTCTATTATGGGATATTGAGTAATGCAACCAGACGGAAATTTTAGGATATGATTATGGCTCTATCTTGTGAATGGATTAATGAGTTAATAGGTTATCTCAAGAGCAGATCTATTATAAAAGCCAGGTTGGCCAGACCTCTCAAATAGTCTCTGTCTCTCCTCACATTATGCCCAGCAACACCTTGGGATTCTTTAGGAAGAGGGCCACTGCCAGATGTGGTTCTTTGATGGTGGTTTCCCATCAAAACGGGATTTCTTCTATTATTAACATTTTACACTAGCAAGGTATGTTTGTCAACAATTGAAGTAATAATGATATGATGTTATTAACTGAAGTCCATACTTAGATTTCTTTAGTTTCCTCCTAACGTCCTTTTCCTGCTCTAGTATCCCATCCATATCACCACATCAATGTGAGTCATGATGTCCCTTCAAATCCTCTTGGCTGAGGTAGTTTCTTGGATCCTGCTTGCTTTGAGTGACTTTGGTAGTTTTAAGGAGGACTCAAGTGTTTTGTAGATTGTCCTTTAATTGTTATTTATGGGATGTTTTCCTCATGATAGACTGAGGTTAGGTGCTTTTGGCAGGAAGACCACAGAGGGAAAACTGACCATATCGTATCAAGGCTACGTACCATTAACATCACTTCCTTAGCACTGTTGGTACTGAATTTGGTCACTTGACTAAGGTGATCACTTCAAGTTTCTTCAGTTATGTTAGCCTTTTTCTCTTTTTTCACACTGCTGTCTTGGGAAGGAAGTCACTACGTACAGCCCCCACTTAAGAAATAAGGATCTATATGTAAATATTTACCTACAAAATTTATTTGGGATTCTTCTGCACAGAATATTTGTTTTTCTCCATGTATTTATTGTTTCATTTATTTAACATCAGTATGGACTCATGGATATTTATTTTATGTGCTGGGTTATGATCTAATATCAATACCACTTTAGTTATTTTATTACACTAGTTTGGACCATTGGGAACTATTTCAGGTGGTTCTTGTATCCCTTTGACATACTTTAATCAATGCGGTTTTTGTTTGTTATACAAGCAGTTTCTTATTTTATGGCACTAAAAGAAGCTCCAGGCTCATCTTGTATATTTACTGCCCCCATTCTAGAATCAGCCATTTCTCCAAGGAGACCTAGTTTCTTTTGTTGAGAAATGGCATCAGAATCCAGTGTCTGGGCATAATGGATGCCTGTTGCTCTCAGGGTATTTTTGTTCATAGTCCTTCTCAGTTGACAGAACAAGCAAATATATATGTGTAACACTAACCCTTGTATAGATGCATATCTACAAATATTTTATATGTAACCATATGTGTTTATAGTTAGGTAAACATGAGTTCATACTGTTGTCTCCAATTCTAATTTATCACCATATGGATGCTTTTAGACTCTTCCCCTTGCTTGTCTGTAACCTCCTACACCAACAGTAAGAAACGTGACTGCTACCACCTGTCATCTCTTTACTTAACTGGTTATTTCCAGTGTACAAGTATGGCATTTTCAGAATTATTATTCATCCTCCTCAGGGAAGACAACTTTTTCAACTAGTATTTATGTACATTTCCTTTTTTCTTTAATTTTACAGGTCCTAGCAATTTACAAAGTTAACTAGATCAGTACAATTTCCCCTCATCTCCTTCACTGAAGATGTTTTGTACAACTGTAATACAGTCAGATTATTTTGGCACATTCTCCACCCATCCCATGATTACTCATAATCATAATCATAATCATAATCATAACCCTCATAAATGATTGTTGACAATTTACACATTAAGTATTAGTCAGTGGGGCTGGGGTTGTGGCTCTGTGGTAGAGCGCTTGCCTAGCATGTGTGAGGCACTGGGTTTGATTCTTAGCTCCACATAAAAGTAAATAAATAAAATAAGGTCCATCAATATGTAAAAAATTTTTTAAAAAGGGATTAGTCAGTTCTATAAATTCTGAGTTTTGGAAAATTTGTGGTGTCATGTATCAATAATCACAGCATAATATAGAATAGCTTCAACATAAATAATTCTCTGTGCTTCAGCCAAATAACTCTCTTCCCTAACCTCCAACTCCTGAAGGTAACTGGTCTTTTAAGTGTACTCAAGATTTGTTTTATCTAGTGCATCATATACTATGTACTCTTTTTTATATTATCTTTTTTCACTTCACTTAATATCAATTAAGATTCATCAATTCTTTTATTTTTGCCTTGGTAGTTCATTTTTAGTTATTGCTGAATAATATTCCATTTTATTGATGCACCAAATTTTATTGATTCAGGTCTTGAGGGCCATCTTAGTTGCTTAAAGTTACTGGTGATAACAAAAAATACTGCCATGAGTATTGACATATAGGTTTTTTGTAGACATCACTTTTTAAATTAATTGAGTAAATACTTGGGATCATGATTGCTGGGCTTCATGGTAAGGCTATGCTTAGTTATGTAAGAGACTGTCAAAAGTGTTGTGAAGTGATTGTACCATTTTGCATTCCTACTGGCAATGAATGAATGTTTCTGTTGCTCCACATTTTTTTTTTTTTGGTACTGGAGATTGAACTCAGGGGTATTCAACCACTGAGCCACATCCCCAGCCCTATTTTGTGTTTTATGTAGAGACAGGGTCTCACTGAGTTGCTCCACATTTTTAAGAATCAATAGCTCTTGTCAGTTTTTTTAAAGAAAAATATTTTAGCCATTCTAATGCCTGTATAGTAGTATCTTATTACTGTTTTACCTTATATAGAATTTTAACTGGGCCTATTGATAGCCTCTTTTTTAACTAGCATTTTATTTAATGTTTTATTATTTTTCTCATTCTTGCCAATTTAATCACTGTTAAACTTTAGTCTTTAAGCTGACCAATATGTTTGCAATGTTTTAATGCTAAAAACACAATTGTACATGTAAAATCACATCAACATTCAAATATATTGAAATAAATTTTACGTGCAAAGTAAGCATCTGTGGTAAGAACAGTATACATTATAGATTTATTGAGAATGAAAATAGAAATAAAACTCAATGACATTCATATGTTACATGTTCTATTAAGACTGGCTATAATTGATGGGCTGCCATCTGAACCATGAACTAAGTCAGACACTTTTTGTCACTTTGTGTTCCTTTGAATAAATTTTTTGCCTGTGATGCAGTGTCCAGTAGAGAGGAAAACAATGCAAATAATGGTTGTTAGTTTGGACTCTATTTGGAAAGAAAATAAATGGAAAACCAGCAACTGATGTAAGTGATATTTGGCACTGCTTTCAATTTGGCTTTCAGATAGGATATCTGTTGCTGTTGACAAACATCTGTGTGATATTCTACAAATGAGAAATTTTGTATGAAACTCAGATGACTTTAAAGCTATAATCCTTTTGTGAAGATATCTTGCACATCTCTTTGCTCAGGTGATAGAATTGCAATATGTGAGAGTTTTGAAATAACCTAATTTTTTATTTTACAGATAAGAAAATTGAATCTCTGAAATGTTTTGCTTTTTTATTTAAAAAAATTCACAAAAGGAATTTAATGGATATGAAGCTAGAGTCCCAGACTCTTGACTTCAATCAATAATTGTTATATATATATATATATATATATATATATATATATATATATATATATATATATATAAATGTATATAGTAATCATGTATGTGTATACACACACATGGCAATGGAAATGCAAAGAAGTTAGCAAAACATGCAGAATATACAATTTAAGGTAGGGAATAGAATTGATACTGAAAGGTAGGCCAGGATACTGTTTGCTCATGGAGATTTATGGTTAACTCAAGCATCTCTGACCTCCATTTGTTTAGGTAACAGAATTTCCTGGTTGTTTGAACAAACAAAATTAATCCTAAACATTGGATTTTCATTTTAGTTCACTACTAGTTTACTATACTGACTCTTCTGCATCTTAGTATAACTTCACCCATTTTAGATACTTATTGAGTACATAGTAAGTAGTCATGGGACCAACAATAATATATCCTCATATGGGTTCTCATTTTATTCCCACTTTACCTAACTATCTCCTATTCTTGTCCTTGGGATCATATTTACAAACAATTACTCACATGTAAACCTTTATCTCAGACTCTGCTCTACCAGGAATTAAAAGAAAAATAAAAATAGAATGCACACATACTTCAGTGTACACAGTTTCTAATCCTGCTTCTAAATTTCTAGACTTTTAACTTCATCTCTTTTTGATAGTTAATTCTATATTTCTTTTTTTTTAATATTTTCTTAGTTGTCAATGGACTTTATTTATTTATATGCAGTGCTGAAAATCGAACTCAGTGCCTCACACATGCTAGGCAAGTGCTCTACCACTGAGCCACAACCCCAGCCCCTAATTCTATATTTCTAAGCTAGTCTTATAAGTATTATCATTGATAGGTCCTTTTAAGACAAATGAAAATTTAGTTCACTAGCATAATCCACCTCAACTCTTCTTTCCACCTTCTTAAATTGTCATCTGCACAATCAAAAATCAAAAATCAACATCTACAGCTTTATGATGATATAAATACTATTCACTGAAACTTATTGTGTATTTCCTTTCTTGAAAAAAAAGTTTATGTCCCCAATAGTTCACTCTTTTTCTTACATGCATAATTTCGTGCATGCCAGTCTCTATTCTTTCCACATGTTCTAGAACTTCAATCCACACTATTCTTTCTATACCATTTTGCCCTTGATAATTATCATAAGGTTCTCTAGACTCCTGCTGCCATTTGGACAGATAATGGTTTCTCTTGTCTGCCTCTATTTCTGGAACACTCCTTAATATGATTTTGGAAGACAAGCCTCCTGTGAATTCCTAAAAACAGTGAATAGGAATTGAAATTTCTGAGAACTTTCATGTCTAAAATGTATGTTTAAAACTATTATTGTTCCTGTTTATTAATAGTTTGGCTGGATATAGGATACTATCTTAAAAATATTTTACCTTGGGAGTATAGCTAATTTGATTCTGTTATTTTATAGAGCATTAATATGAGGAAAATTTCAGTATGCAGTCTATTTTTACATTCCCTCTAGTGTTCTTCAAAGCAGAAATTTTCTTTATATTGGAGAAAGTTCTTCAGTTTCTTGTAATTTAGATGGTTTCTTAGTTTTTATTTTAATTGTAAGATTATTTTGATGGATCAATTTCAGTTGTTTTGCAGACTGTTTCTCAATTTTAATGTCACATTTTGCATAATTAAATTAAGATTAAATAGTTTTGGGAAATGATATTGAATCTCTATTATTATCTCTATACATTACAACCAGAGACACATAATATCTGTTTGTCCTATTGTTGGTGACTTTAAGTTTTATTATTTGCATAATATAGAAATATTTCAAACACTTATATATACTATAAATAAATGTGCAATTTAAAAATATGTATATACATATATATGTATATATATGTATAATAGGGTTTTTTCTTATTTTTTGAGCGTTTGTTTTTAAATAAGATTCTCTTTTATGATCATCAAACCTTTTTTCCCTGGAAAACTGCATTATATTTATTTATTTTTAAAATTTTTATTAGTTCTTTTTGGTTATACATGATAGTAGAAACCATTTTGATAATATATATACAAGCTTGGAATATATCTTACTCTAATTAAGATCCCAGTCTTGTGTACGTACACAATGGTGAGATTCACTGTGGTGTATTCATAAATGTAACACAGGACAATTATGTTAGATTTATTCCATGGAATTTCCCATTCCCACCCTGTCCCTTCCCTTCATTCTCCTTTGTCTAATCCACTGAACGTCTATTCTCCCCCCTGACCCTCTTGTGGGTTAGCATCCATATATCAGAGAGAACATTAAACCTTTGGTTTTCTGGGATTGGCTTATTTCACTTAGCATGATAGTCTCCATAGCCATCCATTTACTGACAAGAGTCATAAAGTCATTCTTCTTCATGACTGAATAATATTCCGTTGTGTATATATACCACAATTTCTTTATGCATTCATCCACTGATGAGTATCTAGATTGGTACAAAAGCTTAGCTATTGTGAATTATACTGCTAGAAACGTTGATCATCAAACATATTTTTGGAGACTTTATAGTTTTCTTCTGCTCTATGATCTCTATTTTGTCAAAATCTACTTATTTTCTCTATTTTGTAATTTTATTTAGTCTCCCTTTTTCTCCCTCCCTCTGTTTTTGTGTTTGAGGATTATCTCCTATGTCTAAATGTCTAGAAATATATGCTTAAAAACATATTTGAGTTCATTCCTTTATTAAAAATTTATTGCAGAGTACTTATTGCAAAGTACTCATATATACTTATGAATTCATAGAATTCATTTTAGAATGATTGTGAGAAATTCAGTTCATTAAAATATCAGTAAGGGAATAAACCATTTTGTGAAAGGAGCTCAAAATATCAGTTTGGAACTTTTTCTCTGGTATTGAAGTTTTCCTTCAAAGACGAATACTTCATCTTTCTGCTTAGCTTCCAGGGCTCAGTGTCTGAAGTACAGCATGGAGCTTTTTGGTCTGTGGGATGTTTTGTTCTTTTGTTGTTTGTTTAAATATTACCCCACCCCCATCTCCCAAATCATCCAACCTTCAATCTTTAGTTCTAACTGTATCCTGTTCAATTTTCCTGAGAATGAGCCTTCTTTTCCCTTTCTGAGGTATACATGTGGTTAATGTTATTTTGAGAGCAAAATGTTCTGGTTTGATGGTTACATTCATTAAAATGCCTGTCCTCTTTTGAGCCTATGCTTGATATATTTCTTTTGTTTTTTTCATTAAAGACTTTATTCAGGTAAATCACTTGACATTTGCCAACCTACATTGCCAAAAGTTTGTTAAAATCTATGGCTATATAATGAAACTGAAACGTTCTGTTTTGTATTTGCAACTTTATAACACTTTTTACAATAATATTAATTTTAAAAACATTTTTATTGTAGATGGACATAATAACTTTATTTTTTTATTTATTTATATGTGGTACTGAGGATTGAACCCAGTGTCTCACACGTGCTAGGCAAGCGCTCTACCACTGAGCTGCAACCTCAGCCCTACAATAATATTAATATTAATATTAATTTCTGCTCACCTTCATTGAACTTCTAACATGAGTAGCCTCTGTGTCCAATACTTTACCTGTATGTAGTCCTCAAAGGTCTAATGTAGAGTGATTATATTGTACTTACTTTACAGATATATTGAGGCTCAGTGAGTAAAGGAGTATAAACTGATCATCAGTTTGCTCTTCTCCACACATGTTCTTCACTGTTTTTTTCTCTGTTCTTTTTCTCAATATTCAACTCCTGTGGAATGCTTCTCCCACATGTTCTCTTTGGCTGGGTTTTGTCAGTGGAAGCCACCAGTAGATTAGAGTGCAAATGAAAAGAACATTTTGAATATTTCTTTCCTGCTCCCTCTGGCCTTGAGACTTTTTTCGAAATTGTTGCATCTCTCCATGACTGCAGTTGCTGCCTGGTGGCCCCTCCTCAGATCCTCTTTCTCCTTCTTCAGCTCAGTTTCTTCCCCCTTCTCTTCTGTTTCAGCTCCCATGGAAATTAATATAGCTTATGTTGTTGCTCAGCTTGGATGCTTCAGCATTGCTCACTGTTCTTTGTAACCCTGATTGCACTCTATAAATGTTCTCTTTTATCACGTCCTTTGATTTGAAACATCTATGTAGAATTTTGTTTTCCATTGAGACTTGTCTTACAAAGAGGCAAAATTTGACACACTCCGTGTTCTTTCTTACACCAGAATCCCAATAAATAAACACTGGGCAATATAGTTTATATCCTGCACTATAGTCCACGGAGATCACTAGATATTGCTGTTTATATGTGAAAGGAGATTAAAGATGTGGGGAAAACATATCACATTCAATTTAAAAAAGTGATCAAGACCAGATGGTTTAGCTGGTAAACAGCATACTTTTAACTATAATGTGGTTTGTTGTTGTTGCCTCTAATGGTAAAATACTTGTAATACAGTGTGCAAGTCTCAATTTAATAGAATAGAATAGAATTTAATAGAATAGTTTAGTAGAAATAGTATGACTTGGGGGCTGGGTTTGTGGCTCAGTGGTAGAGCACTCACCTAGCATGGGTGAGGCACTAGGTTTGATCCTCAGCACCACATAAAAATAAATAAATAAATTTAAAAAGAAAAGAAAAGAAATAGCATGACTTGGGGAAGAGTAGTAACATCTTGGGTGTCAGGATTCTGATAAAGACTTTAATAACTAAAGCTTGAAGAGTACGGATGGTTCACGTGGAAGTTCATGTACTTGCTCAACAAGAACCAATTGTGTACTAAAAAGGTAGAATATGTCTTCACCAAACATTTAAGACTCAAACTATAAAATAAAATCAAATGAGGTGACTATAAATATTCAGAGCAACTACAAAATCTTCAGATAAAAACACATTTTACACATTGAATAGAGGACTGGATATTACAGCATTGATAGGGTTGTTCAAGAACCTTTTGTTCAGGGATTGTGCGTAATGTGAACACCCAGAAGGGGTAAGATAGAAATGATTTCTCTGTTGAACCAAGGTTTCTACTTTGTGCCCTCCTGCTCCATCTACCCCAAGCATCTCCAGTCATAGGTATTTGTGAAGAAGTGATCAAGACCAGATGGTTTAGCTGGCAAATAGCTGTCCTAACTATATGTAGATTTTGGGTTTCCTTGTCCCCAAATACTAAGAGAGCAGGCTCTTCAGAAACTTCCATATGAGACAAAGTCATTTTCTCCCTATCAGTTTCTGTTCTCCTTAGTAATACATTTAATATCATCTTTTCTGTCTGTATAAGACAATAAGGCTGCTTTTTCTTGTGATATACTCTCATGCTAGAACCAAATAAGTCTCTGTGGAATACTGAATTTTCAATAGGAATAAAGTCATTGATCTGTGCAAAGGCATATGGTACAGTTACAAGGTTCATTCCTTGCCTTCTCAGAGGATCTAATCTAGTTGTAAAATGTTTTTAGTATATATTTTTTCTACTTCAATGAAATTGTCTTAATTTGGTTCCATTTTGTTTTTTTTTAGCCTAGAGTATAACAAAAATATATTGTTATTGTCCCAGTCTGCAGCTCTTAATCTTTTCAATTCATTCTTATATTGATAGAATTAGCTATTCTAGTAGGCATATAACATAGTTTTCAACTCCCAAGTCAGTATGATTTATCAACAGTGGTTTTGTATTATGATGACTTAAGCAATCTGAAGTTGAGTGGGAAAGTATGTTAATATTGATTGCAGACGTCTGCCAATAGTGCCTCAGAGCTGCGGCAGCACCCAAGCTATTTGTGTTCCATTCTTACCTTAGGATCTAATTATATTACAGTTCTGCCTTATGGAGGTAGAATTGCCGAACAATTAAGAATACAGATTTGGAGCCAGGCTTCCTGAGTCCAAAATTTGGGTCCCTTACTAATTTTGCTGAATTAAGTTTCAATTACTCGAGCCCTCTGCCTTACATTCCTCATAAGAAAAATGGTAATGTTACTAGTAGCAAATGGAGAGTGTTCTTATAGGGATGAAATTACCTAATATGTGTGAGGCACTGAGAACACAGCAAGGATTACTTAAATGTTTGCTGTTATTATCATTCATATGATACATCTGCAACTTTTCTCCTTCTCTTGGGGAAACTACCAAGAGCGATTTTCCTCAATTCCTCTGCTCAGCAGAGGCTTGCCCATTTTCTAAGACTCATCTTCAATGCAAGCTTTTTGGATCACATAGTCACAATCAACCATCTATTCTTTGAGTATCTGGAAGAATTTATTTACAGTTCTATTTAGTAGCTATCATATTCTGTTTTAAACTTTTCAGGACTGCTTATTCAGTAGAGATTTTCCTCCTCAAACGCTCTTCAGTTAAATTTCTTTGCAATATTCATTCCTACTATCATTATACTTCTTTCTTAACAAAACAAAAACAACATAATCGTGTTATTACTTTCTCAATGACAGAACACTGTTGTTCATCTTTTGTATCATTAAGTCATGGTCTTTATGAACATGAAGGCAAAAGCAGCGATATGCTTCCTTACAATTTTATTTAAGACTATTTTTATATGGTCATTGGTATATTTTTGACTCATAAAATTACATATCCATCTAAATCTCAGATATTGTGTGTGCTCAGGCAAAGTTATTGATCTTTACACTGAACGAAACAAAAAAAAATGCCACTGTGTTTTATTTGTATTTAGTGTACCTGTCTTTTCTTTGTCTCTGACCTGATTCTGAAATTAATTCAAGGCAAAAAAAGTGAAGCTTCATTTCATTACTAATAAATTAAGAATGAAGACCCAACTAAGACTGGCATTTCCATGAAAATAGAGGGGAAAATGCTAAATATATTGTGGTAGAATGTTCTGTCAAGCTCAAGTTGTATCTATTACTTAAGAAAAATTGATTTAAATTATGTATTAAAGAAACAAAGACCTGAACATTTACAGAGATGAACAGATGCTGTCAAATGCTCAGAAACATATGGAATGTGTAAGTGGAAATTTTCAAGGAGAGGCAAAAAGATATGGATTATAGTAAAGCAAACACTAGCTGTTGAATTTAAAAGATATAAATGGTATCATGTTAGATATATATCTGTTTGGGAAACACAACACTCAGTATAAAAAATGAGTGAGCAAAAACTATGGGAAGGAAGATGGATAGAAATTAAGAGGCAAATACTATTCTAGCTATGAATAGATGTGCTGAGAATATTATTCCAAAGCACTTGATCATGTAAAAATTGGTCAGAAATTTCAAGTGTTTGTTTTATACCTATGCTTTCTTATATAACAATTTATTTTGAGACTTCACTTTTATTCTCTCATGAAAGTCTATAAAATGCCTAGTAATTTATCTAGGTAGAAGCAAGATGAATCCCACTTATTTGTAGTTAATTTGCTCTTTTAACAGAAAGATAGAAATCCAATATTTCTGACATTCTGCCCAAGAACAGGTAAAATTCTTAGACCTTTATATGCATTATGTTATGACATCCTCAAGAGTTCTTTAATTCACAGTATTTATACCTTTTGTTGATTATACACTTTGCCTTGATATGTAATTTTATGAAACCTTTCTTATAACTGTTCAAAAGCTCTACACTATAGAATTATTATACATTTTCTATCCTCCATACCTATGTATTTATGTGCATATAGCTGATGGAAACTAACTTGTGGGTAATATTCTAAGAAGTAATGTATATTTTAGGAGAGAAATAAAAAAACCATTTAATAAGAAAAAATTTGAATTATTTAAACATAATATAAATTCTCTGAAAATTATAACCTCAAAAAAAACCACCAAATAGTTTTACTTAAGTATATAATTTCAAGCAGTTGAAAAGGAATTATTTTGTTTTGAAGGATGAAATCTAAAATTGCCTTCTCCTTTACATTCTGTTTCCTTAGTTCTTTTTTTTTTTGGGGGGGGGTACTAGGGATTGAACTCAGGGGCACTCGACCACTGAGCCACATCCCCAGCCCTATTTTGTGTTTTATGTAGAGACAATGTCTCACTGAGTTGCTTAGCACCTCGCCATTGCTGAGGCTGGCTTTGAACTCGCGATTCTCCTGTCTCAGCCTCCCTAAGTGCTGGGATTACAGACTTGAGCCACCGTGCCCAGCTTCCTTAGTTCTCTTTCTATTTGGAATGTAAGGAATATTTGTGATATAATAGCCCATTGATATGTACATGTTAATTGTATTGAATGATGTTACTGGCATTTCTCTTTCATTAATATTACTTTCCTGTTAATGGGTATAGAAACATCTATAGCATATTTTAAAAATATGCATAGTAAAATTTATTGCATAACTTGGTCATGTGATTGAATTATAAAATAGTCTTATGATCTTAGAACATGTGTTATAAACTTATATTACTCACTGCAAATTCATTTATGTTTCACAGAGCAACTAATGGCTTATTCCATTGCCTAAGCAATAATATACTTAATACAGAAAATAACTAGAACATGCCAGGCATATTGGCACACAACTGTAATCCCAGTGACTTGGGAAGCTGAGACAGGAGGATCACAAGTTCAAAGCCAAACTCGACAAAAAGCAAGGAACTAAGCAACTTAGTGAGACCCTGTCTCTAAAATACAAAATAGGACTGGGGATGTGGCTCAGTGGTCGATTGTCTCTGAGTTCAATCTCCTATCCCCCTCCCCCAAAAAGAAAAGAACCAGAACACACATAATAATTGATAGATATCATTTTTTGCTTTAACACATACACAAAATCAGTACAGTTGGCTATCCATATTCATAGACTCATCTGCAGTTTCAACTACATACAGATAGAAAATAAAGGCTTTTTTTTATTACCTGACATTATTCCCTAAACAGTACAACAACTGCTTATGTGCTATTTTTATTGTATTAGGCATGATAAGTAATCTAGAGATAGTTTAAAGTACACAAGAGGATGTTTGTAGGTTATATGCAAGTACCAACAAATTTTATATAAGGGACTTAAATATTTGCAGATTTTGTATCTGCATGAGGTCGTGGAACCAGTCTTTCTCAGATTCTGAGCGACAACTGTATTTACATTCTGGAATCTAATCAATGAGATTAAATCATGCCTTCAGCATTGGAACTTGTTTTTATTTTTTCCAAGCAATATGTTATCCTAACTTTGTTGATAAAAATGCATCTATATTATATTACTTAATGCTCTTACTATATTTTATTGTTCAAAAGGACTATAATTTGCTTATCAATTCTTATTTCATTTATTTAGACTGAATTCATTTAAAATTATCTGCTGCCATAAAATATCATCCCACAATAAACATGAATTATAAATATTCCAGCGCAATATTCATAACCTAAATCTAATTATGAGGTAATATCAGATAGACTAAAACTAAAGAACACTTTGAAATAACTTACTTGCATTCTTTAAAAAACTTTATATAAGCAAAATATGACAAGTTCAGAAACCATTGTATAATTCAGAAATCTATAGAGACATGATGATTGATTCTGATGCATAATCTTAGATTATATCCTGGACCAGGAAGAAATAGTTCTGAAAGACATTATTAAAATGCATATTAATGATTTTCTTGCTACATAAAAATGTTTTTCCAGATTTTGCAATTTAAAAGATTAAATATTTATCTTCTCACAATTTCTGTGTATTAGGAATTCGAGAGGATGTTGGTATATAGTTCTGACTCAAGATGTCGCATGAACTTGTGGTTGCTACCATCATGTCATTGTTTGCAGATCTTTCAGAAAGAGCTAGAACATATGTAAGTATATACTTAGTTAAAGTATATACTTAGTTTATTTCATAAAAGAATAACATATATTGTGTGGGTAATAAAAAGCAGAAATTTATTTCTTGCTATTCTAGAGTCTGGAAAGTTCAAGATCAGGGTTGGCAGTTTTGGTGTCTGGTGTGGGTCCCTTACCTGTTCACAGTCTTCTCCCTCTATCCTTACATGGTGGAAGCAGTGAAGGAGCTTTCAAGGGCCTTTTTCCATAAGGGCTCTAATCTCAGTCATGTGGGGTTTGCAGCATTATAAATTCAAAAACATTACAAATATAAAAAATTATTGCATCAAAGAGGCAATTATGAGAGCTCTGTCCTCAGATCCTAATCAACCACCAAAGCTGTCATCTCTGAATACTACTACAATGGGGATTAGGATTACAACATGTGCATTTTGGGGTAAACATTTGGATAAACATTCGATCTATAGTGATATACTAACAAATGCCTTAAAGTGTTTCTAACACGTGCCTCTAAGTGTTTCTGTTTCTATCCGTTTCTCCAGCTATATACCTATTTGTCTATGTATATTAAACTAAATGTGATACTGATATCATATTGATATCTGAATCTCATTCAATTCTAAAGTTACTTAGGTCAACTCAACCCATTTGGTGCATTTATGTTATGCATTTGTAATGCTGTTAGATTCATCTGCTGTAGTTTACATTTAAATCTTGGCTTCCTTCAACATCACAACTGGATTTAAAAATTTTTTGCACACATCTAAGTTCATTCTTTCTGATGTAACACTCAATGGATTTTGATCACCCTGCTATCATACAGAAGTGTTTTATCGCTTTAAAATTTCTCTGATATATTTCCTTTGAAGTCAATCATACCAGTCCCCACTGATTCCTTGCAAACTGTGATCTGGTTTCTACCCCTACAGTTTTGCCTTTTCCAGACTGTTGCATGAATAAAATCATACTATATGCAGCCTTTGAGGGTTTATCCTTTCACTTAGCAAAGTCCATGTATGAGGTAAGCATGTTGTTTAGGAGTTAATAGCTTTTTCCTTTGTTTCACTGAATAATATTCCACTGATTGGAGGTGCCACAGATTGTTTACACATTATCCATTTGAAGAAGTTTTGATTGTTTCTAGGTTTTAAGGCTGTGTACAGCAATAAAGTTTGTGTACTGCTTTTCATGTGAACATGTGTTCAGTTCACCTGATTTCTAGGAAAGCTTTTGGGGATCCATAGAGTCAGTCTATATTTTATTTATAGCACACTGTTAAACCACCTTTCAGGGTGTCTTTGCCACAGCATTCCCCACAAGTAATGACTGAGATATTCTTCAGTATCCTTGGTGGCATGTTTTTATTGTTAGGTTTTAATTTTTTTCCATTTGAAGTTGCATAGTGGTATCTCATTGTAGTTTTAATTTGCTTTACTCTAATGACGGTGGTGTTAGACATAATTTCATGAGTTTATTTGCCATCCTTATATCATCTTTGGTCAAGTGTTTGTTTGACAGAAAAAAAAAGATTGTTTACAATTACCTCCCTTTTCCCTAAGAGGACAGCTCAGAGGATCTTTTGTTTGCTAAGTGCAAAAATCTTCCTTATAACTTCCTTATGAAGATTGCCTCACCTGCACAAGAGGACAGAATTAGGTGATAAAGGTAGGAATGTAAGATTGGAGAGATGGAACAGAGAAAGTGCTTCAGGAAAGGAGAGGCAGAGATAGCCAAAGTCCCTGGACTGGGTGGAGAAGGCTGAGCCAAACAGCATTGAAGTTAGTCTGGAGGATTAAGACAGCAACCCAGAGGGCAATTGTAGAGCTGCTTGGGGGAGAAAAGATATGTTTAATGACAGTATTAGGACTGGGGATGTAGCTCAGTGGCAGAGCTCTTGCCTCGCATGCGCAAGGAGTGGAATAGTGGTTATTATGCAATGTAAACTATGCCCTGTGTTCTCCATAGAAAATCTAGATTCTAGAAAACTAGATTCCAGAGTAAAATATCAATTTCTTAATATGATGTGAAAGTGTCTGTTTTCTTTGGAAGATTTGTTTAAATTTCAGAAATTTCTGATTTAGTTCCTGTTCTGAGATTGAGGCAGAAAGGGCCTACACTTGGAGCTCAGCTACATGCTGTCTGCATAAAAATTGTAATTCTCATTATAAATATTCAAAATATACCGAAATGCACAAAATAAAAAGTGAAAAACTTCACTCCTCCTATTCCAATTCATTATACTGTTTCAATGTTAACCTATAGGATCCCATTCTTGTGGTTGTACACAATGTGGAGTTACACTGGTCATCTATTCATATACGAACGTAGGAAAGTTATGTCCTATTCATTCTGTCTTCTGTATTCCCATTCCCCATCCCTTCCCTTCATTCTTCTTTTTCTAATCCAAGGAACTTCTATATTTTACCTCCCTCCCCTCCCTTGTTGTGGGTTAGCATCCACCTATCAGAGAGAATATTTGGCCTTTGTTTTGGGGGGACTGGCTTATTTCACTTAGCATGATATTCTCCAGTTCCATGCATTTGTCATCAAATGCCATAATTTCATTCTTCTTGATGGCTGAGTAATAATGTCATATTTTATTAATTGTGAACAATTTTTAAAATCAGAGAAAGGTATGATGCTTGATGATGATAATATATGTATTACTTTTCCAGTGCTACCATAAAAAATTTTAACAAACTGAGTATCTCAAAACACCAGAGTTTTGCAGTTCTGCAGTCACAGGTAACATAATCAAGGTATAGGCAGTATTGGTTCCTTTTGAGGATTGAGGGAGAATCCACTCCATGCCTCTCTGTGTTTCTGCTGGTACCCACAGTCCTTGGTTTGGCTTGTAGATGCATGATTCCAATTTCTGCCTTTATCTTCACATTAACTTTTCCTCTCTGTGGTCTCCTTTTTTCTCCTAAGGACCCTGTTATTGGGTTTAGGGTCAAATATAATTCAGTATGTTCTTACTGTGAAATTCTTAACTTCAAAGACCCTTTTCCCAAATACTATCACATTCCCAGGTTCTGGGCAGATGTTTTTTGAGGGATCTTCCATGCAAACTGCTATAATACATATCAGTAATATTGATTTGATAAAGTTGAGATTAAGTTTTCCATAATCAAAATATTCAGAGTGAGACAATTATGATTTACTTTATGGTAGGTAGACTGAGGTAATACATTTTTGCTCTTTTGAAATTTTCACTTTGGATATTATAATCAACTTACCAATCAGCATGTCATTCCAATCACTCAAGCAGAAAAAATTCAATTTCTTACCCAGGTGCCTATAATCCCAGCACTTTGGGAGGCTGAGACAGGAGAATCAAAGCCAGCGTTAGCAACAACGAGGTGCTAAGCAACTCAGTGAGACCCTGTCTCTAAATAAAACACAAAATAGGGCTGAGTATGTGGCTCAGTGATCAAGTGCCCCTGAGTTCATTCTCCAGTACCAAATAATAATAATAATAATAATTATTATTATTTATATTATTAATATATTAATAATATTTAATTTATACATTAATATTTATATCAATAATATTTAATTATTAATATATTAATAATATAATAGTATTAATAATATTAATTAACAATTATTATTATTATTTCAATTTCTTGAATATCAAATACAAAATATCAAATATTTTGTGATCACAAGTGAAATGACTTAGTATTATAAAGAAAATTACCTAAAAATAAAAACAGATATTTTGGGAAGATGACAGCAGCAGTGAATAGGTTTTATGTTACCCCAAAACTAAGCACAGAAAACAAGCAGAATAACTGTGATAAAAAATGTTAAAAAGTTATCTAACATTGACAAACTAAAGTAAATGACAGCTAATTTTCTAAACTCCAAAATATGTGCTGGTGGAAATACCACCCTTCTCTACTAGACTATAAAGAATCAAACCTGTGTAAAGCCAAGACAACAAGACTTCTGGCAATTTTTAAAATTTGTTCTAATTAGTTATACATGACAGTAGAATGCACTTTGATACAATATATATAGATGGAGTATAATTTCTCATTCTTCTAGTTGTACATGATGTAGAATACTGCCAGTCATATATATTTTTTATACACACACACACAGACACACACACACACACACACACACATACACATAGGGTAGAAGTGTATGATTGATTCTACTATCCTGCCTAACTCTATACCCCCTCCCTTCCCTTCACTCCTCTCTACCTAATCTAAAGTAACTATTCTTCCCTAGCCCCCACCC
Source organism: Xerus rutilus (assembly GCA_028644305.1). Classification (NCBI taxonomy): domain Eukaryota; kingdom Metazoa; phylum Chordata; class Mammalia; order Rodentia; family Sciuridae; genus Xerus; species Xerus rutilus. Next base: position 79,990,075 of record CM053400.1, on the reverse strand, counting down.
CTTATTGTGAATTAGCATTCGCATATCAGATAAAACATTTGACCTTTGTTTTTTGGGGATTAGTTTATTTTGCTTATCATGATATTCTTCAGCTCCATCCATTTACTGACAAATGCCATATTTTTATTCTTCTTTAAGGTTCAGTAATAACATTTCATCATATGTATATATATCAATATATATCACATTTTCTTTATCCATTCATCTGTTGAAGGGCATCTAGATTGATTCCATAGTTTAGCTACTGTGAATTGAGCTGCTATAAACATTGATGTGGCTGCAGCACTCTAATATGTTGACGTTAAGTCCTTTGGTATAAACCAAGGAGTGGGATAGCTAGGTCAAATGGTGATTCCATTCCAGCTTTTCTAAGGAATCTTCATACCACTCTTTTGAGAACAAAAGAAATCTCCAAGTCCCCTATAGGAAATCAATGAAAATAATGGAAAAGCACATCTGATAATAGTAACTAAAACTGGAAGTGACTATGGAGCAGAACAAAAATCACATGGAAAGACCAAATCAAGCTGACTCTAGCCTGCCCTATGAACCTATGAATTGAAACTAGCAGTTGAAACATATTTCATACTGCTTTAATTTCCACATTAAAGCTATCTTCTTTATAACCATGTTTTAATAAATGTACAAGGATATAAGAAGCAAAGATAACTCACAAGAATCCCTACTCAAAAGATTTGCAGTTTTTCAGCTTCAGCCTGCATTAACGACATTTGTTTCTATCATGAACACAGGTGAGAATCTAATCTTAGTTGTGTCTGCAAGAGCTTCAAGAAAAATGCTAGTTGGAAAACTCCATATATAATCATTGAAAAACATTCAATAGTCATGTGTTCCAATGTTTTCTTCCTGTCTATTCCTGAATAGCTTACAATGAATAGATGACTCAGTGATATCATCCCATTTATATTTCTAAAATTAACTTCTAATATCTTTGTATAAGTATTTTCATTTTCCAACATTTCAAACTGTTTAATAGTCTCTTATATCATCAAGTCCTTAAATTTTCCTCGCTATGGTCATTAGACAAAGAAAAAGTCCATAGGACACAGTGTGTGAAACATGTAATGAAAAGAGTTATTAGTGGGGAATAATACTCAAAGAGATAGGAGACTTTTACACAGACAATATGCTGGAGGGTTTGGTTTCATGAATGTTCTAGTGGTGACCTCTTTGTTGGGTGGGAATTATTTTACTAATATCCTGAAGCCTTGGCATAGTGCTTGGATTATAAGGTAATGTCCAAAGAAAAAGAGTGAAAATGGACTTGTTTTTAGATACATTTGGAAGATAAGAAGTGAGGGTGCAGCTGAAGCTGAGTAATATGTTAAGAAAAACATTAACAAATTATATTCTTAATTAAAAGTAAGATTAATCCTTGACCATTCTGATAGTTATTTTTAAGGTGGCTTTCTTTTCAAGAAAAAATGATTTTGAGCTCTAAAATCAAGGAGTTTTATCTTCCAAAAATGTCCACCAGGAATAAGGCTTCTGTACGTTAAGAATGAAGTAGATTTTTTAAAATTGATAGACAAAATAAGAAAGAAGATCTTCCACAGAGCTGTGGCGGAAAACAAGCATGGCAGAAAACATATTATTGAGGCAGATTCTGACAGCAATATGAGATACTTCATAATATTTCTGGAAAAGAATATAAAGGAAAACTTTAATGAAGTAATGAACTTGGTGATACAACTATAAAACTATTAAGGGAAATGAACAAAAGTGTTCTATTAATTAATTGTACATCTTTTCAAAAACCTCAACAGTAATACTATTGTTTTTAGATCCTGAATTGTGCAAGACACTGGAAGGATGCTAGTACAGGGTACACCTAACCTCCAGTGAATTAATGTTGAATTGATGACATTTAACAGATATTCCTCTCTCCAGAATTTCAAAAAGTCACATATAATAGCTGTACTATGCTGTAATGTCTTACTTATGCTTTTTTCTCTATTTGATTTTCTGACATTATTTCTCCTCATTTTCATTTGATTGGAAAGTGGTCTTGAAAGCACATGTATAACTAGCATCTTATCTTAGTTCCTTCAGGGGTCCTTGAAGACCTGTTTGAATTTAGGATTGGGAAAGAAAATATGGAAAATGAATTTAGATCATCTTTCAGTGTCAGAATATTTTTTAAATGTCAAAAAAATGCCACACACACACACACACACACACACACACACACACACACACACACACACATTGATTCTGAATCCAAGTGAAAGATTTCCCAGTGGCTGAAGTGAGAATCACGTGCAGAATATGAGAGAATTCTATATTATCCTCTCATTTTTTTTCTGTAAATCTAAAATTGTTCTGAAATCGAAAGTTCATTTTAAAAGAGACAAATGTATTTTGCTTGTTTTCTCACTTTTTTTGGAGTTTTCAAAAGTAACATGAAATTGGAAGTAACATTCATTTTTATCAAAGCAATACACATATATAATTAAGAGATAGATGGTATGCAAGACTTATAAGCCCCCTTTAGATTTGATTTTGCACGTGGACAAACATTGAGGAAGGTTTTCTTTCCCTACTCACCGTGAAGACCTTCCCAATAGTGTCTTTGCACCTTTCCCACCTGGACATCTTGTTCAGGCAGCTCCTATGCAGCCTCACTCTGGATTCTTTTCAGTATCATCCAGACATCTTTTTATTTCTGTCCTTTGAAGGTATGTTTCTAATTCTATGTGCCATATTTGGAGCTTACTTCATTCTTTTTCTGGGTCTCTTGTTCTGGGAATATTTTGTGAATGAATACACAAAAATAAACTTTGAGATATTGTCTATGAAAATGTCTTTGGTTTATCCTCATACTTGCTTGAAAATTTGGCTGATTGCAGAATTTGGTGCCATAAAACTTTCTTTCTCAGAAATCTTTATGATTTCTTTTACTTTTCTGTAGTTTTTTTTTTCTTTTTTCTTTTTTTTATTTAGGCTTACATGTTAACAGTGTAAATGATTCATTGTACATAGATAGAGGATAACATATCAATTCTCTAGTTGTAAGTTGTATAGAATCACAACATATATGCAGTCATACATAAAGTTAGGGCTATGATGTCCATC
>CM053400.1:79946105-79986479 GCA_028644305.1 Xerus rutilus | reverse complement strand
GACAAACCCACTTACATACAGTTACCTTATACTAGATAAAGGAGCCAAACATGTACACTGGAGAAAAGACAGCCTCTTCAACAAATGGTGCTGGGAAAACTGGAAATCCATATGCAGCAAAATAAAACTACACCCCTATCTCTCATCATGCACAAAATTCAACTCAAAGTACTTTTCTGTAGATTTTAATGTTGCTTTTGTGACATCTACCTTTATTTTATTTCAATCAACTTGTATTATGTGTAATTTTTATTTTCTGAAAGATTTTAATATCTCTTCTTTACTCCCAATAATTTAAATTATATAAATTGTATAACTATAATTATATACTAGGATGTGGGATTTTTTTTAAAAAACTCACTAGTGTGTAGTATTTTATGTTCTTCAACACTGGGAGTTTTTCTTTATTATTTGCACTTTCTTTCATCCCCACCTAGATTCTCCTTTTTTAAATTCCTATTATACAGATGGAAAACCTCCTTATAAATTTTGATTTGTTTCTGAGAAACTTTGGATCCTCTATTGGATTGGAGTGATAGTGAAGGATGGGGGGAAAATAGGAAAATTTATTGAATATGTCTAAAAAGAACTATTTGATCTCCCCAGGTTTCTACCTCCCTTTCTAATGCATACTGATATTTTACACTTCTATCAGAATAATAGGAGATGGAGAGTTTATTCTATGAGGAAATGAAGCCAGGAAAGTTCTAGTTTTTTTACATTTAAGGATAGAGAAGATCTCGGGGCTGGGATTATAGCTCAGCAGTAGAGCGCTTGCCTCGCATGCCTGAGGCACTGGGTTCAATCCTTAGCACCATATAAAAATAAATAAATACAATAAAGATTTTTTTTAAAAAAAGCAAAAGAAGAAGAATAGAGAAGATCTCTAAGAATAGGGAAGATCAGAATTCTGCATTCTAAGAATGAAACTCTAAGCAGTTGTTCCTGTGTCAACCCCTCGAATGTCATCCAGGATTCTGCAACCAAGTTGGCTTTCTTCTTACACCTCTATCTGCTCATGCTTCTCCTACACATTCCTCCTGTTGTGTTTAATTCAGGAAATTGTGTATTATTAAAAACAAAATCAAAACAAAACCTCCTTTCACTTCAACTATATTCCAAAGAACTTGCATTCTAAAAGAATAAAATTTTATTAGACATTTCTTTTTTTTTAAGCCAACAAAAGCCAAACTTAAGGACTGTCTTACATTATAGGTAAATTTAAATGAAAGTGATAAACTGAGTAATAGAGATTTAAAATCAAATGAACAGAAAACCCCCAAATCAAATATTTTTGCATTATTTTTCTTGTTGAAAGCTCTTGTAATACTTTTTATGGCTGTTTTCTGATTTTTCTTCACCTTCTTCAATGATTCTTTATGAAATGTTTCTTTAATTTTTATAAACTGATGTTTTGGGGCTTATATGAGAATATTCCAGGAGTATACATAGCTCCTGCTGTTATGTGTTCTGCACAACACATCTTCCAGAAACACAGTTTTTTTACAATTGATAAGAGCATAACCACGAAGGGTCCAGTTCCACTGCTGCCCAATAAAGCCAAAACTTTGAGACAGAGTGACGGAGGAAGAAAGCTATATTGGCAGCAAGTAGAAACCAGAAAGATAATCATCCTTCAGTAGACAAGGAATGATAATGGGAAGGCCAGAGAAGATAGTAAAATGCACTTTTCATAGAACACTTTTGGATGTATTAGGTAGCTTCAGTCAGAGGTGTCATTTACAGCAAAGCCAGTGGAAAACTAATAGCATATTGCTCAGCTGAATGAGATTCAATATTAGTGATTTTCAAAATCAACTAAAAGTAAGTAGAGCTAGAAGTTTTATTAAGGTTTACCTTCGTTATGAGAACAGCATGATACTATAATAAAACATATAAAATCAAATTTTAAAAAACTTATATTTTCTGATAAAACCCAATCTCCAAAGGATTTTTTTGTGAATTTCTGCATTCCTGGAATCACCAGAAATATTAATTCTCACTTCTCTGTTCTTGAGCCTTTGAAGATAGTTTTGAGAAACTCTTCCACATGAGTTAAAATCATTCTTAGAATCAAGTCTTCCTTAGAATCACAAAATGTTTCATTGCAAGTAAGTCTCTGAGAAAATTCATCATCCAGTGCTTACATTCATTGCTTATATGAGAAAAGACTGAGTTCAATTCTGGTTCAAACACAATATTTCTCTGAATCTCCAGGGCTGTCTCTAAGGCAAAACCTTCTTATTTCTCATATAGTTTCAGTCAATCAATTAAATTAGCCAGAGTCCAATGAATAAGAAACTTTATGCTGTAATTTACTTCTGTGAAAATTTTCTAAAAAAAATATTTATTAACTTCTTTGGAGTCATTCTATAAAATCAATGATCTATCTTAATGGTTGCAATGCATTTATATGTCCAATTTTTCATTTGAATCAGTTGCTATTCTTTAGATTCTGTAAAATGTCATAAAATAGCAAGTCTAATATAATGGTTGCAAGCTGTGTATTAAGATGTGAGTTTTCATGTGCAATAACCAAGAACACAATGAAAAGCATCACAAGGTAAAACACACTGCTTTTCTTTTTCATAATTTGAATCTTTTTTTCTTTCTTGGGCATTTTCTTTGTATTCACTGTCTCTTTGTTTTTAAGTTTAAATATTATACAGCACAAAGAACTATTGGATATGAATAGAAGACTTTGTGGGGAACAACTAAAAAGGTCTAAAGGGATAGTGATGGGAGACAGAAAATAAAATGAAAATGATGGCATTGATTATACCAAGTAGCATCCCCTGGATTCTTGGCATGGCTGCACTGAGAATGTTAGATCAGAAATGGTTGAACAAAGATAGGGGATTTCTGGGCTAATAATGACAAGCAGGAAATGAATAAGCAGTGGGCAATTAAGTGGGTCTGTATGTCTTCTTCTGTTTTCATAATAAAAGATGAGTTCAGAGTTACTTGACTCCCGACACTTCTTTTACAGACTAGACTTCTATAGCAGTATGCCTTCTGGTTTTCTTTCCATATCTCTAGCTTTCTTTTGTCCATTATTTTGCCAATGATTAGATAATTTTTCTCACATCTAAGTCCCTAAGCTTACATCTCTTTCTTTTTTCATTATCTTGGCTTTAGGAACTATCTGTTTTCACGGAGTCACAGTTTATCTCCAATGCAAGACTTCTGAGCTCAGGACTTGACTGCTGCTTTCTTGATAACTTCACTTTGAGGCCTCACAGGCATCTCAAACTTAAGATGACCAAAATTAAAAACAATTTTCCATATTGAATTTGTCCAAACCCCAATCTTTCACACATCAGTGAATCATAAAATCATGAATCAGCTTCTCTAGTCAGAAAAGTGAGATTCCTTTTAAAGAAGGAATCTTTTTTTTTTTTTGGTACTGAAGATTGAACTCAGGGGCACTCGACCACGGAGGCACATCCCAGCCCTATTTTGTGTTTTATGTAGAGACAGGGTCTCACTGAGTTGCTTAGCACCTCGCTGTTGCTGAGGCTGGCTTTGAACTCACGATTCTCCTGTCTCAGCCTCCTTAAGTGCTGGGATTACAGGCTTGAGCCACCACGCCCGGCTAAAGAAGGAATCTTTATCTCCTTTACTCTCCATACAATCATTTTTATTTGACATCCAGAATATTAAAAACTGTTTTCACTTCTCTTCATATATATTTCCCTAGTTGACTCCCACAATTCTTACTTGAATTACTCTAACCATTTCCTAAATGATTCTCCTGTTTCATTCAAAACCTCCTGTACTTCATCTTCCTATAGAAGCAACAAAAATTTGTTTCCAAAACTTAACAGGTATTATATAACATCTCTTCTAAAAATGTCTCAATGATTTTGAAATACTAAAAAAAAGTTCTTTTTGGCAAATCAGGACTTGTTTTCATTTATTTCATAGTCAATATTAATTCTATAACTATTATGAAGCATCTGTTATGAAGTAGAACATATCTAAGCATTATAAAGGGAACTAAACATAAAAAAAGACGCTATTCAAGCTTATATTCTAGTAAAAATAGCCACCATAATGTTAGTGATTTTTAAGACTTTAAACATACAATATCATTTAATCCACTTGATAAGCTAAAGAGATAGCTAAAACTTTTTGCTTGTTATTTTAAACATCACTATCATTATATCTGTAAAGCCATATTTTAAATCATCTAATACAATCTTATAGGAAAATTTATTTATTCATGCATATAATCAATAACTAGCCATTGAGAAAATATTATATGACAAGGATGTGAGCAAGACAGAAAAATATACCCTTGTACAGGCAGACTGTGCTCTAGTTATGGCAACTGACTAATTAAACTGGTAAAATATGTACTAGATAGGTCTATATGCTTTAGAAAAGGATGACCTACAAGGATTTAGAAATAGCATTTGTACTTGAATGGTGAGTTGAGGACTCATTGAGAATGGGATATTTGGATAAAGACTTGGAATGATGAGAGAGGGAATCATTTATTCATCTGTGGCAAGAGTGGTTCAGATGGAAGCTTAGCAGATACAAATACTCTGAAGCAAAGTGTGTTTTATGTGATCTTGATGCAGCATGCTAACTACTATAGTCTTAACACAAGGAGTGACAGTGAGGATAGTATGAAATAGTCACAGATTATGATATGATGTCTAAGTTTCCCAGGGCTACACAACAAAGTATCACAATCTGGGTGACTTAAACAACTCAAAATTTATTTTCTTATATTGCTAGGTGCTAGATATCTGAAGTCATGGATGAACAGGGCCATGATGGCTCTGATCCTTCCCCAGAGCAGTGATTGCTGCTTCATCTGTGGTGGCATCAGTGGCAATCCTTTTCATTGTTTGGATTATGCAACACAACTCAGACCTCTGCTTTTATCTTCAGGTCTTTTCTCTCTGTATGTCTCTAGATCTTTTTGTTTTCTCTTCTTATTAGGGCAATATCTTCTTATCATTGGATTAGTATGATCCTAATTCAGTATGATCTTTTCTTAACTATATCTATAAAGATCTTATTTTCTTTTTTTTTTTAATTTTTTTTTTAGTTGTAGATGGACACAATGTCTTTATTTTATTGCTTTGTATGTGGTGCTGAACCCAGGGCCTCACGCATGCGAGGCAAGCGCTCTACCGCTGAGCCACAATCCCAGCCCCAAGATCTTATTTTCATATAAACTTGCTGTATCAGTTTCCTAGGTCCTTTTTAACTAACATTTGGCTTAATACAACTGACATTCATTCTCTTACAGTTGTGGAAAATAAAATTCCAAGCCAGGGTGTTTTTCAGACTTATCCTTCTTATAAAGGCTCTACTAGGAAAGACTCTTTTGTATCTCTCAGCTTCTGATATTGCTGGCAATCTTTTCTGTTCCTTGCCTCATAGACACATCGCAGCAGTTTCTGTCTCCAGTATCACAGGGTGTTTCTTTGTGTCTCCCTCTCTCTTTGTATCTCTTATAAGAACATCAGACATTGGATTACTATTCATTCTTACCATGTATGACATCATCTTATCTTGATTATTTCTGAAGTAATATTATTTCCAAATAAGATTGCATTCTCAGATACCTAGGTTTAGGACTTGAACATATTTTAAGGAATGTGATTCATCCATTACCTTTACAGTCCAAGTTTTTAATAATTATTGTCTATTGAATGAGAAAAATCTGAACATCTCATAAAGTATTATTAGCCCATTCCAGTATCAACTCTTAAGTCCAAAATATCACCTAAAATGTTAACTCAAAAAGTCTCAATTTCATCATCTAAATCATATAATCATGTATGAGTGAGGTTTTGGTATGGTCCATCTTGAGGGAAAATTTCCTCTTTCTATAGACCTGTGAACCCAGACAATACATTGTTTTCTTCTAAAATACAATGGTGAGGCAAACATAGGAGAGATATCCTGCCTTAGTCTGTTTGAGATGCCATAACTAAACACCATAGCCCAGATGTTTTATAAAAAATAGAAATTTGTTTCTCATAGTCTAGAGTCAGGAAAGTTGGTATCAAGGCATCACAAGATTCAGAGTTTAGTGAGACCAGTTTCTTGTTTTAAAGATGGCATTCCCTACCTGTGTCTTCACAGGGTGGAAGATGTTAATGAACTCTCTAGGGTCACTAATCCCATTCCTGAATACTCTGTCTTCATTGCCTAACCACCTCTCAAGGCTGACCTCCTACTGTCATTACCTTTGGGGTTAGGATTTCAACAGAATGAATGACCATAGTGCATTCCATTTTGAAAAGAGGAAAACTGAAGATTAAAAGAGTTCCTAGCATAAAACAAATTCACAACCAAGCATGACAATTCAATTAGGTTTTAATGACTGAGATTGATCCTTGATGGCCCAGTGATCTGCCCTTTCCATCCTCTATAAGAGCAGCCCCATCTTCTCTGGCCTTCATCTGTGTGATGGTATCAAAATCATTCTTCCTTCATTTCTTCCAGTCTATTAGTGTTTTTGCTAGTGTATAAGTTTTAAAAACTTTATTGGCTTTCCACGGATGTTAAGGAGAAACAAATTACTAAATATGAACATTTTCCATAGGACCTCCATATATAGCCTCTTTTCTTTCTTGTTTTTGATGAACTGGTTGATTGATATATGAATCATATACCTAATCTCTTCATTGAAAGGTAGTACAGCTACACTCTTGACTCTGTCTCCAGAACATGGTATTTGGATATGCTCAGAATTTTTCAATTCACCAAGTGCCTATTCATTTTTGATTGGCAGACTTTTTCCCAACTTACTTTCTCTCAAATTCTGCTATAAGCAGCAAGGAAAAATAAGGTTGTATCCTCCATATTTTGCCTAAAAATCTCCAAGTTCATTGCTTACACGTTCTATTTTCCACTCAGTAGTAGATCACAGAGACAAATTTCCTGCAACCTTATAGTAAACAGTGTCCAATAATACATTCCTTATTTTCTTCTGAGTCCTCATTAGAGCATGTTTCATATCCACTTTACCACCACATATAGGATTCTAGAATTTTACTGCCATGTTCCTCAACTCTCCTCCAGCTTCTACTTCATATCCAATTTCCAAACTGCTCCAACATTTTGAAGTATTTGTTACAGCCACTCTCTACTGTCCAGTACTAAAATCTCTCAGTTTCCTGTTGCTACTGTAGCAAAGTACCACAAATTTGGTTGCTTTAAACAATGGAAATTTATTGTCTCACAGTTCTGGAAGTTAGAAATCCAAAGTCAATGTCTCAGCAGCATTAGTTTTTCCTGACATCTTGAAGGAAAATTTGTCACATACTGTTCTCTTAGTTCAGGCAATTGCTGGCTATTCTTGGCACTGCACATATATCATTTCCATTTCTTCCCATATTTATATGGCATCCTCCTCTGTTTGCCTAAATTCTACACACAATAAATCCATTCTTTTTATAAAAATATCAGTCATTGAAATAGGGTCCATTCTAATCCAGTATGACCTCATCTTAACTTGACTACATCTGCAAAGGTCTGATTTCCAAATAAGGTCACATTTATGGGTACCAGCGATTAGGACTTCAAATGTTTGAACCAGTAAAATATGTAAACAGTTTCATTTGAAACTTTTATCTAAAAAAGTTTATCCGAAAACCTAAATGACTGAGATTCAATAATCATTTTGTTACATTGTGCCCTATGTCTGTTATGTCAAAGTGATAACTCAGTTAAGGCCTCTGATGTCAAAATGAATACATTATGCCTGAAAACCTTAATGAAAGGTAAGTTCTTTTCTTTTTTTCATTTAGTAAGTTTATTTAATAAAGCCAAATGTCAATGATAAATGTTTAAAACACTGCTTACAGTTTGGTTATAAGCAATGGAATGATCTTTTTCAAGATATGGTAAGACTCTAAATATAAGCTATTGGGAGAATTACAGTGCCATTTTCTTAGTAGAGGAGAAGTAGAGAGAGAAAGGTTTGGGGCAAGAGATCAGGAGACAAGTTATATAAGTTAAATTTGAGATAGCATTAGGCATAATGTTGAGTTGATAATTGTATATTGGTAAATAGAATTTGGAATGAGGGTCCAGGCCATACATTTAAATATGGAACATATAGCTAACATTTATAAATATGATGTTCAAGAGATTATCAGTGGCTTAGATGTAAACAATAAAGCCAGGAGGGTAAAATAATTCAACCCCAGAAATACTCTTCTGTTTAGCTGGGGAGGTAATGAAAATCAGGAAAAGATGCACTGTGTTCAGTTCTTCTCAAGTTGATACAGTTATAAAAGTTTTTTTCTATCTATGATGCTATTACTAAAAATTTATCCCAAGCCACAAATAACAATTATGTATTACTCAGAATATTGTTGCACTTTTCAGTCTATATATTTTATATCTATATACCATTTTATTGCCTAGTCCAGGAAGTAAAAAACAATTTTACGACAACAATGTTTTGGAGCACAGTATCTGGCATGCTTTGATGATGGAGTCACCATCATTTTGTGATGAAAATGTAAACATTAATAAATTTGATATTATTAAGTACTATGAATTTCCACTTTATCCACAATTATTTGATAATCCAAAGACTGGACAAACGTTGAAATAAAATTCTTTTTTGAAAGATAAACTTCCCCATTCAAAATGTTATTTTGATAAACAGTTGAGATCAGAGTTCTTAATCTTTTTTATTTTATTTTATTTTTTGGTACTGGAGATTGAACTCAGGGGCACTTGACCACTGAGCCACATCTCCAGCCCTATTTTGTGTTTTATGTAGAGACAGGGTCTCACTGAGTTGCTTAGCCCCTCGCCGTTACTGAGGCTGGCTTTGAACTCGTGATTCTCCTGTCTCAGCCTCCCTAAGTGCTGGGATTATAGGCTTGTACCATAGTCATTTTTTTGTTTTGTTGTGTTGTGTTTTATACTGGAGACTGAACCCAAGGGCATTTTACTACTGAGCCACATCCCCAACCCTTTTTATTTTTTATTTTGAGACAGTGTCTCCTTAAGTTGCTTAGGGCCTCGCTAAGTTTTTCAGGCAGACCTTGAACTTGAGATCCTCCTGCCTCAGCCTCCTGAGTCTCTGGGATTACAGGTGTGCACCACTGCCCAGCTTAGTGATAGATTTATAAATAATACTCCTAAAATATTGCTGAATTATGTTTTTCTTATCTAAATGTCAATGGTAATATTTCCAGAGCATTCACTTGTATAGCAATATGCCATAACAAAAGGACATGCCGAAGTATAGAGTTCATTTTAAAAATCATCTCATTTGACACTCATTCCAAGGTGGTCCATGACAGAGAAAAATGTATCCATCCTCAATACTGTATGCGCCCATGAAGAGTAGTATAGAAATACTGTCATTAAAGTTATCTTTTATTTGTCTTTAAAATGTTTTTACAGATTAAGCTTCTGATATGGTACATACATACACATTGACATTGGAAAAAGTAAAAGTATATGATTCAATTTTCTTAATATTTTATGTTGGATCCACACAGTTTTTTAAACACAAATTTAAGAGATAAGTAAACATATTAAAAATCAAATAGTTCTATTTCAAAGCATAAAAATATCAGCTTATCATCTAATAATAGCAGCCCATTCCTTAAACACCTCAAATTATGAATATAAAACAATAAGAAAAAAATGATCTCTCTTAAAAATGTAATAGAATGATCTAGTGTATAAAATATGTTGTGTAATTGTTATGGGCTGAACTGTATTTCATAGAATTCATATGTTGAAGCCCTAAATCTCAGTACCAAAGAGTGTGAATGTATTTGAAGACAAGGTTTTAAATGAGATAAATAAAATAAGACCATTAGGTGGACCCTAATCCATCCAACTGGTGTCCTTCTGAGAAAGGGACAGATGAAGAGACACTAGTGTCAGATGGAAGACCACTGGAGAACATGCCTCGAAGGCAGTCATCTGCACACCAAAGACAGAAGCGCCAGAATAAAACCCATGACGCCATGGTCTTTGGCTTTAACCTTCTAAAACTATAATAAATAAATTTCTGTTGTTTAAGTCAGCTGTTCTTTGGCATTTTGTGATAACAACCTTAAGAAAGTAATGCACTAATAATGATTTTTTTTCATATATGCACTCACAGGTTCTTAAGAATTGTAATGTAATAAAATGTCCTGAACACTAAAACCATAGCAAACATAAATTAACTTGTGATGATGTAGAGAAAACTAGACATTTTAATATCTCAAGTTATTACTATTGTGAATTAGTATTACTCTTTTTCAGAAGTTAAAAAAATGCTATCCAAGTGCATTCCACTTGACTGTATATAATATAAACCAGATTTAAATTCTTTATTCTTAAATATTAAATCTGAAATATTATTAAAATTATCTTCCATACATGGACAATTTAGCATTAAAATAAAATGGTTTGTTTTATTTACTGTTAAATAAGAAAAATGTAGTATGTATTGCTAAGATTCTTAATGAACTGTATTAATTGAAATATTTTAGGCCTTATTGTTAAATACTTTGAAAATAAAGAAATCTACATTTGTTAACATCACAGTAAGTCTTACTTTCCTTAATTTTGTATCTAGGTAGTAGCGGAGACTGTATTATTGATGGGGCAGAATAAATGGAGGCAAGAATTATGGCAAGAATGCCTTCTATGATTAAATAAGACACAAAAATACTATAAAAATAAAATTAAAATGTTCTATCCCTCCATCTTATCACAAGCTATCATTTATCATATGTATATATGTTTGCATATGTGTGCATATATCTCTACATATATGTGTGTATGTTTAATAAATCTACCCCTCTATATGTGTGTATATACATATCACAACTAGCTAATTCTAGATCAATTCCCAGTTTTCAATTTTAAGCTAGAAAAAGTTTGAGAAAATGATTAGTATTCTACAAAATCATTGTAAAAGGAACAAAAGTTGCATATGGTCATACTATGACTATTTCTTTCTTTAGCTTCAGAGAGAAAGGAATTATCCAAAATGTTGCAAAGCCTTAATTTGCAGTCATTACCAGAATAACAGAGACAATGAGCCAACTTAATAAAACTTCTTTACAGAGTATTCATGTGTGAATTAGAGAATGCAATAACTAATTTACTGAAAAGATAATTTAATGGTTAAACAAATGAGAGAGACTGCACAATGGGTGGGTGTACACTGAATCCTAGATGAAATTATTACACTGTTAACCTATGGAGGCTTTTCCCCCCTTTCAAATTTTAAAGCAAGCAAAGTTTGGCTAGGCCTACCAAGTAAACAGAGTCTGTTATAGTTAGATCTAGACCTAAAATTCTATCTTTCTCTGTCTAGTGAATTCCAACCCATGAAAGCCCTGGGACAGGTGATATTTAAGACACACAGACTTTAGTTCACGGAATGAAAAACCAAGTTACAAAGTACAGAAAGAATTCATGATGCCTCTTCCCCTTTTGTTGATCTAGACTTTCACAGGTGAAAGTATGTTGGTTTCTGTGCGAGGTGAAAATAAGTTGAGTGGGTCATGTGCATGAGGAAGTGACCATTGTACTGTTTGCTTTCTGTTTGTAATGCTAAGGTTTCTCTCTTCTGAATATTTCTTTTGATTATTTTAGATTTAACCCAGATCAATCAAATATTTAGAAATAACACAGTAACGTAGTTCTAAAAAATAGTACTAATGTCCAACCCATTATTCTTCAATCTATAGGATCAAAAATTCTAAATGACTACTTAGAGTAATTCTGAAAGTTCATGCAAATTTTCTGTCTCTAATCCAGTACTTTTTCCATCACACCATGCCAGTTTTGGCAAGATACAATATGCTTTATTATACCTATGAAGAAAATTATTGTATAGAATTATGTTTAAATACAATTAATAAATCTGTTTAAAACATGAAAACTAATTCTGTAACCTGTAGCAATATTTTGCAAATACAACCTTTCTCCCATTATTATCCTAACCATTTTAAGTGTACATAAAGTTCAGTAGTACAAAGAACACTGTGTGTGTATAACTCACCACCATTCATCTCCTGAATTATTTTCATCTTACAAAACTAAAATCTAAATCTATTAAACAATAGCTCCCCATTTTTCTCTCTCCCTAATGCTCACAATTGAGACTCTATTTTCTGTGTGTAAATTTGAATGTGTATAACTGGAATCATACAATAACTATTTTTTTGTGACTGGTTTATTACATATAATATCCTCATTTCTTTCATCTTGTTGCATGTGTCAGAATCTTCTGTCTTACAGTAGAATAAATCTAACATAATTTCCCTATGTACACATATGAAAATACCTAAGTGAATCACACCACCATATCTACCCACAAGAATGAGGTTCTAATTAGAATAAGATGTATTCCATGTTTGTATGATTTTATCAAAATGGATTCTAACGTCAAGTATAATTTAGAAAAATCAACCAAAAATTTTTAAAAAGTAGAAACAAAAGCCCCCTGCTCCTCTTGATGTACAGGATCACAGCCTCTGGGACAGGAGTCCCCTGTTTCTTTGCTAGCAAAGCAATAAACCTTCTTTTTCCTTTTTCTCACCAATACAAGAAAATAATCTCCTGTTTGAATGCTGAATGCCACTTCCGACTCCACTGTATATGTCATATTTTGCTCATCCAATATCAATGATGGACATGGAGATTGCTTCCACCTTTAAACTACTATGAATAGTGCTTCCACGAACATTGATGTACAAATATCTCTTTAATCTTTTTCTTTTAATTATTTTGAGCTAATACCTAGAAGTAAGAAGTAGAATTGTTGGATAATTGTATCTAATGTTTTTTAAGGAGCTATCATACTGTTTTCCACATTGACTGCACCATTTTATATTTATATTCCCATCAACAATGTACAGATGTTTTAATTTTCCTGCTTCCTTGCCAGGACTAATTTTCAGTTTTTATTCCATATATTAACCATCCTAATGAATGTGAAGTGACATCTCATTGTGGACTTGATTTGCATTTTTCTAATAATTAGAGATGTTAAGTAACTTTTCATACTATTATCAGTCATTAGCATGTCTTCTTTGGAGAAATGTCTATTCCAATTCTTTGCTCATTTTGAATCAGTGGTATTTTTTAGAGTTTTAGGAATTCTCCCCCCTCCCTTCTGCTCCATAGTGCATGTGTGTACATGAGAGCAAGTATGTTTTTTCTAGTATTTTCTTGATATTAATCCTTTATGATTTTCAAATTTTTTGCCCATCCCATGGTTGTCTTTTCACTGTTAAGACTGTTCTTTGATGCAAAAATTTTTAATCTTTATTAAGTCAAATCAGTCTCTTTTTTTTGCTTTTTTGTTCTGTTCTTTTTGTGTTATAACCAAGAAATCATTTTCAATTCAGTTTTGTAAAGGTTTTAATCTGCTTTCTTCTAAGATTTTAAGTTTTAGCTCTTGTGTTTGGTCATTTGGTTCATTTTGAATTAATTTGTGTATATGACTGTCAGGTAAGGGTCAAATTTAATTACTTTGCATGTAGATATCCAGCTTTCCAACACCATTTGTTGAAAAATTAACATTTCCTCATTGAATGGTCTTGGTGTCCTTTTTAGAAAAACCATTGGCCATAGGATATTCTTTTCAGATGGATTAAATATGACTGCAGAATAGGATGGTCTGTGAAAGGATCAGCTTCAATGGTGACATTTTCGTCTCCTCCCCTGCTCCTCCCCCTCTTCCTCTTCTTCCTCTTCCTTCTCCTCCTCCTCCTACTTCTCCTTGGTACTAGGGATTGAAACCAGGGGCGTATTACCACTGAGCTACATCCCCAGCCCTTTATTTTTTTTATTTTGAGACAAAGCTTCATGGAGTTACTAAGTGGCCTTGAACTTCTGATCTTCCTGCCTCAGCTTCCAGAGTTGCTGAGTTTATAGGCATGCACTACCATATCTAGTGATGTTTTCATTCCTAAAACCCTAATGGATTTTTTAAAATGATAACTTAAAAAATACCTTAATAGAAGAATTTAATCTGGTTAAAGCCATTTAATAAGTCAATATGTACTATTTCTATATTTAAGTTCATTTCTCTCTTTTTTTTATAAAACACTATGTAGTATACCATATACCATAGGTATAAGAAATATACAGGAATGTCTTTCACTAGAGACACAAGAACACACATCCATATCCATTTGTACATTCATTCATTCTTCATGCATTCATATTTTCAAAAAGCTAGTAAACCACAAAACATTGTGAGAGATTCTAGGGTCACAGAGATATAGAAGCTATAGACTTTGACTCTTAAAGCTAGTTCTTAAAAATTAGGCAAAGACGTTATAAGGCCATAGAAGCTATGGTCAAGAGATACAAAAAGAATGTCTAGGTGAGATACTTAGCTTAGAGAAAGAATATCAGGGAAATACAATGGAAATAGAGCCTTTGCTCTATATTATACTGTACTATACACATATATATATATACATATATATCCACAAACACTATGTTATATATATATATATATGGTAATGTAATATTTATCATGTAATTTATGACTATATGCATACATGCTATATGTGATGTATAATGCTATTTGCCTATAACTATTTGAGATAAATTGTTTTTCTATTTTGAAAACACTGGTTAGATTTGTATAATAGGCAAGATGTGTATAAACAAACCCACCATAGGGAGTATTAACAAAGTTTTCTAAAATAATTTATTAGTTTCAAAAACTTATATAAAATTTTCTAGCTATAAATCAAAGTCATTTTTCAACAGAGCTATAACTTTTAAATTTCAATTCTTTGTAGAGATTACTGCTCTACTAATAAGAAAGAAAAAAAACTTCTGCATTTAAAATTAGATCTAGAATTCCCATTAAAGGTAAATTTTCCTTTGGAATTATATCAAAAGAAATTGATTCCAAATAATACTTCCCATGTAAAGCAAAGTACCAATATTACTCCCTTAATAGATACCTTTTGTTAAAGCTAACATCTTAGAAAACTTTAAAAGCAGTAGTAAAAATAAAAAGAAAAGCAGAGCTTTACAAACTATAATCTGTTAGATGAAAAGCAGAAATAAGAACTTTATTCTCTCAGGGTTTAATACATATTAAAAATCTAAGTATTGGTTTATTTCAGCAAATTAAAGCTGCCTTCATGAAATGAATCCATTTTCTGACTTCTGAGGTGTAGCAGAACAAACCTCATGTGGTGCCGCACCTTTTCCCTCTAATGTTCATCAGTCAAAAACTGCGATTCTATTAAGATGCCTTTCTTATGAGAAACCTACGTGAATATTGTCAGTGTGATATAATGTGGATAGGAACAGTTAGAATAATCACATGGAGATTCATGTGGTTGGTCCTTTTGTAATAGACTCACTCTGCCACATTGCCTTTCAGAAGCCTGCAGTTTTAGTATATAGAGAATTTAGTCAAAATTTCTTGTCTAAAGTCAATGAAGGCTATGCATTTTCTACCCAGTAAGAATTACCAAGAATGGAAACATCATAATGATCATAATGATACTATTTAGCTTTGTTTCATTTCAGCTTACCCAACTCCCATAAGAAAATTTTACTATTTAACAAATATATTCTAAGGAAATAATTGAAATAGATTATTACTCTTTGTCTTTCTATAAAAGGATTTAAATTTGAAATTCAGCAATGGAGTAAAACTCTTTAATAAGATTTGCAGACATTAATAAGAGAATGCATTCGAAATTTATTGAAGTAAGCTCACTCTTCAAAAATTACTGAGTTAAGGTAAATGTTCACATGGAGCCAGATATAAATGCATTGCTTATAATGATGTATGAGAAAGTCAGGTAGATAGAAACTACTCTCTTTAGCAATTATTCTTCATTATGATTGGCTAACATGTCTAAATTAATACTTTCATGCTTCTTCTCTCCCCCAATCAGCTTCTTCTTTCTTTTCTCCTGCTCTCTCTCACTCATTTCCTGTCTAATTTTCTCCTTCTTTTCTTTTTACTTTCTTTTAGGAACATTATTAAGAATTTTGAGAGAACATTGTTAAGAATTATCTTTTTACCAAACTTAATTAAAAAATAAAAACAATGTCTTCTATAATGAAGACTTGGATTCTGTCAATTCACCAACATTCATAGCACATCTAACTATCCCTAAAAATGAATTAAAAAACTCTTCTTTACAGATCTGAATGCTATTCTTTACTCTCCAATAATAACTAGTAGGACTGGACAAATGTTCCTTAAATAACTTGTATTATTGTTCCTAAGAATAAAATATACAAATCTTAACTTACCTAGGCTCACCATATAAAGACACAAAAGTCTATCTATGGCTTCCCTACCACTTAACATATGATAGTACCCTGGTCTTATTTATCATTTGTATACCTGCAAGGATGGGTTATGTTGGAGAACAGAGAAAAATCATCATATATCAATGAATTAAAGCCACAGCTATAGTTCAATTATAAAAATAGAATTTTTCCCCAGCATAAATAGAACACTTTAATTTTCATTGTAAACATCGTTATGTTGTAACATTGGGTGGAATTTTGGCTTTCCTCTCCCTCCTCTTTTTTCCTTTGATGGTTGGCAATGATATGCTATCAGACTCAAATTTTAAGATAATATTAACTTACAAAAATCCCAACTTATCAATGCTGAATCAAATTGGTCTCTAAATTTTAATTTTTAAAACATCTCCTTAATCATTCTTCTCAACACTCCACTGAAACATAGCCAAAGCATGAGTGCCCTAAAAGGTATCACCGTTGGATGCCGTAATGTTTTTGTATAGTTTCATTTCCTTCTTCTGGAAAGTCTCTCTTGAATTTTTACTCCTAAAGAACACTTGAAAACACCATAACTTGTGATAAAGTCCATGTTTCTGTCCTGTTAGGAAGGATTCTTCATTGCACTGACTCCTGGCCCACACCTCCTCAAGTACTTATGGTATGTTATGATGTGTCATTGTTTTCCCACAAAGAAGCTTAGGTGTTCTAAGCTACCATCCTCAGAGGCATGGCATTATGTGTGGCTACTTTGCCAACAATTTGGCACAGGATTGGTTAAAATATGTGTGTATGACAGGGGTGGTGGGGTTAAAGTGAATATATTCCTTAGAGAAAAAACAAGTCTGGGGTTCTGCTTAAAGCCCTTACTGTTAGAGTGGTATTCCTGGTTAGAACATCTTAGTCTATACTATTACAAGGAGACAATATCATTTTAACTAATATTTCTATTTCCTCTTCTGTACCAAGTTTCCCCTTGTTCATTTTAGTAACAGAGTCTATTATTTTGGTACATATTTGCCTGTGCAGAAACTTTCTCTTCAAGTCTTTCATGCAGGTAAATATAATATGATTAAAATTTAGTCACTTGGATTTAAGTAAAACTAATGTCTTTTAAATTCTAGATTAAAAATCTTAAAAAGGAATGAACTTGTCCTTCAATGTCTTTCCTTCTTTTACTCAATAGGAAGGAATTCTGACATGGTGTTTTTGAATCAGCTCTGCCATGTAGAGAAGGATTACCCTTAGAAGTGAGGAAGCAACTTCAACATGAAAAGCACTGTCCTCTGGACATCTTCATGAGATGCACTCCATTCCTACACTACTATTTTCTGGACTACTTGTTCCTGGAATGTGATATTTAAGAGAAATGCATTTATTTATATTTAAGGCACTGTGGTTATAGTGTTCCTGGTCAGCTATCTTAGTCTACACTATTACAAATAATAAAATAGATGTACTTGACTTCCTTGACTTTATCTCTTCTTGTCTCCTAATCCAGAATTATAATACCATCTGAATTGTGTAAACTAATTTCTATAGCTGAGACTATATGTACATTATAAAAATTTAATGGATTTATTAATTTCTTTGTAAACAGTATGAAGTACGGCTGCTTACTCTCTTTTTCACAAAGAGAAAGAAGCTGACACTAAAATCTAGACAATTATATTTTGGTTTTGAAATCTGCACTGTCACCTTTCACATAGTTAAATCATCTTTGAAAAGTTAAAGAAGTCCCAAAGGTGCTTTTGCTTTTTAAAATGAAAAAACTAATTATTATTTATGATGTTACTGAAAATTATAATACAAACCTAACTTTCGAGGAAAAAAGCTCATTTGTGGAATGATTATTCTTATTTATACTAAATGTGTTACAACTACAATGATGTAATTCAGTATGAACACATTCTATGACAGCATAAGAGATATAATTTTAAAATATGAAATAAGTAGTTTCAAAAATGAGATGAACTTTCACTTTTTGTTTAACATAAGAACTGTTATTAGAATATGCCAACAACAGAATTTACTAGTCATGAAAAATGCTGTCTGTATTTGAAGGAAACTAATATTGTTTATCAGATATTATTTTTAGCCAATTTTGTGAAATTTATGCACCCATATTATCACAGGTACACATTTAATATGAGAATGAAAGCACAGAAAATATCATACACACACTCATAATTAATTCTCTTATCAACCATCACTGTCCATTTTATCTAACATTCTGTGCAAAATCAATAAATATGAATGAAAGTAAGGATACTAAACCCTGATTATATCTTTTCACCAAATTCTAAAACCTTTAAGTAATTACACTCATTTCAAAAATAGTGCAACTTTAGAGAGTATAGTAGTTTATAATATGTTGTAGTTAACAACAAGACACAATTTTTTTTTGTCTTTTAAAATGGTAAATTCGTAGTAAATACAAAGTGGTAAAAAACTCCAGAATCATATTTTCACATTTGTATAGGCAACTTAAATTACTATAAAAAGTTTAAAACCTACTGAAATATTCAAGGCAGTTTATATATTGTTAATAAAAATCAATCTCAATTATCATTCTCAGTGGCTGGAATATCTGTGAGTATTGATAAAATGTGTCCATATAGCAACAGAAAAAATTTCTTTTCAAAGCACTTTACAATTGTGTATAGTTTTTAGGAAATACAAATTAACCAAAGAGATCAGAAATAAAACAAAACAACAGATAACATCTAATTTAGACAGTGTAAGAGGAAATATAGAAATCTAAAATATGTGACATATAATTATAAATCTATATTGGAGAATTTTGTTTGACTTTTGAAAGATTCACTTGCAAAAATTAATCTTCATAGATAATTTTCATATCATGATGAGATAAATACTGACCACCAATCATATTTCATCTTCCCCCATTATGTATACCCCACTTTCACTTCCTGTTTGCCCAAATTGATTCAGATTTTGTGTTCCTTAATTCAGACCCCATAAATTAAGAAAGAAGATGCATAAAACAACCACGGTTTCAGATGGAATGTGATAGTGATGTACTTTATAGGAAGCTGTGCTATTTATCATTCATGAATAATGCATTAAGTAAATAACCAATTATAATAGGATCCAGCTTTAATGGCCATTAAACTCCTATAGGGGAAATAGAATCAAGTAATAATAATAATAAAATAGTTATGCAACAAGTTACAAATGTGTTTCGAAAACAAAAGGGTAGATTAGTTTAGAAACTATCTAGATAGAGAATAAAAATTTTAAAGTGAATCTTACATTGCATTCTTAAAAGAATCTCAGCTCATATATTTCTTTCTTTTTCTTTCTTTTTTTTAGGGGAGGCACTGGGGATTGAATGCAGGGGTGCTTTAACACTGAGCCACATCCCCAGCTCTTTTTATTTTATTTATTTATTTATTTATTTTGAGACAGAGTCTCACTAAGTTGCTTAGGATCTGGCTAAATTGCCGAGGCTGGCCTAGAACTTGCCTCAGCCTCCCCAGTCACTGGGATTACAGGTGTGTGCCACCATGCCGAGCTCAACTCATGTATTTCAAAGATTAGTGTTTGCATCCTATCTCAGTAGTTGAAATATTCTATCTGTATTGTTTCTGATTTGCTTTTTTCTAAATCCAATCAAGGAATGAAACGTCAGATTCTGTGAGGGCTGGGGAATAGAGAGCAAGGTTGGGAGGGAGGAAGAGCGTATGGAACACAGGCGGGAGATCATGATTTGGATAAATAACAGTATAACTTTCCCACCAGCTGATTCTTTGGTAATTTGAGACAAGTAGTCCTAGTGCTGGAACTTAGAGATAGAAAATTCTGCAGTACATGAAAACTGAGAAGCTTTGTAAAGAGATATCCAGAAAGCTTTTATTTAACAAAAGACTTCATGGCATATAATTTCATGGTATCTTTCTTTAAAAAAAACAAACAAAAAACTAAGAAGAGAGAGCCAAATTTTCTTACAGTACTTTGGTTGGAATATATATCTAATCTAAACCATGAATATTTGTGGTCCTTATGAATTTCTCCAGACAAGTTAAGAAAAAGGATGGTTAAGAAGTCTGAACTTCAGAAATGTAGAAAAATTCGAATTTTTAGGTAAAAATTGATGTTTCCTTCACAGACTCTGAGAGTATTGTGCTAGGAGGGAGTTGAGATATAAATCAAGTGCCACTTCGTTGGTTTACACAGATTTGAGGACACTGATATCTAGAGCCATGAAATACTTCAAGTGACCCAGACAATTAGTTTTGGGACCAGCACTTGAATCTGATCTCATTTTTTATTTCCATGCATTCTTCACACTAATCTATTTTCATTAGAAAAATGACAAATTCATCATTTTCCTTTATCCTCTTGCAAAATATGGTCATCAAGCCCCCTTTACCCTTTACCACCAAGTTGTGCCTGGATTTAGTTTCCTGACCTATAAGCTTATCTTTCTATTTTCTTGAAAATTACTTAAACTTTGTAGAATCCTTATGTAGTTCTTTTTAAATAAATTTATAAGCAAATATATGCCATAGAATATGAGGCTTGATAATTTTTTGAGAGTGGATTGAACTCAGAGGCAACTGACCACTAAGCCCCATCCCTAGCCCTATTTTGTATTTTATTTAGAGACAGGGTCTCACTTAGTTGCTTAGCACCTCACTTTTGCTGAGGCTAGCTCTGAACTTGGGATCTTTCTGCCTCAGCCTCCTGAGCTTCTGGGAAACAGACACGTGCCATCATGCTCAGCAAGGCGTGGTAATTTAAATAGCATATTTAGACCTTAAAATCCATTTAGTCAGCATTATAATTTGCAGGCATGTTGCAAATATTTTCTTTGGAGAAGAAACTGTTATTTTCAAACCAAGTGAGTTTTACCTAGTTGTTATTATCATTATTGGTTTACAGTTTGAAAAACATAACCCATGACATTTTGTCTGCAATGGGAGGGAGAGATATAGGGACCTTGATTGAAGAAGATTGTTCATGCATTCTCAGTTAGTCTCCCTCCAAAGGATGGATGCATATTTAGTTAGACTTTTATGAGTTATAAAACATTGAAAAGATTTATGTTTCAAAACACATCATCTCTATTCTACATGAAGCAGATTAATACACTAATGGTTCTACTATAACATATTGCTTCCCTCACATACTTGAAATTCTTCCATAAAAAAAATTAGATTATCCTTGAAAGAAATAATTTAGACTTACTTTAAATCATTGTTCAAACTAGAGATATTTCATTTCAAACAGCCAAAGACTATATATGCCTCAATTTAAATATTAATCGATATATGTAAACAGTATTCATATTCTCCAATATAATTTGGCTAATACCTAAATTTGGATTGTCATTAAATTTGTAATTCAGGTATTAAATCACAGGAGCCATTTGCCTAATATACATGAAAACAGGATTCAATATTATTTCCATGCATATTGTTTTTAATTTCAGAGACAGGGAAAATAAGATTCAGTGCAGGTATATGGAATGGCCAGGAACAAAATGCTGATGTTCATGTGAAAACACTGAAGAAAGAGTTTATATGAGCTAGTGTGATTTCATAGTATCACTTAATTCAACAGAACAGATTGTAACAAACTCAAGAATGATAAATAATTATTAAGAAAAAAAATTGTTTAAAGGGCAAACTAATATTCCATTCCTTAAGGAAAAAATATTCTCATATTTTAACATTTGAATATAAGACTTTATTAGCATCACATAGGAGCTGTATGAAAAAAATATACAAATTGTGGATAAAATATTATTTTACTGCTGGACATTGTTATATTTCTATGGAATTGTAATTTATAATAGTCTGTCTTTATGAGATTAGTATTAATATTTGCCTTCAACTGAATTGATATTTTTTCCATATTTCTGCCTAGGGAGTGAATAAATATTTATTCCTACGGTACTTTATTGCCAATATATTTATAAAATTCCCTTTTCTAGGGAATTTTCTAAATTCAGAATTTATAATATTTATAATACAGCATATACAAAATAGATTTTTTTAAAAAATTTAAAAATTTTACCCTTTAACTTACCAATAATATTAGAAACTGATTATTAAAAAAGTTTTTACCCACATGTGTCATGAGCAAACATAACAGCATGCTGGAATATCTCAAGCATAAAGCTCTTGTACAAACATATCTTCCATTTCTGATTTGATATCAGCTTTACCATTTATCATTAGCAATAGTGGTAATAATAGTAGCAGTGGTAAAATAAGCCATAAAGCGTTGAGTAGACTTCTAACTGGTACTTTCAACTGGACTTGCTGAAAATGTGCTGTATTAAATATATGCAGAAATTCAGAAATTTTAATTCTCATTTTAACATATAGCTGAAAAATAACCATCACTAAATAGTTGGGTTTTTTTTTAAACTCTTTCCAGATTCAACATAAATTAAGTCATTTTTCAAGGATAGCATATAGGCTATTGATGGAAGTTTTGTGGGACTGAAATTTTAGGGAGAAATTTCTTCAAAGCTCTAATGTGGTAGAAAAATATTCAGTGTTGCTGCTTCTGCCAGCCTCTTGGTGTATTAGTATTTTAACATGCTTTGACACAGGAGATGCACTAATCAACTGGACCACCAATCAGCAAGATTGTCAGGAATCACAGTGTACATACATGTAAAACATGTAGGGGAAAAAAAAAGAGTCTTGACATAAAGAGAACTGCCTAAATACTTATGCTACACATGGTTTTGCTATTTAGTGTACTGGGTAAATGTATAACTTTAAAATTTTTATTTATAACCATATTCTCTTTTGCAATAAGCCCTTTCAACCAGCTAAAATACACTGAATTAATTTACATTTTTCTAAAACATTGTGATAAATCTGTGTCTCATCTAAATATACAGCAGCAATTACTGTGAAAGCCAGACACATCTCTCACAGTGTAAAGAAAAAAAGACACAAACTTACTCAAGATACATCAGCATCCGCTTCAAAAGTTAATAGTCATTGTAAAAAAGTGTGTGTGTCTAAATATGATAATTAATTGGGAAAACTGGAGAAGGTGGTTTTATGTATCACTCTCTGAGCTATGATTTTTCATTTAGATCAAATGGTTGTTCTGCAGTATTTCTCTAATTTTCAGTCACAAGCCTAGATAGAAAGTGAAGTATTTGTTGTTCATATACAATTAGTACACAACAATTCAACAAAAAATTATTATCCCAAGAAAATTATATGGTTTATTTTAAATAAATAATAGACATATCTTGTATTCAAAGATATCAAATAAATGAGCAGCGGCATTATGGATTTAAATATAAAATATTATAAAAAGTAGAAATTTTCTATTAGCAGTTGAAGCCATGGCAGTTTTATATCAGTATAACCAAATGATTAAAATAGATAATCAGCAATTCCAATAATGTTCTGATTTTTTTTTACCCAATTCATAGAGTAAACTAAAATGTATTTCCATTTCTTGTGGTGTTCATTCTAGCATGATTCTCAGGATGCAAATTGATCACACTAAGGAATGGCTTGGGAAATTCTAGTTTATTACAGAAACAATTTTTAGCATTTGTATTTACTTAACAAATATTCCAGTAGTTTGAAATTTTCCTTTTTATTTGTTTTATTCTATTTCTCCTTCCTTCTCCTTTTGCTATTTTTCCAGTGTCCTCATCTCCTTCCATCAACTATGTACTAAAGTTTATCAAAAATGTGCTGTATTTTTATGTAATTGAACTTGTAGCATTATCTCTAAAAGTGTCATGCAAATTTTCTATAACACATCTGGACTGTAGGAGTGGCTCAATGTGTATAAATGTTGTCCTCCAGTTCCCCTAGATCTGAATATTTTAGGGTATAGGTTATTAAATTTCTTAACAGTTTTAGTTAACAAATATGTATCATAATTCACTTTGTGCCAAGCACAAAGATGACTAAATGTGGCATCTTTCCTTAAGGATCTATACTCTAATTGCAAATTCAAACCTCTAAAAAAGATAAAAATTGGTAACATAATCTAACTTTATATTTCAAAAAATGCATTCTGAATGAAAAAGCCTCAAATCTAATGAATGTGCAATAAATATTCAGCTACTTAGATAATTCTGGACAGAAAATTAGTTCAAGGAAACAGCATCAAGTACAAATATCATTTTATATCATAAGCAATCTGTTTTTACTAGGGAATAAATTAAGTAAGCACGAGGAACTTCTGGACAATGGAGTGAAAGAAAAAAATTAGAAAACAACTTATTCTTCATTTGTGCTAAAGAGTTTCAACTTTTATCACTGTATATGATTGTGATACTGAACAATGTTAAGTAGCATCAAAAATTTTATTTAATAACTATTGTTTAATAAACTACTTTAAACTTTAGTATCATAAAACAACTGTTAACTCAGATTCTGTGAGTTAGCAACTGAATCTGAGTTCAGACTTATGAGTTTTTCTTATTTATTTATTTATTCATTCATTCATTCTACTTAGGTGTACATGATAGCAGAATGCATTTTGATTCATTGTACACAGATGGATCACAACTTTTCATTTCTCTGGTTGTACATGATGTAGAATCACATCATATATGCAGTCATATATGAAGCTAGGGCTATGATGTCCATCTTATTCCACCATCTTTACTGTCCCCATTCCCCCTTCCCCCTCCCTCCCCTTTGACCAATGTTCCTCCATTCTTCCCAGCCCCCCCCCCCATTATGGATCAGCATCCACTTATCAGAGAGAACATTTAGACTTTGGTTTTTTGGGATTGGCTTACTTCACTTAGCATGATATTCTCCAACTCCATCCCTTTACCTGTAAATACCATAAATTTATTCTCTTTTATTGCTGAGTAATATTCTATTGGGTATATATACCACAGTTTCTTTACCCATTCATCTGTCAAAGGACATCTAGGTTGATTCTACAGTTTAGCTACTGTGAATTGAGCTACTATAAACATTGAAGAGGCTGCATCACTGTAATACGCTAATTTTAAGTCATTTGGGTATAGACCAAGGATTGGGATGGCTGGGTCAAATGGTGGTTCCATTCCAAGTTTTCTAAGGAATCTCCATACTGCTTTCCAGATTGGGTGTACCAATTTGCAGTCCCACCAGCAGTGTATGAACGTGCCTTTTCCCCCACAACCTCACCAACACTTATTGTTGTTTGTATTCTCGATAATTGCCATTCTGACTGGCATGAGATGAAAACTTAGAACAGTTTTGATTTGTATTTATTTCTCTAATTGCTAGATATGTTGAACATATTTTTCATGTCTGTTGATTGATTCTATATCTTCTTCTGAGAAGTGTCTGTTCAGCTCCTTAGCCCATTTATTGATTGGGTTGTTTTTCGGTGTTTTTTGAGTTATTTATATATCCTGGAGATTAGTACTCTATCTGATGTGTGTGTGGCAAAAATTTGTTCCCAGAATGTAGACTCTCTGTTTACCTCAGTGATTGTTTCTTTTTTTGAGAAGCTTTTTAGTTTGAATTCATCCCATTTATTGATTCTTGATTTTACTTCTTGCACTACAAGAGTCTTATTAAGAAAGTAATGTCCTAATCTGATGTGATGAAGATTTGGGCCACTTTTTTCTTCTATTAGGTGTGGGGGCAGATCAGTAGAGTACCAGAAATAGACCAGGAGGAGGGAGAAGGAGAGGGAAAAGAAAAATTCTGGGAATGCTATTAGCTAAATCATATGGTTATGTTATGTGCATGTATAAGCACATAACAATGAATCCCATCATTATGTACAACTATAATGCACCAGTAAAAACAAATACAAAAACAATAAACAAAAACTCCCTGTCTTGAAGAGAGAGGCTGCAAAGATTTGTGAACATTACTGAAATCAGCCATAAGCCGTGAGTAACACGATCAGAATTATATTTGGGGTTGTGATTGATGGCCACAGGTGCACATTATAATCCTGGTGCTTACTCACTAAATCAGAATCTCTGAATATAGTTCCAAGGAATATGTATTTTGGAAGAAGTTATTCAAGTGTATTTGAAGTGCAGTCTTGGTTGAAAAAATTACCCTCTGATCACAGTATTAAGAGAATATATTTAAGTCAAGATATTTTGTTATTCATTTTATTTTACTTTTTGTATCTAACAAATTAACTCCTGCCAGATCAAGCCACAGAATACAATGGCCAATTATTGAGATACCTTACATCATTCAAGGATGATCAGTAAAACTAAGCCTTGGAATGTAAAGAAATAAAGACATTTGCGAAGGCTTCATCTGTGAGAGTATGATCACCATGAATATTATTTTCTGATATACTGTCATTAAAAAGATTTAGCTACCATGTCTTTACATTCAAAATTTAAAGTGTTGGGGAAAGATAATCTGATAGGTCAATTTTGTGCACTCCTAAACCAATCACAGGGAGGGCCATTAAGCAGAAACATGACTTCATAAAGCCCAGCTCTATGGGTGAAGGAGGCAGTTATTTGAGAAAAAAGCATCTGGTTTTCCAACCCTAATATCATTTATTCATGAGGATTCAAAGGAAAGAATTTGGAAGATATTTTAGAGGACCACAGCAGTATTCAATTATAAGATGATGAAAGCCCAAATTGTGATATGGAAAGGAACAATGCAGTCTGGAAACCAAATGTAACTTTTAATAACATGAATGGTTTTTACTCTACACTATATTTAGTATGGAATCATAACATTGAAACTCAGTTGACTATTATTCATAGGATTGGCTTTTGGGATTGGAGTATTTATCATATAATCATGTATTGCTCCCTTACACATGCTAGGAAAAGTCTAATTAGTTTAAAAAAAAAACAAATCAACAAAACAAAGTTAGTATTCCAAGATAATTGTATAGTTTATTTTTAAATAAATAATAGACACATTTTTATTAATAACTATCAAATAAATGAGCAAGTGGTATTATGAATTTAAATATAAAACACTATAGAAAAAGTACAAACTTTCCTGTAGTGTCATGTGATAGTAAATTATAAAGTTTCTGAGGGAGGTGGGAAGTCTCATGCCTTAGATTTTGGAAAAGAGTTCAGGAGCAACTTATGTATTTACTAACATACAATAAAAGTATGTATTGTATGTTACATACCATAAAAGTACCTTGAGTTGTGGTGGATGTTGCACAAATAAATTAGAATGATACCTCATGAACATTGCTAACTGTGAATATATTTTAAAGCATTGAATTCACAGTTTAATAATTTTCCATATGTTCCTATGGAAGCACTAAATTATGAAGCTCTTTGGAATTGTTGCAAATCTTAAGACAAGAATGTTTTATTTTGACAATTTTTGTATTTTGCATATTTGATGGCCATACATGAGTAGGGGTGGGTGAGGGGGAAGCAGTTACTTGATATTTCAGAGCTGTCCAGAATAAAGATGTAAAGAGGTCCATAAAAAGAAAAAGGAGAACTATATTGCCTTGATGTACTGACTTTCATTTTGAAAGATCACATAGCTTTTTACAGATTTAACAACCTGACATACAAAGATCACTTCAACCTCTGCTGAAATACAATCAGCCTAGGGGTGAAACTCACCTGTTATTAAACTTCCTCTGGCAGCACTACAAAATAGTTTAGTACAGAAGATAAAAGAGAAGGTCAAACCTCATTAAAACTTCCGGGAGAAGTTACCACTGGGCTACTGAATCTTGAGGATGAATTGGCTCCAATCAAAGTGAAACTGCATTATTTGATGGAAGAGATAATATAAAATTTTTTTTAAAAAAGAGAGAAAGAAAAATAAAAAAGGAATTGTTCCATTTGCTCAGTAGGAAGGAAGTAGAACTGTAGGAAACCAAGTTAGTACCAACACCCAAATTGTGTGAGGGCATCTTGAGGCCTCCTCTTTCCTACAGCAAGAACTAGCTGTTTGGGAAGGGGAGGAGTTGGAAACAAAGACTATTCTACCAGAAAACAAGAAATTACATAAAATGATTTAACCATTATTAGATCAGGAATTTGAGGATGTTTATGATAACTAAATTTAACCATGTAAGACACTGGCCATAGTGTTTTGATGACAGAAGTCTTGAGGTAAAACACCAGCAACTTAAGAAATGCCCACCTAGAATCCTGTATGGTGCATCAGACCTCACTCATCAGACTGGACAGGACTGCAGCAGGGTGTGGGACACAAATTAGCTAAACTCTGCTCTTTGATCTCAGGAGGGTAAGAATTGCATTTTTCCAATCTCTTAAGCCATATGCTTCATCGAGGGATTTTCTTTCCCATACTCCAAACTTTAGAAATGATCTGGGAAGAAAATACTCTGTATTGGTTATTTTTCTGGGAGAGAACTGTCTTTTTCAGGAAAGATATAACATATGCACTTTGTTACTATACTAATGCACAAGACAGAGGAGAACTAGAGTCACATGAGTTGTGATCACCCCCGGACTAGACTGCTTGTAGGTGGTCAGTCTGAAAACTCACATTACCTCACTTTAGGAAAGATTGAGTGGAACATTCTAATGAGGAGGTCCTAATGGCTGTTTTCCAAGAAATCAGTGGACTGGTCTTTTCAGAGTCTATCACTCACCTCATTAGGTTAGTGAAAAATGGAGCTAAGGCTCTCTCAATTTCACTCCCCACAGACTGCTGACCCAGTGAAGGGCTAATAGTGAAGAATACTCACTCTAATTTTATGGTAATACATTCCAGGCTAGGTGTGATAAACAGCAGAAGAGTTTGAGGTCCCACTTCTCTGATTTTTATTTATATTAAAAATAATGAATTAAAACCCTAAGAAATAAAATGTATCTTCTAGAAAAAAATACTCCCCGTTAAGATGTTTTTCATTTTTTTGTCAGTCATCTCTGTTATGACTGAGTTTGAATCCATGGTGGACTTTAAGCAGTTCCTTCTCAGTGATCTGACTGACCATGATTCCTTGTGTTTAGATTCTCACTCTCTCTTTCTTCCTCCAGCACTTTTACTTGTCATTTCCCAACATTCTCCTAGTCAGATGGTCATTGTTCTCATTCAAAACTTTGTTCATCACTCTATGTAAGATACACATTTTATTGAAGATTAACATATATGCAGAAAAGTATACCAGTCATAAGCATATGGTTATCTCATCATGAAAGCATCTATGTAAATTATATCTAAATAAAGACAATGTTACCAGCACTGAAGAACGTTTTATCTCCTGTCACCATCACCTTCTCCATGAAAGTAATTAAATCCTGATTTCGAACACTATAGTTTTTCCTGTTTTAACTGTGAAATAGACTCTTTAGTATCTAACTTCTTTCATTCAACATTGTATTTTTTTTTAATGTCCATCTATACCTTTATCTGTAGTTCTAGCTGGGTCCATCTCTAGCTTCATGGTTGATGAAATGAATAAAAACTAATTTCTTTTCTATTATGAAGTTGGTGAACTATTGGTTGTTTGAAGATTTTGGCTTTCACAAATATGTTCTTATAAATATTCTTTTACATATCCTGTACCTATTTCTGCTGTGTTCCATATCTAAGAATGAACTTTCTGGGAAGTAAGATACATTTATATTAAGGCTTAATAAAAACTTAAAAAAGTATTTTTTAAAGTGCTTTTACTATTTTATACTTACATCAACATTGTTTGACAGTTCCTTTGCTCTATATCCTTTTATGAATGTAAAAAAGGCTCTGATTTAAAATAAAATGATAAAAAAGACAATTAAAATGAAATGAAAAGAACCCAATTTTAACAATTACCCACATTGTTTATCCTCTTGTTGTGTAACTCTTTGTTCTCGATTTTCTGGTGGGCTACCTAAATTTCTTCTATTGCTAATAATATTTACATCAAACAATGCCATTTACTCATCTATTTACCTATTGATTTATAGATAAAATATCTATAAATGTATTTCTGAATTTCTATAGTTTTGATAGTGGAAGAGAATGCTAAATGGATGGTAGTGTTTGGGGTAAACCTATTTATAACTCTGCCCTTAGTAACTGCACGAATTTCCTTAGTAATTGCAAATAACATGCTGGAATTGTTTTTTATTCCATCAACTATAGATCACACCAATTATCTTCCAATTTTATCAGATGAGCACATTAGTCTTCCACATGTTTTCTCTATCCTCCTTAATCAGTTGTGTCTCTCAACCTCTATAATTTGTATCTGCACTTTGAATATTGTTAATATTGGCTAAATTTACATTTCATTATTTAACCATTGTTAAGTCCTCATGATTCATATACAAATTGGTTCAATCTACATATTTTTGTCAATATACACTGAATGAGTATACTTTTAAAAATATTTCCTTCCACATATAGAATATCTCAAAACCTTGTATAACTCACACAGTATGTTATAATAGTCACAGTTAAATGAATTTCCTTTATTTATTCCACCTCTTTTCTTTACCATATTCTCATATTTATTTGAGGAATTAATCATTCCATTTATATTTGATACATATGATTTCTTTTGTGAATGTTACTTGCTTCTGTTTATAATCTGGAGTGATTTTGTCTTAAGCTTCACACAAAAGCCATTCTGGAATGGGATGTTACTCCTCAGCTATGTAGACTCATGGATAAATCTGCAAGTCACCTGGATGTCACATTTTTGTTTTTCTTTTCTTTCTTCCTTTTTTTTTTTTTTGTTGGAGTATATATTCAGATTAATTTTCTAGAAAGTTCACAGAGGAGTTAATACCTTAGAGTTTAGATGATCTGAAATATATTTATTTGTACTCGTACAAGATTTATTTAAATTTTCAGCATGGCTGAGAATAAAAGTATTAGACAATTTTGCCCATGTCAAGTGATGGTCTTCATCTGTTTCCTACTATCATCATAATATTGATAAATCTAATGTTGTTCTAAGTCTCTTTTGTAGCTCATCTGTTTCCTTTCTTTTTTATTTTATATAATTTTTATTCTATTTAGGTTTACATGACAGTAGAATGCATTTTGATTCATTGTACAAATGATTCAAATGGAGCACAACTTTTCATTTCTCTAGTTGTACACAATGTAGAGTTACACCATATGTGCAATCATACATGAACCTAGGGCATTGTTGTCCATTGCATTCCACATCTTTCCTGCCCCCATATCTCATCTCTTCCCTCCTCTTGCCTTTGACAAAAGTTTCTCCATTTTTCCCATGCCCCCTCCCACATTATGGATCGGTGTCCACTTATAGAGAACATTTGGCCTTTGGTTTGGGGGGATTGGCTTACTTCGCTTAGCATGATGTTCTCCAACTCCATCCATTTACCAAAAATGCCATAATTTTATTCTATTTTAATGCTGAGTAATATTCCATTGTGTTTATATACCACAATTTCCATATCCATTCATCTATTGAGGGGCATCTAGGTTGGTTCCACAGTTTAGCTATTGTGAATTGAGCTGCTATAAACATTGAAGTGGCTGCGTCACTGTAGTATGCTGATTTTAAGTCCTTTGGGTATAGACCAAGGAGTGGGATGGTTGGGTCAAATGGTGGTTCCATTCCAAGTTTTCTAAGGAATCGCCACACTGCTTTCCAGATTGGTTGCACCAATTTACAGTCTCATCAGCAATGTATGATTGTGTCTTTTTCTCCACATCCTCACTAACTTTTGTTGTTGCTTGTATTCTTAATAATTGCCACTCTGACTGGCATGAGATGAAATCTTAGAGTAGTTTTGATTTGCATTTCTAGCCAAAACACTCCTTTGCAAGAAGACTGCAGCAGGAGGAATCATGATGCCAGACTTTAAATTATATTACAAAGCTATAAAACAAAAACAGCATGGTATTGGCACCAAAATAGACATTTAGATCAATGATACAGAATAGAAGACACAGAGACAAATCCACATAAATACAGTTATCTCATACTAGACAAAGGTGCTAAAAACATACACTGGAGAAAAGATAGCCTCTTCAACAAATGGTGCTGGGAAAACTGGAAATCCATATGCAGCAAAATGAAACTAAACCCCTATTTCTCAACATGCACAAAACTCAAAGTGGATCAAGGACCTAGGAATTAGACTGGAGACCTTGTGCCTCATTGAGAAGAGAGTAGGCCAAAATCTTCATCACGTCAGATTAGACCTGGACTTCCTTAACAAGACTCCTAAAGTGCAAGAAATAAAAGCAAGAATCAATAAATAGCATGGATTCAAATTAAAAACCTTCTTCTCAGCAAAAGAAACATCAATGAAGTGAACAGAGAACCCACATTCTTGGAACAAATTTTTGCCACATGCACATCAGACAGAGCACTAATCTCCAGGATATATAAAGAATTCATAAAACTTAACACCAAAAAAACAAACAACCCAATCAATAAATGGGCCAAGGAGCTGAACAGAAACTTCTCAGAAGACCTACAATATATCAACAAATATATGAAGAAATGTTTTCTTTCTTTTTTAATTGTTTTTTGTAATTGTAGATGAACAGCATGTCTTTATTTTATTTGCTTATTTCTGTATGTTGTGCTAAGGATTGAACCCAGTGCCTCATCCATACAAAGCAAACGCTCTGCCGCTAAGCCCCAGCACCAGCCCTCATCTGTTTCTTTTCTACTCTGCAAGTTTTCAGGGTATTCTCTTGTAGTTAATGTTTTGAACTTTGACCATGTGTCTAAGTATGTGTTCTTCTTCACCAAGAGAACACTTTGTAAGACTTTATTTCTGGATACTTACCTTGCAATTTATCTCTGCTAATTTTCTCATTTTTTGCCCTTATCTACTTTTCTTTCTTATCCATATATTATTTTTGTAATTTTTCTTTAGAGATTGATGTTTTCTTAACCTTTTAAAAATTATTCATCACATTTTCATATGCTTGTGTTTTGTTTAAGCCTGCCAGGAATATATCTTTAACTTTTTCTTCTAAACTATTGATATTTCCCTTGACTTTGTCATTATAAAGTAAGCATGCTCTTTAGTATATTTTATTATTTCCCCATGGTATATACTATGTTATTTCACAGATGCAATGTACTCTTATTTAAGATATTATTTATATGTGTGTGTATGTATACTTAGATGTCTGCATTGTTTTGCTTTCTCAAATTTATTATATTCTGCTTTAGTATTTGACACAGAGAACCACAAATTAAAAGATAAGGAAGCAATGGAAAGAATGTCTTCAGGAAAATTTAAAGACAATTGCTAAATTAGAATTGAATATTTAGAAGCATAACTTACTCATTGACAAATCTATTGCACCAATTAAAAATATTAACAACAAATATAAAGCATGTGAAACAAATGCAACCAATATTTCCATAATGATAATATGAATTCTTCATAAATATAAACTTTGCAATAGAAATGCAGTGCTTTGGGTTTTTTTTCAATGTTTTGTAAAGATTTCATCCTGTGATATTTCCTCCTCATTTTTCTCAGAACAAAGCAGTTATAATTTAAATGCATTAGCTTTGTTATCATTTGAATGTGAACTCAGGAGATAAATACTTTTGTGTGGCTGATTTGTCCATCCTAAACCAGAAGTCTAATATTGTATTTGATTATGTGTTTATATTTTTTTCTCTCTTACCAGACTAAATTCTGAAAGGCAGAAAATTTAATTCATTTTCCTATTAGCAGTATTCATTTTTTATTATTTATTTAACATTCTGTTTACTTGCCTTTTTTCAATTCATTCATTTGAAAAGTGTATTTTCTTTTATTCAATCTCTTTTTTTTTTTTTTTTTGGTACTGGGGATTGAGCTCAGGGGTACTCGACCACTGAGCCACATCCCCAGCCCTATTTTGTGTTTTATGTAGAGACAGGGTCTCACTGAGTTGCTTAGCACCTCGCCATTGCTGAGGCTGGCTTTGAACTCGCGATTCTCCTGTCTCAGCCTCCCTAAGTGCTGGGATTACAGGCTTGGCTTGTGCAGTCTCTTAAATTTGTTATGAAACTCTCATTATCATTCATCACAAAAACTTATAGGTTTTAAAACTCTCTCTTGAGATATACAGAGAATTTTCTCTTGAAATAGTTAACAAAGAATTACGAAATAAATGTCTTACCTCTTGGAGGCAACACTTTAGAATCACATTTCGATTATGTTCAACAAATATGCGAAATAAGTTTAGGGCAATAAATTTACTTCATGAAGTTGATTTAATTTAAGAAGATTCACCAAAATATTTCTCTAGTTCTAAGATTTTATAGTTCTTTATTTGCAGGACAGATTTTTTATGTACTTTTCTGTAATCGTGGACTCTGGTAATAGATAGCTATCTATAATTATGATAGTATTGTAACTGCTATGGTTTAGATATGAGGTGTTCCCCCAAAGTTCATGTATGAAACAATGCAAGAAAGTTTAGAGGTGAATTGATTGAGTTAGTAGAGTTAACCTAATCAGTTCAGTAATCCTCTGATAGGGATTAACTAGGTGGAAATTATAGACAGGTAATGTGTGACTGGAGGTCATGAATCATGAGGACATAACTTTGGGGTATATATTTTGTACCTGGCCTGCAGTGTCTGTCTCTGCTTCTTGGTGGCCATGTCCTGAAATGATTTCCTCTACCATATTCTCTGCCGTGATGTCTTTCCTGCCTTACTTTGGGCCCACAGCAATGAAGTTAGCTGTCTATGGACTGAAATCTCTGAAATTGTGAGACCCAGATAAACTTATTCTCCTCTAAAATTGTTCTCATCAGGTCTTTGGGTCATAGCAATGATAAAGCTGTATAAAACAGTAATATTATGTTTATAATAATAAAATAGAGATTTTAATTGGAGTTTTGTTATATAATCATAGTTGATCATATAGTTGTTTTACTTTAATTCTAACAAAATAAAACTCTGCATCAGAAAACAATTGTAATAAATTTTAGTAGTGGGTAATCTGATCCAATGTTTACCAGGTCTGAATTGAAACTAAAGATTTTCTGAAAGGTACTTCCCAGTCCTCATTATCAGTTTCAGATGAGAAATTAATGTCAAGGCCATGAGATTTTATTAGTTTGAAAGGCTGAATTTTCATCTAGGCATGATCAGTAAAGGGCCAGACATAATTCAAAGATCATTTTTTATTTTGGCAAGCAAAGCCATCAGACAAGAGTCCTGTGAGTCTTACCAAGTTAATGTCAATGTAAATGACACAGTGTAAACTCTATTTCTTTCTATGTGCTAGAACCCATTAAGTTCAAGTGGGCAGTAAAAACCTGCTTTCAAACTCATATATCCTTGTGAATAATGATTTTAAAAGACTCTCTTTTTTTCGAAGACAAATGAGTTGAAAGGCAATAAGCACAGTGATATTAAAAAATAATAAATGTTTTCTTTTTAAAAGAAAAATGAAGTCCATGAATGCTACTATATTTGTAACATTTAAGTATTTCCATTTAGAACAAATGTTACAAATACAACCTAGGTATTAGCTGAGTTATCTAACTTATGGCATAATTGAAAGACAGCAATTTTATAAATAACACAAATATTTGTAAAATTTAAAAAAAGTTTTACATTCTTTTATTGCTTTATTCATTCCTACTGCTCTATTTGCTATGCACAGAGACATCAAATAGAAGACTAACATATTTTAGCAAAGTATACAGGAAGAAATATAGAATGTTATAAGTAATCAAATGTCCCAGACAATTTTTGATCATTATGTTGATTTAGAGAATGTAAAATAAGCATGAAAACAGTGTGTTTGTACACACTGTGTAAAAAAGGAGAATCAAGTGGAGATAACTCTAAATTGATGGTCAGAGAAAACTTATTTGTGGAGATGTGTGCTGAATCAGCTATTTAAATATTTAAATGTGAGGCATTCCATTTTTTATGGGAAAATGAGGGAGGAGCCTTTCTGTGTGATGTGTTCAAGGAAGATAAAATTGACAATATGATTAAAGTCTAGTCAGCATATGCAAAGATGAGCAATACAAAATTAGGTTGCAATAGTTTGTATTGACAGTGCAGAAGCTATGGCCTATTGTTCAAATCAGCATATTTCCTCCATAATCAAGAATCATACCAACAGCCTTCAAGCCTTTCCAAGTTCATCTAATTTGAAGCCTAAATCCAAAAATCTGCTGTCTCCTCTGAAATATAAAATTTATTGATTCTCAACATTGTTGCTCTCTCTCTGATCTTTCATGAATTCACTTTCTTCCTTAATCAAGTAAACTCAATTGTTAGTCACTTATTATAGTACAGCTAGTCATTTATTATGTTCATACACACAAACACATTTTTTATATCTATTTTACTTTCTTTGAAGCAACATTATGATCAAAACTTATTTTGGAGATTTGATTACTTATAATTTTTTTTTTTTTTGGTACTAGGGATTGAACTCAGGAGTACTCCACCACTGAGACACATCTCCAGCCCTATTTTATGTTTTATTTAGAGACAGGGTCTCGCTGAGTTGCTTAGTGCCTTGCTCTTGTTGAGGCTGGCTTTGAACTTGCGATTCTCGTGACTCAGCCTCCCAAAGTGCTGGGATTACAGGCATACACCACGGCGCCAGCTTGATTACTTATAATTTTATATATTTCTTCCTATATACTTTCCTAAAAAGAAATGGTCTACTATTAGTAAAAGTCCCATCTAGTTGATGTCTCTATGCCTAACAAATAGAGCAGTTTGACATAACATCAATTGTTACCTCTCACTTGTTTAATCACTTTTTCAAAATAAAAACTCCAATTCTGGTTTACATTTACCTCTCTATCTACTCTATGCGTATATGTGTGAGTGAGAAACAAATACTATCATGCGGACTGATTTCACTCTAAAAGTATAACAGTGAGCCCTAGAAGACATTAATGGCTTCAGACAATCATACTGCCTTCCTTTATATTGACTCTTTAAGTTTTCTAGCTTTCCATTTCTTATGTTAGACCCTAGCCTCAAACCTTCATCACTTTATCTCACTTTTTCTTTCTTCAGCCAATGACACTACTTGTCTAAATGAAAAACATAAAGAAATAAATGACTTAGAAAATGGCAAAGTAGGTAGCTCTGTGGAATTGTCCCTCCACAGAAATGGTTAAAAAATACTTAACTTAAAAAAATATATAAAAATCTTAGGAAAACTTCATGACATTTTACATACCACTGCTCCACCACCTCCCAAGCT
The DNA here is from genome assembly GCA_028644305.1 of Xerus rutilus. Taxonomy (NCBI): domain Eukaryota; kingdom Metazoa; phylum Chordata; class Mammalia; order Rodentia; family Sciuridae; genus Xerus; species Xerus rutilus. The sequence goes on along the minus strand of CM053400.1, from coordinate 79,949,140 downwards.
CAGCAGTGGTCTTGAAGAGAGCAGACTATATTTTAGTGTGGGAACATAGTTCCTGTTCTAGAGGCAGAATAGCATACCTATGATCTAATAAGGGTGTTTACTGTTTGCTCTACCTTGTTTGTGTGCTACCTGAAAGTCTGATAAAAGTGCTGTCTTTGTTTCTCCTAACTCAGAACTTATGGCAGAGAAGCTACAGGCATTATTTTAAAATGTTGTAAATAGAACAAAAACTACCCAATAACCAGAAAAAAAATAATCACAATTAAAGCAAAAAATAGAGCAATGAAGCATTAAAGGAAACGTTGGTAGAGTTTATTTTTAAGTTGGTATTGTTTAGCGAATTAAGGCATTGAAAAAGACTTGTGCATACTAGGGAATGTAGAAAACACATGTAAGAACAGGACAAACTCACAGAAAAGAACTCCCTAAACTTTCACTTCTGGCTCATTTGTAGTTTCAGTGAGGAGGAAAAAAAGGGTAAGAAGAAGTTGTGGACACCCAAGCCTACCCCCCCACCCCCCATTCTGTCGCTTTTGGCTCCTGGCATTCAAGGAAAAATCTGTTGAAATGCTTCCTAAACACAGGCTATTTCAGAGTATAAACATTAAAAATGTCGACTTTATAAAAACAATGAGAAAGGAAACAAGTACAGTCTATAGCAATCAACAAAATCAAACCTGAGGAAAGGAAGAATTTGATTTTCAGAGTTATAATGAAAACAATAATTTAAAAGCATATAAAGAAACAAGAGAGTATTGTTCACTTAGTGAAGAAATTAACAGAAACTATCCCTGAGGAAACAAAGACTATACAAGGAATCTAAATAAGCTATCTTAAATGTGTCAAAAAAGTAAAGGAAACCATTGAGAAAGAACTAAAAAAAAAACAGGAATGATGTAAGAAAAATAGAGAAAAACAGTAAAGAGATTAAAATTACATAAAGTAATCAGACAAAAATTCTGGAGCTTAAAAGTACAATAATTAAAATGAAAAACCAACTGGAAATTTTAATATTGTATTTGAACATGCAGATGAAAGAGTATTTTTGAAGATAATCTAACAAAAACTGTCTTGTCTAAGAGTGGATTAAAAAGGAAGAAAAATAGACAAAGCCAAAGTACACATAGGAAGCCATAGAAACACCAATGTATACATAATGGGAATCCTGGAGGGAAATAGAGAAAGGGGAAGACAGAATACTTCAAAAATCATTGTAAGCTTGCCAAATTTTACAAAATATACAAATCTGTAAACTTAAGAAGCTCAATGTAATTAGGACAAATAACAGAGAGAAAACTACATTAAGATACATTATAATCAAATTGTCAAACACTAAAAATAAAGAATATTGAAAGCAGCACAAGTGAAACAATTTATTATGCACAAAGGATCTTCAGTAAGATTAACTGTAGATTTTATTATTAAACACAAAGGCCAGAAAGGCATGGGATGATGTTATTTAAATTTTGGAGGGAAAAAATCAGCTGCCATCAAATAATTCTATATCCAGCAAAACTATATAGAAACTACATAGGTATACATGCATGTATCTGTGTGTGTGTATAATATTAGAAATCATATGTTAGGTTCTCAGAATGGTGAAGTATTTTTATATTTATGAAAAATCCACACTTAAGATTTTACTCAAATTAATTGAAAGACATTAAGTAAAACCAGGAAACTAAAATCATGAAAGTAAAATTGGTGAGAACCATAAAACAAATAGGCAGAAATTTTTATGGTATTGAATTTGAGTTCCTAGATATAAAAACCCAAGAACAACAACAAAAAATTTATAGATAAATATGACTTCACAGAAATTTTAAAAATTATGTGCCAAAAAAACATTTTCAAGAAAATGAAAAGACAACCAATAGAATGCCAGAAAATATTTTAAATCACATATCTGGCAAGGTTCTAGTGTTTAGGATATATAAAGAACCCCCGACAACTCAGTAACAACAAAAAATAGACAACCAAATTAAAATGAGCAAAGAAAATAGACATTCTTCAAAGATGATCTATAGTTGATCAACAAGTATGTGAAGAAATGACCAACATTTGTAATCATTTAGATAGTGCAAATTGAAACCACATGATACACTACTCCACACCCACTAGTGTGGTCAAACTTAAAAAAAATAGAAAATAAATATTGGCAAGGATGTGGAGAAATAAGAAGACTGATACATTGGTGAAAGAAATGAAAAATGGTTATGACTATGTATAAACCAACTTTGAGGGTTTCTTAGAATGTTAAACTAAAATTACCACATGACTTGGTAATTCCATTTCTACTTATATACCCCCAAATTGAAAACCAGTATTCAAATATATGTTCACCTATGTTCATATCAATATTATTTATAATAAGCAGAAATAGTCCAACTGTTCACTAAAGTATGAATGGATAAAAAAATCCACTTAACAGAATATTATTCATTCATACAAAAGAAATGAAATATTAACATGTTATAACATGAATGAACTTCATATTATGCTAAATGAAAGCCAGACACAAATATTCAGACAATGTATAAATTCATTTATATGAAATAGCCACAATACATGAATTCATGGGAACAGGGAGTTGGGAATGTGAAACAATTGCTTAGTGGGTGTGGAGTTTCCTTTTGGAGTGATGAGAATCTTTGTGAAGATTCTTTGTGAAAATAAAGGTAAATATTGCAGAAAATTGAATGTACTGAGTGCCATTGACTTGTTCACTTTAAATTAGTTATCTTATACAAATTTGATCTCAAAATAAACAAAGAGAAAAGATCACAAGAAAATTTCTACATGCTCTATCCACTGTATCAACCCACTAATCAGCATTTTTGTTGTTATATATTCTCCTCTGTCAGCAAAGATGAGCGGTGCTTGCTGAGATCAAAGGCCAGGCTTTCTCCTTGTGCACTTGGTATCCTGTTCATCCAAGATCAATCTCTGTCATTATGATTTTATTTTCCCAGATCATAGCTTTTTCCCTATTCAGTGGGTCATTTTTCATTAGAACATAAAGACTAATACTTTCT
>CM053400.1:79896647-79946005 GCA_028644305.1 Xerus rutilus | reverse complement strand
ATATATATATATATATATATATATATATATATATATATATATATATATATATATAAAGTTAAATCTAAATAAAGTTATATAAAGTTAAATCTCTAGTACCAACACATATATACATATATATATACCAATACATACATATATATATGTATGTATTGGTACTGGAGATTTAACTTTATATAACTTTATTTAGATTTAACTTTATTTTTATATATATATATACATATGTATACATATATGTATACATATATATATATGTATACATATGTATATATATATATAAATATATATTTTATATATATATAAAGTATATATTTATATAATATATACTTTATATATATAATAGTATATATATATAAAGTATATATTTTATATATATGTATACATATGTATATATATATAAAAAACAGAAAAACAAAGGCCTTTTTAAAATTATTTATTTATTTATTTATTTATTTATACATACAAAGGCCTTTAACTCACATTTTAATCAGTTTACATTCCATGAGTTTGCTTCTCTTCACAGCAATACTCTGCCAAAGAAAGAAGAAAAACCAAACTCATACACTCTTTTTTTTTCTTTTCATATACTCTTAAGCTATAATAAGCTTTTAACCTTCATCCACTTCAACATAATCACAGTGATCAATGCTACTGATGATACCCCTATTCCTAAAACCTCAGGCCTCATGTAATGTGCCCCTCTGTTTTAGTCCGCTTTTTTCACTGCTGTAACTAAAATGATCTGACTAGAACAACTGTAAGGAGAAAAAGTTTATTTGAGGGCTCAAGCTTTCAGAAGTCTTAGTCCATAGAAGGCCAGCTCCATCCTCACGGCTCCAAGTAAGGCTGAACAGCAGGGCGGTAGAGGATGGCAGAGGGAAGCAGTTTAGGCATGGTGAACTGGAAGCAGAGTCCCCTGGCCAGATACAAATATATGCACCAAAGCCACGCCCAATTCCCACTTCCTCTAGCCACACCTTATCACTGTGGTTAATCTCATCAGGGATTAATTCACTGATTAGGCTAAGGATATAACCCAATTATTTCTCCCTCAAACCTTTTTGCATTGTCTCACACGTGAGCCTTTCCGGGATACCACATTCAAACCATAACACCCTCCAATAATGTTTAATAACATCGATCATGCCCTCCTTTTGCTTCACTTGATTTTCAAGACATAGGCTCCTCCTCTTCCCTCTGACATTTTTCTATCTCTGTCCTATACACATCCATCTCCTGACATGAGGGGGCTCCTGGGCTCAGCTCCTGGACATCTCTTCCCTGCCTGTGCTATTTTCTTGGGAGAATTCTGCTAGTTTCATTCTTACTGAAGTTTCCCACATTCACTCTGAAGTCTTAACCTCATCCCTCATCTCCAAATTTATATTATTCATCTGCACATACAAATATACATGGGAATGCCTCATAAGAAACTCATTAATATGTTCAAAATGATGATCTGATTTTTTTTGTAATATTCCATATTTTAATTAGGGAAATTCCAACTTCCAAGTTATTCAGGACAATATCTAATGGTGACCCTTCAGCAGACCATTCTTTAACAGGCTACTTTAATGTCAAGAAATTCAACTGACTGTCTTTGAAATATACCTAGAATTCAAATAATTCTGCCAGTATCATTGCTTTCCCTCTGGGTTAAATGAGGACTGATTCTGTCCTGGATTATTGTGCTTGATCCTTTTTGGCTTCCTTGCTCCTGCCTTTATCTCATTGTATTCTCTTCTCAATGTAATTTCCCATGTTTGTTCTGCTCCAGCCAGATCGACCTTGCTTCTATTTCTTCACATTGGTGGTGGTTTTACTCTCATATTTCTCTGAGATTCATTCTAGCACTGACTTCTGGGCTGTTTTCAAAAGTAGTGTTCTCAATTATGTCTTCTTTCATTACCATGTTTAGATCTCCAATTCTTTTTCCTTGCTTTAGTTTCCTATGGAATTTTCTAATCCACTATATAATGTTTTTATTTTTAAAAAATTTATATTTGTAGACTTCAGAGGTTTAGATGCATGTGGGCAATATTATTATTTATTTTGTTCACTGATGTATTCCAAGAATCCAGAGAATATTCAGCATGTAGTAAGTTCTAGAAAATATTTTTTGAAGGAATGAATGGAGAAGTATAAAAAATTGTTTGCTTTATATTATAAAGAAATTGGTCATAATTCAACCTTGTAAAGCTTTGCACAGATAACAGTAAAAAGAAAATGATCATATTTTTAGGTATTATTAGTATTAATTAAAATTAATTTAAATTATAAATAGAGTAAAAGGAGATTTACTGTGTTGGTCAATGAATATCTTTTTTTAACCAACTAAAATTATAACCAAGGAGAATTTAACCAAGGAGATTATAAATGTACTTCTTTTCTTCTTTTTTTATTATCACAGCATTTTCCATAACAAATGTGTATTGGCTTAGAAATAATAAAAAATGAATTTTATTTGCATTTTATTTATTGATTTTATATTCATTTTATTTATTGTATTTAATTAGTTTGTTTATTGAGTAATAGATAGATATCTATAAATATAACCAATGGGTTGCTTACTATAATAATGCATAATAAAAAAATTAGTATCTTCTAGTCATTTATTCTTTCGTATTTTTAACTATCCGGAGGCAGAATATTAGAATATACTTTAGACTCAAGAGTTTAAAAAATATAAATATCATTCATGTGATTTTGAAATGACTATGAAAATAAAGAAGCATTAATTCATCATTAAAATTAACTTATGATATTATACGATTTATAGTGATAATACATTAAATTCTAAAAATCATTATGGTTAATTATCTGGTTGCAGCCTATCTTGTGGTTAGGCTTTGTGCTAGAGTCAACACAATTAAGATGGGAAATGATGATGAGGAAGAGATTAATACACCACTTCTTTCTTTTGAAAGTCAACTGAATTTTCTTAGTTTAAATCTACTTATATATTTTTTTACGCTTTATTCATTTACATACACATCCACTAAACATTTCCTGAGCTATTATGATCTAGGCACTATACTAGGCAATGTAGATGAAATACCTTAATAAAACATTGTTTTTACTTCAGGGATCTTCCCAGTGAAAGGAAAATGAATAAGCGCATGCATAACTAAATGTAGTGTGGTAGCCAGGATAACAAAAGTCTTTGCATTTCTGCTATGTGGGTTCATAGAATAGATTCTAAGCCAGTTAGTTTTAGGAACTCCTTGCTATTAGAAACTGAAATATTCTCCTTAGCATGGATAGTGTGCTCAAGAGCACTAAGGATTTACTGACCAATATCTAATGGTGACCCTTGATCAGTCCATTCTCTAGCTGGCTATTTTTAATATCAACAAATTCAACTGATTATCTTCAGTTTTGGTAACCTTATATTATCTATCATCCACAACATCAATATTTATTATACTGAGTTGCAGAGGAAGATGTGAGAATTTAGGCTATTTACCATTCCCAAAGCATTGCCTAAAAGTTTCTTACAACAGTCTACCATCAGCACTTTATGTTTTATTTGAAAATTTAAAAGCTATGTGAAATGTAGAAAATTCCAGATACCTCAAAATTGTATTTAATTGTGCTATCAAGTAATATAAAATAAAAGCATTAAAAATATCCTCACTTTAAAAACATTCACTTCTCTAATGGATCTAGAATTGTTTTTGTTTTCAGAGCTTTTTTTTCAAAAGCTTTTAGTTTTAGAAATTCTAATTATTTATTAAATACTTCAAAATCTATTAAAATCTTTTTTAAATGTCCATATAGATTATATTTAGTAAGAATTGTAGCTTTCATTTTATTTTGCATAATCAAGTATTTTCAAGACAAGAATAAAACCGTCACCTCAGGTACTTCAACAGCGCACATCGATCTAGACATATTATAGAATCATTAAGATCCCTATTTGGAGGTTGTTTAAATACCAATTTTTATAGAACTGTCACTTCATGCATTTCTTTGTGATATATATGATTATTTGTAGTTTTTCATTTGTGTGTATGCCCTGAATGCTGACAGATAAAGAGAGCATTTCAAAAGATTTAGATTACTTCCTCACAGATATAAGCTCTATGCTCTAAAATATACACAGAAGGAGCAACTGGCTCAGGAAAACAAATTGGGACTTTTGCCATTGATGTGAGACTAGACTTGCACAAAATTGAGTATCTGTAAAAGAGATTCTAAGATCTAGTGTAAAAAAAAAAACTGAATTAGAAATGGTCATCATCAATGTGCTATTGATATATGCTTCCTCCTTTGGAATTAAGCAAAACTTGTAATCAGTGGTGGAGAGATAGAGGAAGGGAGAGAAAATTGAAAGAACAGTTTTTAAATACCTGTCATCAAAATTTTTGGAAATTAAAGAAAAATGATACTGCTTCATGTGAAAATATATTTTTAACAAGTTTGATTTTCTTTAAATATGTCAGGTATCTACTTTAAATACACACTCTAAATATTTGCCTATATACATTTACCTGTTTATTCAAATTAACCTCTATGCTTCATTTAGTAGTACTCTGGGCATATGAAGCATATAGTACTCTGAAGTAGATGCAGACTGTACCCTCAAACGATTATAATCTGAAAGAGATAATATGATTATCTGAAGTAGTAGAGCACAAGATTGTGGTAGTTTTCATCTTGAATGTACTCTAAAGGCCCATGTGTTGAATTTGGCCCTATCTCATAACACTATTGGGAGGTGATGGAATCTTCAATTAAACCTCATTGGAAGATTAGGTCATTGGGGATATGGCCTTGGGATATTGGGCCCCTGGCCTCTTCTTCTCTCCTTTGGTTTCCTGTCTGTCATGAGTTGAATAGGTCTTCTCTGCTACATGTTTATGCCATGTTGTACTGTGTCATCATACACTCAGATTAATAGGTTCCAGTAACCATGGACTGAAATCTTTAAAACCATGAGTCAAAATAAATATTCATTATTTAAAATTTGATTATCTCAGATATTTTGTCACAGCAATACAAAACTTTTTCACTCACAAATGAAAGTGAAGAGAGTTATCAGCCAGTTTTAGATAAATTTGCATGCATGAGACAATCTTTCAAAGCTGCTGCATGAGTTTCAGACTCAAGAAGCCATGTCTTTATCTTCTCCTTTCATTTTATACTGATCTATATCCACATTTAATTTGTGAATTTGGGTAATGAAATATTTATCTTTTAACATTTGTAATTTAACATATAAATAAAATTAATTATATATTGTTAAATTCTAGGAAGGTCATCACATGCAAAATGATTTCTTATCACATTAGCATCCTTCAACATAGACAATCTCTCTTTCCAGAAATCTGTTCCCATGATAAAGCCTACTAATGTCCCAATACCACACACACACATAAACACAGTTGGATCTAATTGTTATGATTTTTGCAGAAGTCAGCATAGATATTACATCTTTTGAGAGATCTGTTCTCAGTCCTCAAGACTGTGTTAAGTTACCACCTATGCACACACATGACCTATATTTATTCATATAATAACACTTGACAACTATAATAGTGACTCCTTTATTTTGAAATATCACTAGGTAGTCAGCTTCATCTAGGCAAAAACATTTTTCTGTTCATCAAAGAAACTTTATTGAACAGCACAATTCCTGGCACACAAGCATTCAACATATTAATGAGCTTAATTACTTTTTTCAGTTGTTTATATGCATATATATGCAATACATACAAATAACCAAATATCCAAATGTTTGTGCACAGTACATTGCATATTATATACTAAAGTCTATTCTTTCTGGAAAGATAACACTTGTGTTCAAAGACTCAGGGTTTAAATTGAAGAGATGTACTTGTGATTTTTATTATGATAGATCTGTGGTATTGTGAGATGGCTTTAATGGTTTGTTCTTAAAAGTTTAAGAAATAAACATTTATTTAAAATATTTTAGGTGACAAGGTTTGTATAAAAACTTTTTAAAAAGATGAAGAATTGTTCTGTAGATTATATGCATATGGTTTTCATCTGAACTTCTTCATATGCATCAGAAAACCCAGTAATGCAGCAGCAAGTGAGAAAAAAATCTCCTAGATGCTGGTGCTAAGAGAGTAGGAGAAGCCGGGCGCGGTGGCTCACGCTTGTAATCCCAGCATTTAGGGAGGCTGAGACAGGAGAATCGTGAGTTCAAAGCCAGCCTCAGCAATGGCGAGGCACTAAGCAACTCAGTGAGACTCAGTGAGACCCTGTCTCTACATAAAACACAAAATAGGGCTGGGGATGTGGCTCAGTGGTCGAGTGCCCCTGAGTTCAATCCCCAGTACCAAAAAAAAAAAAAAAAAGAGAGTAGGAGAGTCTGGATTTTTCTGGCATATTAGTAGGGACATAGAAGAAGGGCATGGCCTTAACACAAACAAAAGACACAGTCTTTATAAACATTTTCTTAATACCTTAGAGCTCTCACTAATAGTAATTTTCTAGGAAAAAGGAAGGAAGGAAGGAAGGAAGGAAGGAAGGGAGGGAGGGAGGAGGGGGGAAAGAAAGAAAGAAAGAAAGAAGGAAAGAAAGAAAGAAAGAAAGAAAGAAAGAAAGAAAGAAAGAAAGAAAGGAAGGAAGAGAGAGAGAGAGAAAGAAAGAAAGAGAAAGAGAGAGAGAAAGATAGAAAGAGAAAGAAAAAGAAAGAAAGAAAGAAAAGAAAGAAAAAGTAAGCAAAGAAAGAGAAAGAAAGGACGAGAAAGAAAGAAAGTCAGTCAGTCAAGATTTTGTCAGGAGGGGATTTTAAAATCAGAAAGGTGTTGAATTATTAATGAGCCAAACTTGTCTTTTTCATTTTCTTTTCTAATCCAAGAAATCTTCAGGGTAGCTGTTTGAAGGGTATTTTTTTCTCTATCTCGTGCTTTAGGCATTCATAAATATACTTGAAAACATTCTTTTAGATACCACCCAATCAAATGATCAAGGTCACTTAGAAGACTAAATTAAACTTCTAATACACATTCACTATTGTCATTTCAGCACATTTTTGATGAGGCTGTAGAAGTGCTTGCTTTGAATGTCATTCCTCCTTGCTCTCTAATGGTTTGTCTGACTGTTTATTGCACATCGGATTTCACAGCCTTACAGAATGAAATGAAGCCATCACCCACAAAGTGGTTTCCTTTCATACCATATTAATTCTTTAAGATTGTGTATCAAAGATTTATTTTAATTTATACTGTAATTAGTGAAGCTCTTGGGTTGCACAGTAAAAATTAAAAAAAAAAAAAAAGACTGTCCCAACTGTGCCCTTTACTGGAGAGAAAGCTCTGGCAGGGATTACACCAAAGCACAGCTTGTTGACAGCATATGCAAATTAGGAAGACATAGTTTGGTTTAAATATCTGTAAAAGCAGGAATCAACATCTGCAGGACTGATTTTCAAAATGAACTAGCATAGAAATCATTTTAAGTTTTATGTAGTTACAAATAGAAACTTGGAAGTAGTACAGAGTTGTTGTTTTTTTTTTTTTTTTTCCTCTTTCCAGTTAAGGAAAGAGCCCCAATCATTTACTAATTTGGAACAAGAAACTAATGATAGATTCATTATTAATCTTTAAATCTAATTAACTTTAAGTCTTGCCTTTTTGCCTTCTTTTCCATATCCCCCTGTAAACAAATCAAAGAGCAGTGAAATAGGAAAATAGCAATACTTTAAGATATAATAAAAAGCAAAATAATCAAGTAATTTACAAGGTAAATTTAAATGAAGGTTGTAATATGTTTTCTCAATCATGAAATATTATCTTTTCAAAAGTCACTTTCAAAAGATTCTCTTTAATTGAAGAAATTTTCAACGTAAATATGAATGATCTTTTCTTTTATAAAGTACACATATTGTCATACTTGAAAAACCATGAAGTATATATACTGTCTAGTATTAAAAAATTATGTCATCAAATTAATCATAGCTATAGTCAAGAATTAATGGGATTCTTCTTGTTCTATTTTTGCAAATAAACTTATTGGACTTATTTGAAACTATGCCATGGTTACAAAGCTGAATTCTTCATTCTATTTATTGCTATTTTTTTCATATTCTAAAGGAATCTTCATTTATTATAAAATATATATCATTTCTATTAGGTTTAAAATTAATAAACAATAATGGACATATTACCTGCTGAAGAGTTTGAAAGCTACCCACACTCCTGAAACCTTTCTTTCTTCTTTGATTATATAAATCTTTATTTCACTCATGTCTAACTACTACCCTGAAATTTCACTTGCTTATTTCATAGGCTTACTTTATATATACTATGCACTCTTAACAATGTTATTTAATTTTCCCTAGTCTTGAATATTTTTTAAGTTGTAGAATATGACATATGCTTCTACTATTAGTGTTTTCTTATCAATGTTATAATGCTCATAACTCTTTGATTCACTCACTCATTTTCATTGTTGTTTAATATTATAACTGTATAAATATGCTATAATTATATTAATCAGGTTTGAATTTTCTACAACTTTTGCATTTGTGATAACAAATAAATCCAAAATTTAAAAAACATCAAAACTCATCCTTAAAATGTAATTCTATGTTCCTCTCCCACCATGCATTTAACTTTGTACAGAATGAGTAAACCCTCACTGTCGTTGGATTAGCTCTTTTCGGAACATAATCTTTCAATCCACTTTGGAGTGCCCACTTCAATGTGCAAACAGTCTCATGTCAATGATTAGAGCATCAACTTGAAACTATTAAACAAAAATTTAATTTGACCTAGTTAATTTTAAATCATCTCCTATTTTTCAACCCAGGAATAGGAAACTTTAAAGCAAGGAATAATTTCCTGTTTCAATTCTCAACAGTGAAGACATTTCTCTGTATTAAATTTCATGAAGGAGTAGACATCCATGGTCAATAATATCTGATGCTAAACTGAAAATTCTTTCTTTCTAAATTTATTTATTTATTTATTTATTTTTATTTTTCTGTTTTGTGGTACTAGGTACTGAACATAGGGGTAGTCTACCACCTCATTACACACTCAGCTCTTTTTATTTATCATTAATACTTTTATTTATTTATTTTAAATATCTTTATTTATTTTTATGTGGTGCTGAGGATTGAACTCAGTGCCTCATGCATGCGAGGCAAGCACTCTACCACTAAGCTACAATCCCAGCACTCCTTTTTTTATTTTGAGAAGGGTCTGGATAAATTGTAGAGGTTGGCCTCAAATTTGAGATCCTCCTGCATCAGCCTCCCAAGTCCCTACATTTGCAGATGTGTGCCATCTGACTCCCATATTTTCTATCCTAGGAATTTTCTTTAAGATTTTGCCGACTGTGGGATAGTTTTCTCATTTCCTATAACACTTTTAGTTTTATTTTTAATGCATATTTTAAAGGAGACTTACACTACATTTGGTCAATGCAAAACTTTATTTGACCTTGCAAAATAACTTTTTAAAAATAATCATATATATGTACATAAATAATCATAAAATAATCATATATAATATATGTACATATATATATATAATTGAAGGTATTGGCAGATGCTGTGTAGTAATGCACTGTGAAAAAGACTGAATTTGGGGGCACCCTACTACTCCCCACCCTGAAAATTAGGAAGCTACAGTTGCTAGTCCCAGGAAATTCCAGCTCCTTTTGGTATGATAAGGAAAGTTAAAGGGACAAAAATATGTGAAATTCCTTTTTTTTTTTTTTTTTTTTTGCCTAATGCATCCTTTTTCTTTTAAAAGCTCCCAGATTCTAGAGCATTTCAAAAATGGCACTTTTAAATAATGAAGTTTCTTCCAGCTGATTTTCCACTAGGTAACACTGCCCAGGCTCTTTTCAGAAACAGAAGATTTCCCCAGTTGCTTTGAGTTCTAGGTGCTGCCAGCAGCTGTTAAATAATAAACCCAGACTTAGGTAAGGACAGACCTTGTTCAAAAGACTATTGCAATGCAGAAGGGATCTGTTGGAAAGGAGGACATGGACCATTGCAATATGGAGAGTGCTCCAACTATAATATGAATCTGTAAGTAACTCAAAGCAAGGTGGAAACTACTTTTTGGTTTTTTGTGCCGGGAGTAAGTAAGGTTAGAAAGAATTGGGTGTGGAGGAGTGGAATGAATAGATGGTGTGATGGGGCAATAGATCTGAAAATGTTCTCCTTTGAGGTCCGCTGATCCTTGCATAACTGCTTTAAGGAAGGATTCTCTGAGCCCCAATGCTTGTTAAAACTTCAGAGTGCCTCACATTTCAAGGTCAAGTTAGCAGGTGTTTGCTCAGATTTGTCAGTGCAGGCAAACAGTTCAGCTAATCATTTGTGAGACAAAGAATATACAAGTGAATCATCAACAAATCCCAGCAAAGGTGCATGTGGAAAACTGGTTCTTTCAGTGAGTCTCTCCTGGAACACACTAAGATTTAACTATAGCTGTTTTATGGGAGTACAGGGCTCAGGAATCCTTCAATGTTATGGGTGTTATTGAGTAGCCAATCCCCTACAGAATTTACCATAGCCTAAAAATTATAACTACTCAACAGAAGGATATAAAGTCCTGGGCCCCTTGTTCCAGTATGCGGCAATTTCAAAGAGTCATTCCAAATCCAGAGACCCCACAGGGTTGGCTGAGAGTTCCAGCAGAGCTACATCAGGTATTGACCTCAATTGATGTCCTCTGCAGTTTCTTTCCTTCAGTAGCACAGATATTAGACTCCTTCCTTCTTCCTATGGGAGTTAATCCACAGCACTCTCTAGCAAATCTCCTACACACTAATCTCTGTCTCTGTCATGTCCTTTGGAATCCAACATAAGGATGTGGAAAAACATACTGTTTTTTTATGCACAACAATTTTTCACATAATATTATGCATGCAGTTAAACATAAACATTTTAATCAAACAATTTAAAATTTTCTATTTTTTAATACTATCAGATATATTAATAAAGAAACAAATTTATTAAATTTGAGTGTCTAGGTATATAAGTTGTGCTTATTTAGTGTATCTTCTCACCTATAAAAAGAAGAAACTGTAATAGAGACATTAGCAGTTCAGAGCAGGAGGTCGAATTTAATTCACCAATTGCCCTATTGATTGAGACTTACTTTAATTTGAAGCAAAGTATTTAGAAAGAGACTCATTACCCTTTTTATCAGAGGACATGCATTAAGTAAATTTTCAACAAGAGTACTTATCTGAGAGAAAGTATTTGAATTTTCATGTTGAATATAGGGAAAATGAGTTTTCAGCATAGAGTAAGTTCTCCGAAGGAACTCACAATTAATGTTTTTAATATTATTAAAATTTCCAAAATGATTTGTATAATTTTATTTGTTATTTTAATTCTACAAAAATTACTTTTTTTCAAGCTGATAGTAAACCTCATAATTTAATACCTTCATCAGTTTTGTGAGATTTTTCTGACATACTCTTTAAAATAATATCTGTGAATTCAGTAGTACATTTTGAACAGGAAGCAGGAGTCACATAGTGTTTCTAATTTACTTTCACTCTAAATTATTTAGTATAGGACAAAAGTATGTTGAAGCTTATAATGTTATAAAATATATAATTACTTTTATTCACTAATCCAATTACTTTAATAATTACATGGTATTGTTTCCTGGTGTGTTTTTAAGTAATAACTCTGAAATATTTTATCAAATCAAGCAAATAATGATTTACATGCTATTTTGTGTGAATTATTTGGTCTATTCTTTTGAAGAAATTCAGAATTATTTCATATAGTGCGTATGTATATATACATATATATGGATAAAATAAATGGAAATAATGGTAATAGCTGCAATTCACTTAATGCCTGATTGATCTCCATTATTGTTCTTTGAATGTGATTCAAGCCAAAGCACTTTATACTCCATGCATTACAAAGGAATCAGGGATATAAAGTTAAAAATCCACACACCAAGGCATTTTTTATCTATTCTCTGAAATTCACTGAAAATAACAAAAGAATAATATACAGAGACAAATTGAAATAAAAATAAAAAAGGGAAAATTTGGTCTTCAATGAAACCAGAAAAGAGCTAAAAAGTAGAAAGTAAGGATAAATCAATACTTTCTAAAAAATAAAGCAAAATTTAGGGCCAAAAGGAAGAAATCTGCACAGATCTATGTCTATATCTGCCTATACACTGTTTATTCCTTTTGGGGTAGATATCCATGTCTCTAGATGTACGTGTAGATATATTGTCTAGACAGACAATGTATCTCTGCTTCTCAGAGAAAGTGGCTCAGAAACTGGGGATATAGACATCTATACAACTAGTTTTAGACCTGTTCACAGGGAGGGTCACATCTGGAAAAGTGTTATGGTATCATTTTAATTAATTAATTAATCAATCAATCAATTAATTTGAGGTGGTACCTGGGATTGAACTCAGGGGCACTTGACCACTGAGCCACGTCCTCAGTCTTATCTTGTATTTTATTTAGACACATGGTCTCACTGAGTTGCTTAGTCCCTCGATTTTGATGATGCTAGCTTTGAAATCCAGATCCTCCTGCCTCAGACACTCCTGCCACTGGGATTACAGGCATGTGCCACCATACCTGGCTGTGGTATCATTTTAAAGATCCATTTGTAGAGGGTGAAAAAGCAGTAAGGGAAGTGTGACAGAGATCCCCCGGTGACCCCATCTTGATGATTTGCTGGAAGGACTCATAGGATAGATAAAATTTCTCCTAAACACAGTTGCATCAATGTAATTTACTTATCCCCCAGAGAACTTCCAAATGTTTGTAGATGCTTAAGATTCCCATAAATGTGCCTCTTGATCTTCAGCAGGTAAGTTAGGTAGTTATTGCCCCAAGACTTTTTAGCTTATATCTGTATTACTGTGGTCAGAATGCTCTATTAGGTCAAAGTATAAGCCCTTTCCCAAGGCTGCAGCAGAGCATTGTCCATCAGCATTTATTGAATCTGACTGACCCACTTCATGAAAGTTCCATTATCTTACCAGGCTAACTCCCATCTGTTACTTTCCTTCTAGAAAATGAAACATTCTACTCTGATAATTCTGTTTAATAAATCTTGTTCCTCTGAATCTCATTTGTCATTAGAATAGACAGATTGTTCTACAATGCCTAGACCCTCCTTGTCTTCTCTAAAGACATTTTTGCCTGTGGGATAATGTTTAATTCACTGTGCATGTTAGTGCCATTACATACCAGTTGCCTGAGTACAGTTAAAATTTATTTTTTTGTATCAAGAATGTTTGGTCCTCCATAGTAGAGTGAGATGAGTGATATTCACATCTAAATTTAATTTGGTTTGGGTATGTTATCACATCTCTCATAATCTTCCTCATCTGCAGGTACATGTTTTAGTCCATTTTTGGTCCAAATGCCTGAGGTTGAGTACTTTATAAGGAAAACAGGCTCATTTTGGCTCATAGTTCTGGGGACTAGATTGTGTGACTGCATTGGATGACTGTTAGCACTTCTCCTGCATTATAACACTGCAAATATCATCATGTTAGGAGCTCATGAGAAAAAGGGATATATTATATGGCAAGATAGGAAGTGAGAGAATGGGGAGGGACTGGGCTTGCTCTTTTATAACCAGCTGAGTCCTGTAAGAACTACATTGATTCCTCCAAAGGTGGTACTCCCATGATCTAATATTTTATTAAAGACTCTACCAATTCAACACCTGCATATTGGGGACCAAGCTTCCAGAACATGAACTTTTGGGGCACAAATTCAAACCACAGCAGTTGGAATGCTTCCTGAGGAAAGTCAGATTTACCTCATAATGACTCTCATTTTATT
The DNA here is from genome assembly GCA_028644305.1 of Xerus rutilus. Classification (NCBI taxonomy): domain Eukaryota; kingdom Metazoa; phylum Chordata; class Mammalia; order Rodentia; family Sciuridae; genus Xerus; species Xerus rutilus. The sequence goes on along the minus strand of CM053400.1, from coordinate 79,932,226 downwards.
CACATAAGAAACACATTGCCTTTTGCTTTTTAATTTTTTTTTCTGTTCTGTTTAAGAGCTTTTCTTCTGCAAAAATAAGGGAGATATGTACTGATGGACAGCACACTATGGCATATTAGTGATGTCACTGCTATACTTCATACATTATACCCAGGGAACTCTACAAGCATTTGATGAGAAAGGTTTGTAGTTACATAGGAATTAATCAGTTTGCTAGGATCTGTAGAGTTCATGATCCAATAGACAAGCAGAGAGTAGTTTCTGGAAATTCCTTCTCAAGTGATATCATGGGAAATAGTTTTAACATAGAAAATGAGAGACAAAAGATACTAAGACATTCCTGAAGCTCTACACAGTTACTAACAATTGGTTTAGTTCAATATCATATATCATATCATATCATATCATATCACCATTCTCTCCAAGATCAAGGCCACATAAATTTGTAGGGTTTCAACAAAAAAGTAGAAGTTTCTTGAAAGACATATGGCTTCATCCAGTTGAGTACATAGTATAATTGTGAGAAAAGATTACAATTCCTTTTCTCTGATCCTCTCTTGAGGCACCAATGTAATAATGTGGTTCCTTTGCTGTGTAATCTGCATGTTGATTTCTTTATCTTAAGCTATTATTTCTTTCTCACCATTTGTCATTGATTTTGACACAAAATTTCCCACATTTGGAATGAATGTTATGTTCAGCCACTAAGCTAGTTCAGAATGTTGAAAGCAATACCAACCTACCAGGTGCTTTCCTTCAAGTCCATTCATTCCCATTTATACAAATCAAGTTTATCTTGGTATAAATCCAGTGGGCCATCCCTAGCACTAGGGAGTAGTGCTACATTCACTAGGTGATATGACTACATTACTACATTCACTATTCATTGTCAACTCCAATTTTGCCACATAAGTGAAGCTGTAATCCATCTCATTGGGTTTTTAAAATTTCTGGTATAAAGGATTAAAAGGATACCGACAGTTACTTATATGGGAATCATTTCTGCTGACACCCATAATTGTAGCCTAGATCCCAGGATGACTGCATCAGATTGGAAAAAAAAAAAATAACCTGAAAAAAAAAATAACCTGATATGGGTAAGAATCACACAGTTGTACCAGTATTCTCTTTCATCCTTTCTGTATTAGTCAGGGTACTCCATAGAAAGAGAACCAATAAGAGAGATAAATAGATAGATAAAATAGCAAATATTAAAAGATGTGATTCATAAGAAAAATAAACATAAATAGATAAATATATAGAGAGGGAGGGGAGAAAAAAGAGGAAAAAGAAAGGGAAAGGGACTTATTTATTAATTGATTGACTGATTGATTGATTGATTTTTAAGAAATTGACTCATGTAATTGTGGAAGATGCCAAGTCCAAAATCTGTAGAGTAGGCCAGTAAAATGGAGACCCACAGAATACATGCAGTTCTAGTTTGAAGGCCTTCTGCTGGACAAATACTCTATTCTTAGGGGGAGTTCAGTCTTTATTAAAACCTTGAGCTGATTGAATGAAATCTACATTATGGAGAACAATGAGCTTTACTGGAGTCTACCAATTTAAATGTTATTCTCATCAAAACAAAACAAAAAAAAACCTTTTCAAAACACCTGTAATAATGCTGGACAGAGTACTAATATTATGGTCTGAATGTTTGTATTTCCCCAAAATTCATATTTTGAAATACTAAACTCCAAGGTGATTATTTGAGGAAGTAGAGTCTTTGGAGGAAGTGATTTGGCCATGAAGCACATTAGTGTCTTCATTAAAACAAACAAACAAACAAACAATGTAGCTTGTTCATCTCTTCACCATGTGAAGACACCGGGAAAACCTGTTATGCACCAACCAAGAAATGGGCCTCCACCAGACAACAAAATTTCCATGGCCTTGATCTTGGATGCCCCAGCATCCAGAACTATAACACATTTCTTTTGTGTAAAAGCCAGCCAGTCTATGGGGTCTATGGTGTTTTGTTACAGCAGCCTATCTGAATCAAAACATACAAGTACTGTGGCCTACTCAAGTTAGCACATAAAATTAATTATTACACCTTCTTGTCCATATCACCCCACAAAAGCAGAGGAATCTCTCTCATTTGAAACAGTTCCTTAATCTCTCTCACAGTGAATGAACTCACCCATATAAAGTTAGGTAAGCCATCCCTTCATGCCTTTATCTTCCCCCATTTTACACACAAAAGTATTTCAATGCCTATTCCAATTCTCTTCTAAACCACTACTATAAAGATGAGGTGAATCTGACTATGTCCATTTGATATAATACCTCCTTGTTCATTATTGGATTCTCTGGGCTATACAGTGTTTCTTGGTCTGAAGAAATATATCTCTGCAGTCCAACTTGTACAGTGCCATCTGTTCCAAGATTTCAAGAACAAAAAAATAGTCATGTCAAGCTAAACATTCCAAAGGTTCAGAAATTTTTGTCCTAGGGGTTGTCCAAGGGCCAATTCCCTGAAGATAGACACTTCTTTGAAATGTATAGGATTTAGGCCTACAGCATTAATTCTTTGCTGCACAGGAGATCAATTAATACTATAATATTAATTTGTATACCCAGTTTTCACCTGGTAGGAAACACTAAGAAGGCAGATGAAGAAAAGAAGGAAAAAAAGACAATCACCAAATTAATCAGTGAGTCTTTTTTTTACTTCAAAGATCTTCATTGTACATGTCACTATCTTCTTCCTAGAAAGTAACAATGAAATCTGAGATAAAAGTTGCCCTCAGTTAGAGTATAGAAAAAGGCATTTGAGACAATTATTAGTTCACTTCTGAAGATCAAGGTTCATTTACCTTTATTCTCCCTTAGCAAAAGTTAAAACACATTTACAAATTATGTATATAAAGGTAATATCACATGTAAGTGCATAAACAAAATGTATAAGTCTATTAGAGTACATAATAAAGAAATCTGAACTGGTTCAGGTGGTCCAAGAACAGGGTGGAGAAGAAACCAAGATCTAAGATTTTGCAAAATGTACTAGAGGCAAGTGCTTGTCTCTGATGCTTCTGCTTTATGATGGAACCACAGCCTCACTGTGCCTCCTCCCTTCATGGGCACAGATCCTAGAATATCCATGGTTAATCCATGGTCCAGTGTGGACCTTGCCATCTACTGCTGACAGAGGCAGGGCTCATATGTTACTGCAGGATGTTCCATTTCTTGAATATCTCTCTGGGGTAAAGATATTCATTCTGTTTTGTTCTGTTTGTTCTCTTCTTGTGGAACACCACTAGAGTTCTGTAACTGATGGAACTTCAGCCTTCCATAATATTGCCTACTCCCTAAAAATATCACTTCCTTCTAATCACTTTTATGTTGTTGAATTATTCCATTTAACTTAGTGTGATTTTTCTCAATCTCAAGTTCATATTCCTTGTGTTCTCACACAGGTTTATTCAAGATTTTTGTTAAATGATGTAGATTTTATTTAGTGCTATGTTGTTAAAAGCTTAATAACTGGATAATAAGTGTAGTTTTGACATAAATATTGGATAATATATTATTTTTGTTAATAACACAAAAATGAAAAATAAAAAAATATTTCGGAACTCCAATTGTTTGTCAATAACATGAGCAGTTCTTTATTAGATCAGATAACAATTTTTCAACTACTTGGAGAAATTTTGGGGGAGCTATTCATAATATGCAGTCTACAGGCATGGCACACTTTTTAAATTTAATTGGCAGATTAATATTTTTCCATTACTTGTTAAGTTTAAGCAAGACAATAAAAAATAAATTAGGTTTTGATGTATTGCTTTTGTCAATTCTGTAATATAATATTTTCACTGTGTCTTGCTTTAATATTTAGTTTGGGAGAAAAATGAAATAATACCATTGTGTTGTATTTCTACTGTGTAGATGTAATGGGAAAAAAAACCCTCAGGACTACAAGTAGTAGGAAAATGTATTAAAATAATTAGAACCTGATGAATTTGGGAAATTTATCTTTGTTTTAGTATAATTTTAACATAGTTCATCCAAGTGTAAGTAGTTTTTAGTTTTTAATAATGGATATGTTTAAAACCCAGCTCATATAATTCCCCCAAATCTAATAATTAGCTCTTGCTAACCAAGATAAGCCATTTCCAGAAGAGTCCCACTTTAATTAATTAATTGATTGATTGATTGATTTGTGTGTTTATGTGTGTGTGTGTGTGTGTGTGTGTGTGTGTGTTTCTATTTTTTTCCTCTTTTATACTCCTTTCCTAAGAGTGTACTCTTAGGACTCCTATTATGTGTGTTATTCTATTTTTTCCTCTTTTACTCCTTTCCTAAGAGTGCAGTCCTTTCCTCTGTAGCAATAGCTATCTGCCTGTAATTCTTTTTATTTGAAAATGTTTATTAAGTGTTTCCTATGTGCCAGATCTTATTTTAAATCTTCAGGATTCAGCATAAGCAAAAATTTTAAAACTCCATGTCCTTATGATATATCAAGCAATGAATAAAAATCAATTAACAAAATAAGGAAGTCATATCATATATTTGGTGGTGGTTTCTATGAAGAAAAATAAGGTAGAAGAAGAGGGTAGGAAATCATAATGTGGTTAAGTCTTATTATTTGCAGATCTGTATTTGCAAATTTGTCACTCCCTAAAATTAATTTGTAATTTACCTAATCAATGTAGCACTTTCAAGGTCATTCACAAGCCAGCAAAACATTTCAGCTACCTAGTACAAATATTCCCAGCTAAAGTGAATAAGGCATTTATCTGCCTTCTTATTAAAGCTAATATCCTGTAAAAAATGTCCTTTTATGGTCTGTTAGGTGCCATGTTTTTCATGTTTCTTTTTTAAATTTTATTGTTTACCACCTAGTCTGAATGTATTGCTGTCTAGTGTTGTGAAGTAGAAGGCTGAAATGTTCATCAATAATGTATATTGAACTTTCTTAAATAGAAATATATATAAGATAAAATTATGCATTAATCAGTTGTTGAAAATGTTGTGATCAGAGGTTTTCAAGAACTTTACCCTGTACTCCTCCCAGGAATAATGGTTCAATATTCTTTAATTCAATCCTCAGGGTGACTTTGTATGGCATAACTACTGCAAACAATGGGAATTAACTGTTAGTACAGTTGGCATTAAAGTTACATTCTGAATGTTTTAATGGTAGAATCAACACTATGTGTTAAAAAACTGGAATCAAAGTATGAAAGAAAGAATAGTGAAGTCTAAATAAAATTTTTGTTTTTGTTTTATAATATTTTGATGAAAAATGATTTTTCTGTATAAAAAATGAAAGTTAATAAAATACCTGAGAAAACCAAAACATGGTGATCACGGAACCAAAAGAATTGGTAGCATCAAATCCAAAAGCATTTAGTTCTGTTAAAAATACTTTCATGGTGATTTCAGCTACTACAAAGGCTGAGGCAGGAGGATTGTAAGTTAAAGGCCAGCCTGGCAACATAGTGAGACCCTATCTCAAAATAAAGTCTTAACAGAGTATAATACTTCATAACAAAACAAAAAAGTACTTTCACATTTACTTAAATAGAGAATTTCATGTTTATTAAATTTGTTTAATTGATGACAGAAAAGACTGTTCTTAAGAAAAAAAATGCATCACTGTATTGTTAAAAATGGATGGTATTTTGAGTATACATTTTGCACATATTTTTCTATTTTTTAAGGAAGTGGTATGTACGATAGGATGAACAGCGCACAGGCAATGAGTACAAGCTTATGAGAAGGTCATAAGTTATTACTGAGATAATTACATTATAGATGCATATTAAATATACAAGTGAAGATGATATATAACCACATAAATATACAGATCTGGAGTTTAGTATATGGATAATGTTGACAATCATGAGATTATATAAATTTACCAGAGATCTGAGTTAGAGAAAAGCAGGGCACAAATTTTGAAACTTCATAATATTTACAGTTCAAGGAAACAATAAAGAAGCAACAGGGAACTTCAATAACATAAGGGAAAATGAAAAGAATAATAATATTTGCCTTGTTAGGAAAATGACCTTTCAGAGGATGTAACATAGCAACTATAGGAAGTCACCCACTATCACCTAATGAAAAGTTTCGTTTTTTGTGATTGTCTCTGCCCTAGTATTTTAGTAAGCTTTGTTTCACTGTAACCAAAATACTTGATAAGAAACAATTTAGAGAAGGAAAAGTTTATCTGGGGCTCACAGCTTCAGAGGTCTCAGTCCATAGTTAGCTAATTATTGCTGTAGGCCCAAGATGAAGTAGAATATCATGGTGGAAGGGCCTGGGAGGAAAACTGTTCAGCTCATGGAAGCTAGGAAACAGAGACAGATGGGGAGGAGACAGAGGACAAGATATAATCCCAAAGAGCACACTCCCAGTGACCTACTTCCTCCAGACATGCCCCACCTGCTATAGTTACCACCCAGTAATCCACTCAAATTATTAACCCATAAAATGGATTAATTCATGGATTAGGCTACAGTTCTCATAATCTAATCATTTCACCTCCTTTATTAACACAAGAGTTTTGGGAGACACCTCATATCTAATTCATAACAGTTTTTGATCTTTATCTTTCTGGTTTCTCAACTGTGTTTGAAATAATGGGTCATTCCTTTTTCAAAACCTGTGCTTCACTTGGATTGCTGAACAGCACACATTCCTAGGATTCTAAGTTCTTAAATTGTCTCAGTCTTTTTTGCTCACACTTATTTTTCAAGTCCAAGATATTTTTGCAAGCCTCCAGTTTATTTCTTAATTTCTCTAAACAAATGGACAATATGATCACATTGTTTGAATGACAATATATATTGATGATTCCTCAAAGCATATCCTACCATCATTGTGAACTTCAGTTTTAAAAATCCAAATAAGCCCTTTATATATTTTACTTGAATGTTAAATAGGCTCCTCAAAGATTATCTGTTCTAAACTGAATTTTAAATTTCTTACCCAAATTTTATTCTGATCCTAGTGTTTTTCAACTCAGTAAATTACACTGCCATTTACAGAGTTTCTCAGGGTAAAAGTCTGTAGAATTATCTTTGGTTCCTCTTTTTCTTACACTGTGTTGTCAATTAAATAGCAAATGTTTTAAACTATATTTTCAAAATAAACCTGGAGTCCATTAATTTTTGACTATATCTTTCTCATCAGTTTCCTTTAAGCCACCATCTCTACTCACCTAGAAACATTCCAGTTTTCCATTAGTTTGTCTCTTTGTTTCTGTACTTGGCCCTCCTCTCCAAATCTTTTTTTTTTTTTAACAAAACTAGAAGATATTAAAAAAATATAAACTAAGTTGTGTTGTGCCCTGTTTAAATGTTAAGTATTCTCTGTTTAAATGGCTTTAAAAAGCATAACCCAAAGTTTTACAACCAAAATATTATTTCATTTTAGAGTTTACAAGTATTTGGATGATATAGACAAAATAATAATAAGTAGGGTAACTGAAGGGGAATTCTCTGAAATGTAACATTTAACCAAAGTCCTAACAAAAGCTGAGAAGTACAACTTATAAATATTTGGAAGAAGAAAAATTTAGACAGAAGGAACATGATAGTGCATTGGCAAGGTCAGGTTCATGATTATGATTTTCAGGATTTGGAAAGAGCCTAGTGTGTTTGCACCATGGTAAGTAAAGTAAAACTGAAGAGTAGGGAAGCCAGATCATTCTATTTTTTTGTTTGTTTGCCCCTGTTTTCATGAAATTCAAGATAGTTTTTTGCTTAAATATTAATACTTGTTAAGCCACTTGATTATATTGGTTTCTACTTACTTAAGTGGATGCTTTATTTCTTCATATTTTGACATAAAATCTCATTTGTCTTTCTTAATATTTGGTTTATTTTGAAGTCTTTAACATTTTATATGCCACTTTTCTTCTTATACTCCAATTTCTTATCAATAGCAAAATCTACCTTGTGCTTCATTTGCTGGACCAAATCTTTAGTTCTTAAACATTCCTGAATGCACATTATTTGAGAAAGGGCATTCCAAGAGACAATAACATAATGGCTACTTTAAATTCTAGTCAAATTATTCAGCTACTCTAAATTAAAGTCAAATAATTATTCATTACCTTTTTAAAGAAAATATGGAAGATATAAGACATTTTCATTTGTGTCCAGATGATACCATCTCCAAATCAGAATCTATGTGTTAATACATGAAAAGAAACAAGAAATAGAGGCATGCTATATGATAGTGTGACCCTCTTTTATTTTCTTTGTTGTTATATGTCTTGTCTTTTATTTTTCTTTTCTTTTATTTTCTTTGTTGTTATATGTCTTCCTTCAGAGAAATTATCAAAAACTAAAAATGTATCCAGTTCTGTGATTTCATTATAATTTTTTAATTGGTTCTATTTAGTTATTCATGATAGTAGAGTCCAGTTCTGCAGTTTCTAAGAGTTTACATGATTCAGAAAGTCATGTTTTAAGCATGCTGATTAGCATGCTCATCCAGTTGAGCCAAATGAACTCAGTAAAATCACAAACTGGTTATCAAATTTCGCCCTGGCTTGAGAGGTTCCAGAGTGGGAACTTTCTTGTCTTTTGCTATACACTTATGCATGTTCTAATTTAATATAGTATGATTTATGAATACAGATAATTTTACTGTCTTATTTGGCACTATTTTGTATGCCAATTTGAAGACACCATTGAACAATTTTTTATTGGACTTTAAAATTAAATTAGAAACTACTCTTGCAGAGTATTACTTTTATGCCATTGTCTAGTCCATCAAATGTTTGTATTTATTTTACTCATATATTTTAGTTAATCCAAATAGCATAATTGATGTAATTTGATCTGTACCATAAAAAATTAACTACATTAATGGCATGGACCATAGTATAAGTCCCTCTATACCATGTATATGAATGTCAATCAAGCAATTCCTTTGAGAACATAAAGTTCTCATCCTTCTTTATGGTAGATCTCTTGCTTTATCCTTATTAGAAGGGGCAACTGCTTATAGATTTAGCTTCTCTTTTCAAATTGGCCTTGTGCACTTTCCAGTGAACCTCTGATAACTTTTTTCAATATTTCCTCTTCTGGGGTCTGATACATGCTGCCATATTGTTTTTTTCTTCCACATGGACAATATTAGGTAATTTTTTGGCTGTTGGACAGATGCCACAACCTGCACCTGCATCTGCATATTTTGAGGTTTGTGAGAGTATTTTATTTCTTCATTTTGTTGGAAGTGTGTTCTATAATTACTTTTGCTTTGTTCTCTATTCATTCTGTTCATTTTTATGTGGGATTTTGGAGAAACTAATAAACACTGCTGTCTCCACAGTCATCCTTCCAGAATCTTTTCATTTATTTTTAAAATACCTGTATAATATAGGCATTTTTATCTTCCTTTTGCAGAATTAAGAACTTCCTGAGAGCAATATTATAATTACTATACTCCTTGCTTTTAACATTGCCTCCAAAATTAAGGTTTTCCAAAGGTAATTTTGAAGAACAAAAGAGAATGTCAATATTATATTATTATACAGAAACAAATTTTACAATCAAGATACTTATTAGTTATGTAAGATTGGACTCATGAGATTTTTCCATTATTTACAAAATGCAAATTGAAACCACTATCAGATATCACTCTAAACACATTAACATTGATATTATCAAGAAGATGAGGTAAAAAATGTTGATGGAGATTTGAAGAAAAGGGAATCACATTTTTAGTGGGATTTTAAATTTGTAAAAGCATAATGTTAAACAATATGGAGGTTCCTAAAGAAGTTAAAAATAAAACTACATAAATATACTACATATTCTTTTGAGTACATACCTGAAGGAGATAAACTCACTATCTTAAAGATATCTACACTTTTGTGCTAATTGCAGCATTATTCACAGTAGCCAAGATATGGGGAAATCTTGTATCCACTGATGACAACTAATATGATATGTTATATATACATATATATGTATATATATGAATATTACTCGACTTTAGAAAAGAAGGAAATTTTGCTATTTGACACAGCACAGATGAACCTGGGGACATTATGCTAATTGAAATAAGCCAGACACAGAAATAAAAAAAATTACATGATTTCACTTATATATGTAATGTAAAAATAAAAAGTCAAATATAAAGATAGTGTCTACCACGGGAAGGGTGAATGAGAGAGAAAATGAGGAGATGTATGTTGTCAAAGGATATAATTAGTATGCATGAAAGATGAACAAGTGTAGAGATTTGATACACAACATGAAGACTACAGTTAATAAAAGTATACGGTACTAGGGATTTTGGTTAAACAGATTCCAGTTGCTCTTGTCAACAAAAACAGATATATATATGAGAAGATACATATATTAATATGCTTTATCTAGCAACCATATTATTATCTGTATGTATCTTATAACATCATAAACCTCAAATATGTACAATAAAATTTATTTCTCTAAGAAAGAGCAGGATGCTTATATTACTGAAGAATCCTACATCCGTATATAGGATATTAGGGCAATATTCTGTTTTTCTCTCCCAAGTCAGGTATCTCAGTATGTGGTGTTTTCTTCTAAACAGAAATGATTAAGAGTAGTCAATTCAATATAGTTAAGAGCAACATCTGCTTTATCATTTAATACAGAATTAAAGCAAATATTTGAGAGAATGCACATATCAGAAATACTCCAAACTTCAAATTAAACCTTTATTACATACTGTATTTCCTCTTTGTAACCTTGTTTCCTGTCTGTAGCTTAAATCTATCTTAAACCTTTCCATAGACCCTTCCAGAAGTGGACCTAATTAGAGTATGTAGTTATTGTTTATTTTCCATAATGTACATGTTTAAATTATGATTTCTTCATTTAAAATAAAATAGTATTATTGCTAGTCCAAAGAAGGGTATAATATCTTAGCATGTGGCTTTGTTACTCTATGTACATGGCTATCAACCTCTTTTTTTTTCCCCCTTTGGTACCACGGATTGAATTTAGGAATACTGGACCACTAAGCCACATCCCCAGACTTATTTTGTATTTTATTTAGAGACAGGGTCTCACTGAGTTGCTTAGCACCTCACTGTTGCTGAGGCTGGCTTTGAGCTCACAATTCTCCTTTCTTAGCCTCCCCATTCCCTGGGATTACAGGCCTGAGACACTATGCCAGGCTGGCTACCAACACTCTTGATGCTCATGCTAAACAATCCACACGTATGCTTAACTCTTGTTTTGCTTTTTTTCATCCAAAGGACGGCTTTCTTACTCTTTCACAATTTCTCCAAAATTGATTAATTATACATAATCCTTCAATTTTTTGTTGATGTGAGTCATTTACCATTTTTCTATATCTTTTATTATCTCTTCGATCAAAACTGTCCACTCAATTTATTCTATGGCCTAGATGATGATAATGAACAAGTTTGGCATCAGTATGGGTTTGTTTCAGAGCTCTACATATTAGTTGAGCAATTAATTGAGGAGGCTGGTGGGATCCTTTAGAATACCAAACATATTTTAATCAATTTCCAAGTTTTGGAGCAATTTCTGGCTTCTGTGCCTTCATGTAAATTCCACTGGTTATGGGATAAAGGGTTATTTATCAAAGGAAAGATAATAGCAAACTTTAAGAGTTTATCAAAACAAATTTTACCTTTTGAGATGGAAACATCACATTGTGGTCTCATATTGCAGAATATGTGATCCGCAAATGATGTTAAAATGTCATAAACAATAGTCCTGGAAATAATCTGTGATATTTTCTGTGTGCTCAGTGCCCAGGCATTTATTTTCTGTATTTTACCTAAAGTTAAATAAACAAAACAAGATTTTTGAAGTTTTTAAAAAGATATGTAAACTGTACATTAAATATTAAGTGACGCTGTTTGTTTTAAATGTCACAAAACATAAGTGTATGTCTTCAAGGTTCAAAAAAAGTGTATTCTTTCTGAAATCAAAAACTATCAACCCATTTAAGTCAATAAGTACACTTAATCCATGTATTAACTCCCAGTTCCTTTAGATCTATCACCTGTTTATTCCTTTAAGAATTTGATGAAGCTTTAATCAATTGAATAGATTTGCAAATGTGGATTTCAGTTGCATCTCTGTGGGAAATTACTTAGGAATTGTTTGAAAATGCCTTAAGAGTCTCATCACACTGCTGATTTACTCTTCCTCACTATTTATAGCCACATGCTTTTTTAAAAAATTAACTATGAAACCCTCGCAGGACTTTTCATTTCTAAACAAGTCTCTAAGAAGTCATAAAATATTATATAGTAGATACAAAATCCATTATTAGTCATACTAGATGAATGCCGTAGAAGAACTTTTCTTCATCACTCACTGAACAAGTTTAGACAAGATAATTCCTCCAAATTAGCACATGCAAAATTTCACTTGGAAAAAAACTTTTTAAAATATGTATGAATTTCTGTTACCTACTGCTAAATAACAAAGCACTCAGATTTAGTGGCTCAATACAGTGGTGATTTCCTACTTATCACAGTGCAGTAGTTTGGAGATTCAGTTAGACAGTTCTTCCATTCCATATAGATTAGCTGAGGATATTTATACACCTGCATTCAGAGGGTAGCTCAGTGGAGGCTGAACATCCAATGTGACTTGTGTTTCTCCAGGACCTCTCTCCATGTGGCCACTCACATTTAAAAATTTAATCTGAACTTTTAAAAATAGCATGTTGGAGGGCTTCCAGAGAAAGCTTTTCAAGATGATGATAATCCTTCATGTATGTTTATATAAAATGCTAGTTTGATCATAGCTGCTAGTGTCTCATTAGCCAAAACATATCTTGGTCAATTCCAGGAACAGTGTGATAGGAAACTATACAAAAGAATGGATGCAAAAAAGAAAAAGAAAAAGAGTAGATGCCAGAAGGTGTTGCTTACTCTGGGCCACATACATATGTATATGTTGTGTGTTTACAAATGGATGTGTATTTTAAATGTTTCAAATATATATTGTAATCTATATGTACTCATTTAATTATTTTTTTCTAAACTGATATCCACTAAGAATGGTATAGTTATTTCATGGTTTAGTTTGATAGCTAAATTTCAGATTTCACTTTGGACTCAGTTTTTAAAACCTATTACATATTAATTCTAATAAGTGAGAAATATCTACTTACTCCATGACTGCATTTCCTTATTATTTAAAGAGATTTTCATGATAATTAAATGTAACACATAAGGATGCTGCAAATAATTATTAAGACTGCACACTGCAAAGAGCACTGCATCTACAGGGTAAAACTCTAATAGTATAAATTTGTATTGTTTAAGTGTTTTCATATTTTATAATAAAATATGCCCAAACAGGAGGAATTTGCACATTGATTACAAGATTGAAATTTAAATCATGGAAACTTTCTCAATGATATAAAAAATGCATTAGCTAATAGGTATTCACAATGAATAATTCAAAAAACCAAAATAGAAATTGAGCTTTCTATATAATATGATAGTTATACTATATGGTTTAAGTTTTTGGTATTTTTAATAGGTTATTTTATTCTTTATATTTAAATATGTTAGACAAAATTCTATATATTCAAAACTTTGGTTTTATGTATTTCATGGGTCAGAAAAACTTTTATAAAAATACACTTCAGTAGCAGAAAATTTAAAAATGAGAAAACTTTAGAGAAAAAATAAGTGCATAATATTTAATTATTGGATAATTTTACTTTTGGATAAAATGAAACAACCACTAGCAAAAGCATAACAGTTAAAAAATGTTCCAATTCTATTTGTTTCAGCAGAATGAAGAACTTATGGTGTATGATATAAAATTAACTTCCACTTTCAGGTTATTCATAATAGGATTTCTTTTTAAAAAGCCACAGAAGAAAAAAAAATCATAGGAATCAATTTAATCAAACAAATTTTAAAAGAATTAAACTTTGCCATATAATTTATATATTAAGCACTACACACTCTTGTTGAAAACTTTTCATCCATTAAGATATTTTAACTTTCCAAGGATTAGAACTAGTAGGAAGTTGTCTAAAAACCTATTTACCATTTTTTTAAAGGTTAACACATTTTTGTTTCACCTTTTATGTAATTGTAACTATGTTATATAAATCATTTTAAATTCGTCTTTTTCAATTAACACTGTAATATAGATATTGACATAATTATAAGCATATATAGATGACATTTTCATAGCCAATGTAGTTTATTAATGTTGTAATTATTTTTTTAAATATTTATTTTTTAGTTATAAGTGGACAGAATATCTTTATTTTATTTTTATGTGGTGCTGAGGATTGAACCCAGTGCCTCACGTGTGCTAGGCGAGCATGCTACCACTGAGCCATAATCCCAGCCCCAAAATGTTGTAATTATTATTTGTTCACTTTTTCCCCCCAGGGCTCAGGGCCTTGCATGTATTAGGTGAGCACTCTGCCACTGGGCTAAATCCTCAACATCTATTATTGTTATTTGGTACTAGGGATTAAACCCAGGGGCACTACATTACTGAACTACATCCCCAGGCCTTTTTATTTTATATTTTGTGACAAGGTCTTGCTAAGTTGCTGTGGCTGCCCTGAAACTTGTGATCTTCCTGCAAGTAGCTTGTGACTGCAGGATACACCACTGTACCCAACTGTATTTTATTAACTTTTTTTTAAAGGAAATATATACCATGACTTTAAAAATTTCTCATAGTTCAGGGTATTCAGTGAAAATTCTCTTTGCCACCATTTTTTTGAATTGGTAACCTAAGCAGCTTGCTGCTGACCATGGTTTTGATTAAGGGCACTAGAACTAAAAGCAACACCGAATGTTGAGAACCAAGTATGTCTACAATGCAGTTTGCAGTGTGGAGTGCAGAAAAATTACAGGCACACTATCATTATTGTATCATTTCATGGAACCACTTGAATGTAGTGTTCTTGGCTCTATAATCTAGAAACAGATTCAGAGATAATGTTCTTAACAATTTAAGTATATGCCTAATAAGGTAGTATTGAATTTAGTTCATTTTTCAGTAAAAAATCTATCTGAAAACAAAACTGATGTCAGAAAAGATTGTGAGTAATTTAGTCCAAGGCTAGGTTCCAATAGCCCATGGCACACAATGGATAAACAATTATTCAAAACTCAGTGACAAGCTATCTGCATTGAAAACACAGATTGTGGATCAGTTATTTAATTGATTAGCGTTTCAAGTTACTCACTGTAAAATGGGAATAATAGCCAACCCAATAGTCGGCAATAAAGGTCATACAAGTTAAACATGTAAAGAACTTAGAACAATATCTGGCAAAAAAGGAAAGCTATATAAATGTTATGTTAATAGTATTGAAATCATTAATTATGTTTCACTGAAGCATCCACTGAAGATAAGTAAGACTTTGAGGAGCTGCTCATTACTAAGAAAAACTTAAGGACCATAAAAGGAATGAAATAGAGAAGATAAACAGTTTGACAAACTCAAGTCATAGATTGAAATCTAGGGACTTCAGATAGTTAAGTAAAAAAAATTCTATTGTTAAGTTTTCAAAATCAATGCATGTTGTAGCCAAGTGTGTTGAATTTGTTGGCCTGCACTGTCTTTAATGTAAATATTGGGTCAACAATAGGAAAAGAGTGGTAACATAAAATTTTGATAGGTTATTTATGAAAAAATGGGTATTGTCACAGGAAAGCAGGGAGCTGAAACTCCAAACCTTGGTTCTTGTGTTCCAATGAAAGAAAATTTAAAGTCAGACACAAAAAGTCATGCAAGAGAACTTATAAGTGAAAGTGAGGTGAAAATAAAGCAAAAGCAAAGTGAGGCTTAAGCAGAGAGCACAGAGAGAGAGAGAGGAGAGAGTGGGCTGTCTCCAAGCAGAGAAAGACAAAGGAGACAATGCTGTCTCCAAATTTATTACTATTTGATATTTACCAGAACAACTGGGGACCTCCTTCTGTACTCTTTGCCAATTAGGTGTACAACTCCAGTCAGGTGGTAGAGTTTTTTACTTTAGTTGGTCTTTTCCAGAACTGTCATGATGACTACCCTATTTAGGTGGGCTTTATCCACAAATCAGTCCCATGTTAATGTGAGCACTGGGGTCAATAGCTGGTCACAAGTTACCTGAGTGCCTCTGTGCTACTAAAGGGATCTTCTTTGCCAGAAACATGGAGACACATAGCCATAATTCCTAGCTTTATACCAACATGAATGGACCCTGTCAAGAGTTAGTCACATTAACCCTTTTCTTTTGATATATTTGCCCATTAACTCCTTTGCTTCTGTTTATTTTCTACAAATTAATTACCACCCTTTGCTTTCTCATCTACTTTTAAAGTAGCTTAAAGAAGATCCTAAAATAATTTAAAGCACACTTGTAGCCAGGTGCGGTGGCGCAAACCTGTAATTCCAGATGCTGGGGAGGCTAAAGCAGGAGGATGGCAAGTTCAAAGCCAGCCTCAGCAAAAGCAACTCAGCTAAGCAACTCAATGAGATCCTGTCTCTAAATAAAATACAAATTAGGGCTGGAGATGGGGTTCAGTGGTCAAATGCTCCTGATTTCAATCCCTAGTAACCCCACTAAACAAAAAAAACACTTGTGACCTTGCCAAGCATTTCACTGCTCATTGCTAGCCACTACCCAATGATTATTCAGATTCTATGACATTCCTTATCACTTGGGAATTGAAACTTGAAGAAGATTGTTTTCCCATGCACTTAAAAACTCAACAGACACTAATCTGAGAATGTCATTTTGCAACCCAAACCATGCCATCTCATCACTGACCTCCACACAATCCTTTCTTCCTTCATGACTTTAACTTGAATCTAAACTCAGCCAATTTTACATAATTACGAGATCAAATCCTAAGAAAAAAATATTCTGGGGGAACAAATAAATTATAGGAGTGGCAATTTAGGGTCACAGAAATTTAGTGAATGAAGATGGGGAACTTATGTAGTTACTAGATGAAAAAGAGGAGAACAAAAATTCAACTGAACTTATAAATATATAAACAAGTTGTCAGCAACTTGGGACTCGATTTACCAGATTGAGGGGTGGGGATAATTTATAATCATTTTCTTGGTTGGTCAAAATCTTTACTCAACTGTGGTCTATAAATGAAGGTGAGATATGAGAAATAATTCATTTTAATATATGAGAAGAAATCTAAAGTAGAGTGATAGAAACATGGATGGATATCATCAGATACAATTCATGTTCCTTGTTTTTAAAAGAACAGAGCATATACTTTTATCAAGGTGTTGAGAAATAAATCACAGAAGCAAACACCTGTGTCTTTCAAAAGTCTCATGTGAATATTCCTGCTAGTTTGAGAAAGCTAATGTGGTGTTGCAACAGATATGGACTCCAAGATTCCAAAGGGTATGTCTATATACTATGGAAGAGGCAAAGGAAATGAACAATTTTAAAAGCAAATTTACTATTAATACCTTTGAAGGAAATGTAACAATCAAAATGAGTTTATCAGTAATCTCGGTAGTAGCTATTCATGACATCCTTAAAAACCAACACAGATAAGCAGGTCACTAAAGTCAAAAACTGTTCTCTAGGCAAAGTGAAATCAGATCTGTGCTGCAGTATATAGAACCAATATTAGTTATTCAACCATACCAGAACCAACTTACACATAGAGATGCTTCAAATAGACTTTTCAACTGAGAAAAGCTTTCACTGGTATTATAAGTGCATAATGTAGGCCTGAAGTTGTAGCTCAGTGGCAAAGTGATTACCTGGCATGAATGAGGCCCTGGGTTCTATCCTAGCACCCCCTCACCCCACCAGGTGCCCATTTGTGCTTATGTAGGTGCGTGTGCATCAGCACACAGGGCATAATGTACTTTTCCCTTGTAGCTCATGCTAAATATTTTTCTTAGTATTATCCACCAAAGCATCTAAGTACTAGAGGAAAGCTTCAGATAACCTGGAAGTAATTATGCTCTGGATATAAGTTGGTAATTTTTTCTGGGTTACTACAATGGCTTCCAGTAATTAGAATGAGAAGTAGAGAAGCCAAGAAATCAATGGAGATATTTACATTAACAAAATTTTCTTCAGGGAAGGTTGGTGAAAACAGATCTTCCCTCAGTTGCAAAGTGTTATGGCAGAATAATTGCACTGGTAACTTGACCCCATAAGTAAAGACTGTACTTGGGAAGGAAAAGTTCATGGAATTATCTTTTTCTGTCAAAGAGGGAAACAAAAACAATACCACATCTCTGAAAGAATTATAAACTTAACTACACCCATCAAAGATTGAAAGATTCAGGGTTGGTGAGTCTTATCAAATCCCCATTAACTTGCCAGTTTTGCAATTACTGAAGATAGATTGATTTAGCACAATGACAATGAAATATTGAAACCTTAATCAGGTGCTGACTCCCATTGCAGCTGCTATGCTAGGTTTGGTTCTCCTTAGGAAAGCAAATCAGCACAGCCCCTGGCATTAGGAATACAACTATTGAACTGGTAAATGCTATTTTTCTGTAAGTCAATAAAAGAGAAGGCAAGTAATTTGTTCCTTTAAGCAAGAACACTCTACTTTCATAGTCATACCACAAACTTCAGTCAGTTCACTGGTCCTGTACAAAAATTGAGTCCACCAGGGCTTTGATTTTTTTACCACCTGAGTCCATCATGCTAGTCTAAAGAAGAAGAATACAGAAATGATAGCACATACCTGTTACTGTTCAGAGAAAACCATGCTGAAGAGCAGGAGAAAAGCTCATGTAATCATACAGACATGAAAAACTGCTCCTTCATACATTCATATCAAGGTCCTAATAGATAATTCAAATTATTTTTAATACTAAATCAATTTTAAAATTTCAGATATTTATAAATTACTTGTATGAATTTAAATTTTTAAAATTTATTTTTATTGTATATCATTATAGTATACAATATGATGTCTTGATTTTTTTAGTTGTGGAAAGATTAAATAAAGTTACTAACATATCCATCGCCACTCATACTTTTATTTAGTATGTGGTGAGATCATTTAAAATCTATTTTATTTATCCCATAAATTGGTATAATTATTATGTGTTAATTAAAAATAAATTTAAATAAAATTTTCTCTTAGAAATTTTCAAATATGTAGTACATTATTATTAATGCCAGTTATCATGCTATACAATAGATCTCTAAAATTTATTCCTCTTTCCAACTAAAACATTTGCCAAAACCTCACCCTTTTCCATACTGGAGCCCCTCATAATCATTATTCTATTTTTATGAATTTGCCTTTTTAGATTCCAAATATAGGTGAGATCATGCACTATTTTCTTTTTGTGCCTAGCTTAGCATAGCGTCCTCCAGGTTCATCTATGTTTTAAACAACAAGATGCTCCTCTTTTAAAAAAGCTACACAGAACTTACTGTGTACGTATTCCCTCTAATCTTTATGCTTTTGCCCTTGATGGATATTTACATTTATTCCATATCTTGACTATTGTGAACAAAGCTGCAATGGACATGGGAGTGCTGACATCTCATTGACATAGTGACTTCATTTCTTTATTCTTTTTGATGAAGTGTCCAGTTAAGCTTTGATTCATATTTCCACTGGTTTAACTGTGTTTTTAATTGATATGAGTTATTTATATATTCTGAATAAGAATTATTTATTAAATAAATATGCTAAAGTAAATTATTCTCAAATACAAGAATGCTTGAACATAGTTGAACATCTCTGAGTTACAGGTCTAATTTCTTTTTTATTAGAACTGCCTCATATTAATGCCTAGGATTCATAAAACAGTATTGTATTTGTTCAAGTTCAAGAATCAGAAGAAGTTTGTATTGGTTACTAAAAACTTTTGAGGAGAATATTTCGATGTATCAAGTTTTTTAATATTTTCACAGATGTCCAATATTATCCTAACAAAAGTAAATCATTTATAGATAAGTCACTGCTTTGAATGTTTTATACTTGGAGAATTAAAGAACTATGCTTCTATATAAGAGGGCTTCTAATGTGGAGAAAATGTTGAGAAAAGAGTAACTTAACAGGCCTGAACTCTGGCACTTAGATGAGTCTGGTAAAAATTAAACTAGACCCTCTGCAAGACACATTCACAGCAAGGCCATAGATGTGATCACTGAGTCCATCTCCATTTATATCCCAAAAATGAATGAAGATGGCAAAATTAGCTTATATTAAACTGGAAAGAAATCTTATGACAAAGGTTACTTCTCATTTTTCTTTAAGGATTTTGTATAGGTCTATCCTCTCTTGCAAGTACTGTTTTTCATGTTTTATTCAGTTATGAGACATACGTAACCAAAAGAGAATTTTTTATAATTGTATTTGTATAAGTTGGTTTTAAAGTAATTTTGCTGACATAATTATCTTGATCTAGTCCTACCTATATCACTACATTTATTCTTCATTATACCTGCCTCAAACCCACCAAATCATGATACACAGTATTCTAAGAAAAGCAGTCTGCTATTTTCTACCTCATGAATTACTCATCTGCTCCTCATGCAGGAGCTCTCCTTCCTATCCTTTCTCAGCTCATCACTATATCTGTTGAGCTTTTCCTGATCTTTTTCCACTGAAGAGAAATGTCCAGTAATATTTTGTGTTTTTTTAAATCTATAATGACTCAATTAAGACAGATATTATGTATTAATATATATAAAATGATTTCATTAGTGAAAATGGTGAAACAGAAAATCTTACAAAGAGGCATATTCTAATGTACCTTTGTAACTTTGATGCTTGATATATAGTAGTTAATGTATTTAGTATAACTAAAATTCTGGCTTGAACTAACAGTTTTCTATAGGCTTAAGATATTTCTAGGCAGCATCTTCAGACATGATTGGAGCATGCCATTCAGGAACCTACTCCAATGAGGAAGAAATAATTCCTAGATTAATACTTATTATGGAACATGAAAGGGTTGAAAAAAATAAGATATGACTAAAACCTATGCTCTGATCATTATAGCATGTGTGAATTTACACAGAACATTTCAGTCATTCTGATGGTTGTCTGGCTGGGGCCCAGGTTATTGTGTGATGAAGAGGAAAATGAACTGTAAGTATATGTTACTCTACATGTTGTTTGGGAGTTAGTGTGCAAATCCTTGGTTTTGAGATATATAGAATAGAACACAAGTATAGAGCATGTGCATTCTTCCCACTTCATCAGACAAGAATGTACAAATATGGGTGGGCAAATCATCAATCAATGTTAATAGCTCAACTCAATGAAATACTGATAGAATCTAGAGAATCTGGTTCCAGAGCCTAAGTCTGCAAGAAAAACAAAGAAACTTTGTAGGGGTTCTTGGCATCCATGGGTAACAGCAACAAACCCCAGGAAAAAAATCTAAAATAAAATTCATCTTGTAATAAAACTCCAACTGTATTTAAGAATAAAGAGCTATGTTAATGAGTACATATCTAGCAATATTTATTTATTTAATTTATTCTTTGCTTTATTTTCTTTGGCACAGCTGTAAATGGATTATGCTGCTTGCAGCCTCCTGTGGAATATTCAGTTCCCAGTGGGACATTTCTGCTGATTGGCAGCTATGACCCAAGCCTTAGAGAAATGTCTTTGCTAATAGCATTCTGCTTGCTTCTGTGGAGTAGTACTCTCTCTATTGAAGTCTGAATCTCAGCTTTGGTGGGAAATTCCTCTTCTAAGTTTTTGGTTTTGTATTTATTCACTTTCTACATTTGCTATCTTTATATACCTTATAGTCTTAACCCATTTAGTAGTTAACCACATTATTGCTTCTTAATCTTTATATTAGTATTTTTCCTTTCTAATGACTGGTGTGATATGTGATTTCTTTTTCCTGACTATATTCTGACTAATGCATACATACTGTTTTATTTTAATTAAGAAAAAAGATTTTAATTTTTAAAAATTTTATCATTAAATGTGAAATATAAATATCAAAACAAATTCTTGATATCATGAATATTATTGTTAGACTTAATCTAAGTCAAAATTACTTAGGGAAAATAATTAAAGAAAATACTAAGTGTATATTGGTAAAGAAATTATATAAATGTAAAAAATTTATACAAGTTATTTTTTAAAAAATGACCTTTAAAAAACCCTAGACTCTATCTATCCTTGTCTTACAAGAATATCATGCAAATACTCTATTATATTTAAAATTAACTTCCAGTTTGTCAATAAATCAATCTACAACAATAAAGTTTCCTTGATGCCAACTAAATTATTGATGAGAAGTTATTTTCAAACTATCATGGATATACTATTGTTAACTAATATTTATAAATTGTTGTTATGGATCATATATTGTTAAGGACTGAAGTTTACAGACTTAGTATTCTGTACTGAAGGTGAAAAAATGTATTTGAATTTTTTAATCCATTCTACCTATGGTATTCTGTAATAGCCACCTGTTCATTATACTATAGGTTTTGATATTGTGATGGAAGAAGATGTTGCTAAGAAAAATACCTAAAAGAATGGAAACAGTTTGGGACCAGGGAATGAGTAGAAGCTTGAAGAACTTTGAGGTGAATTCTAAAATAAAGCCTAGATTGCCTTGAAAGAATCATTGATAGAAATAGGGGTATTAAATGAGATTGCATAAAGCCTCAGACGGAAATAAGGAAGAGTTACTAGAAACTATAGGAAAGACAACCTTTGTTATAAATTGGCAAAGAACTTGACCTGAATGTATTATATTATTTTGAGGAGGACAGGGTCTTAGAACTTGAAAGACACAAAATTATATATTTCATTGAGGGTTTTCTAAGCAAGGCGTTGATGGAATAGAATGGTTTCTCCTTACAGATTATGATGAAATGTGAGAAAAGAGTGATATCTCATAGGAGATGTTAAGTAGAAAAGAAACAGAAATGGACTTCTATAAGATGTTAAACTAACCATACTAGAAAAAAAAAAGAGAAAAAGAAAAAAAGATATATATATTTCAAGAAAATTGTTAAGATGGTGATTGAACAAACATTTGACAATGAGATTAGTATGTGTGTGAAAGCCAGACCTAATAATCCATCTCAACCAAAGCCAGGGATAGAAGTAGGATTATCCCATTTGAAACACTGCCAACAGGGAATAAATAAAAGAGAAATGAGACAGAATGATGGAAAGTTTTGAATACATGTTTAAAGAAAAGTGAAGAATAACTTACAAAATGTGATTAAAAGACCATTAAGATTGATATTTCCATCACAAGCCAAGAGAACAAGATTGTTTCCTCTTCAGTTTCAGGTAGTAGGGCCACCTCCATAGTTTCAGCAGGACAAGGGACCATCATGGTAAACTACATTGGTGGGGCTGCTGCAGAAAGCTGTGAGGGCAGGAGCTACCCTGTGGAAATATGGGGGTGATGCTGCTGCCTGAGTGGAACAGGAGAGAAAGGCATTAAACCAAAAGAATTATTCTCCAGACTTGGCTTGTCCCACCATATTGAAGCCTTTCTAGTATATCAGGTTCCAAGCCGGGAAGGAATTTTGCCTCACGATGAATTATGTCTCAAGTATCATTCACATGTATTATTTAGATTAGAATTTGGCCTTTAGACTTTAGGGTTCATGTTGTACTGAGTTAAAACTTTGCTGCTATTGAGATGAAACTATTTTTTATTTGTTCTATTTATTTATGCATAACACCAGAATGTATTTTGACACAAATGAAGCACAACTTCTCATTCTTCTGGCTGAACATGATGCAGATTCACACCAGTCATGCAATCATACATGTATATAGGGTAATAATTTCCAACTCATTCCACCATCTTTCCTACCCTTATAGCCCCTCACTTTCCCTCACTTCCCTCTGGCAAATCCAAAGTTCCTCCATTCTTCCCTAGCCCCAACCTCCATTATGGATCAGCATCCACTTACCAGAGAAAATATTTGGCCTTGGGTTATTTTGAGATTGGCTTATTTTGCTTAGTGTGATATTCTCCAGCCTCATCCATTTACCTGCAAATGCCATAATTTTATTCTTCTTTAAGGCTGAGTTGGAACAAATGTATTTTATATGCAAGAAGGCCGTGCATTTTTGGAAGACAGGAGCAGAATGTAATGAACTGAATGTTTGTTTCCCTAAAATGCATATGTTGAGGTCCTAACCTTCAGTGTGGCTATACATGGAAATGGGGGCCTCCAAATAAGTAATTAAACTTAAACTGGGTCTTTCAGGTAGAGTCCTGATCTAAAAAAACCTAGGGTTCTTATAGAATGAGATGACATCAGGGAGGTTGTGCATTCTCCCAACCCCCTCTCTTCTGTGGTTTGGATATGAGGTGTCCCCCCAAAGCTCCTATTAAAGCAAACATATTCAGAAATAAAATGATTTGACTATGAGAGCTATAAACTGATCAGTCCTTCCTAGTTTGAATGAACTGGGTGGTAACTCTAGACACTTGGGACATGGTTGGAGGGGGTAGGTCACTGGGAGTGTTCCCTGGAAGGGTTATTCTTCTTCAGGACTCCTTTCTTCCTCATTCTTTGCTTCCCTATACCTATGACAGGAGCAACTTCTTTCTGCTGTGCCCTTCCCCCATGATATTCTGCTTCATCTTGCACTCATAACCATGGAGTCGGACATCTGTGAACTGAAAACTTTGAAAACATGAGCCCCAAATAAACTTTTCCACCTTTAAGTTGTTCTCATTAGTGTATTAGTTACAACAATGAAAAGCTTAATAATATATTTCCTTTACACATGCACCAAGGAAAGGCCATGTAAGACACAAGAAGGTAGTCATCTGCCAGTCAGGAATACAGTTCTAACTAGAAACTGAATTTACAAGAACCTTGACCATAGACTTTTAGCCTCTAGAAGAATGAGAAAATAAATTTGTTGTTTAAGCATGAGTCTATTGTATTTTTTTCAAACAGCTCTAGTAGTCTAATGCAACTTTTTAATAATATTTTTCATAAATATTTTTGTAAAGATTTTATAATAAACCTGGAAAACAAGAACTAAGTTCACATTTTATGTAGGGGGAAATTAAAATCTCCATTAATACAAAATCTTCTTGCATAATGGTATGGAGTTTCCTTTTTATCTTACCTAGAAGAGAAATGCAGGAAATTTCCTAGAGCAAAAAGAATTGACAGCGGTGATGTGTTTGTCAGCTTTCCATCACTGTTACAAAACACCTGAGATAAACAAGAGGAAAGCTTTGTTTTTGGCTCACAGATTCTGTAGTCACTTTTCTCCATTACTTTGGGCCTGTGACAAGGCTAAACATTATAGTGGGAACATGCAGTGAGGCAAAGCTGCTCACATGATAGTGGCCAGAAAGCAAAGGAGAGAAATATGAAGGATCTGGGGGACCCAGGATCTACTTCAAGGACATCTTCCCAGTGATCTAACATCTTCCTATTTGGCCTCATACTCTAAAGTTTCTAAAACCTCCCAGTAGCATCATTAGCTAGGTTCCAGGCCTTCAATGCATGAGCTTTTGTGGACATTCAATATCTAGACCATAGCAGTACAACACTGTGAAAAACAAATTTGGAAGAAAATTGACTCTCATCAAGAATAAGAGGCCAATTAATTCCTCCATGTTTAAAAGTGGATTTTATGGCTCCTTGATTTGTTAGCAATGATCCTGAGTACATCAGGGGAATGTACAGCTGGCAGAATGGGTGGCAATGTTGGTGTTCTAAATACTACCGAAAATACAAAATGACCAAGAAATTATGTAAAAATGTTGAATCATTGATATTAAAGAAAGTTTAGACACATCTCCAGACTTTACAACTCCAAAGAGTATATCATCAAGAGGCAGTTATCTTATTTTAAATCACAATGCATTCTAATTTTATATACAATTATAAAGTACCAATTAAAAATTAAATAGTGGGAAAACTAGTAGAGTAGAGTAGGGCATCAGAGAGAAGGTGCAGCAAGAAGGAAGCAGTGATTGGGACTGAAATGGAGAAAACTATGTGTCCTGTCTAGATGTCAGTTGTCCCCCCAAAGCTTCTGTGTTAATACAGGATTGCTCAGAGGTAAAATAATTGGGTTTTGAAAGTTGCAACCTAATCAGTCTATTCTATTTTGAATGGACTGACTGGGTGGTAGCTATGAGCAGGTAGGGCATGACTGAAGGAGGTGTATCACTGGGGGACATGCCATGGAAGGGTTGCCCTCCACTGGACTCTACGCCATGTTGTGCTGCCTCATCTTGGTCCCATATTCATAGAAATGGCCATCTGTGGACGGAGACCTCTGAAACCTTGAGCCCCAAATAAACTTTTTCTCCTTTAAGTCATTCTTGTTAGGCATTTTGGTCACTGTTATACAAAAGTTAACTTAAACACTATGTTACATGCATTTATGAATATGTCACAATGAATCCTACTATTCTGTATAACCATAATATACACGCGCTCACACACACCTATGCACACACGCAAACAAAAACATAGCATTTGGCAGAGGAATCTATGCCCTCAACTTGATCTCATTTAGTAAGTATTCTGCTATCTACATACAAAACCAGGCATGGGTACTCACTCCGCTGTACTCCTAATCTGCACTTCAGCTATATTTTATGGACTCTTAAAATTGGGTAGAAAATCTATGCTTTGTCCTGCCACCTGCTTTCACTTTCCTCTAGCTTGTTCTCTGCAAGTAGTCATCCTGGGTTCTTTTTGTTTATTTTATCATGAATCCTCATGAAAATAATTCTATTGTATAGATATTGTTAGTATCCCCATTATTTAAATGACAAAATGAAGTTGTAAGTTAGTCACAAAATAATGACAAAATTGAAATTCAAAACAAGGTTCAAAATCTACTTTGTCTTTTATAAAAGAGTAGATGAGGATGGTAAAGTAAATTTTTATAAAATAAAACAATACAAAACAAAATAAAAAACTTTAATTTCACCTGTGTTCATTCAAGTCTCTCTCTGGTGTTTTGTTGAGCCAGCTTTTCACACTCCAAAATAGGTCAGCCCTAAAAAAAATCATTAAGTACAGGTTGTTTTTTGCTTTCTAAAAAGTCTTCAGATTTACTTACTTGCTTTTCCCTATCCATACAAGATACCTGCTCTACTTCTAAGTAATTTGCATTATGATTTAATTCTTAACCGTTCTCTTTTTCTTGTCCAACTATATATTCAATTTGAGAGTTAAAAATCAATACCAGATAATACAAAGGACTGATATAAGCTTATAGTCTAAACTTTCAAGAAATATTTACATTTGAAAATTTTAAATGAATAAAACAACAATTAATTTATAGGTAAATCAATCATTAAGCTTTGGATGGAAAAGATATTTCAGATGGATAATAACAATCCCCTTGGGCAGTCCAGAAGTGACACAACTCAATACAGCAGTCAATGTTTCTGCACAAATTAAAACAAAAATGGGTTGTTCCTTTGGGTGCTTCAACATTCTGATGGAATCAAGTCAGCTACACTGAAAGTATCTCAAATCTAAAATATGCAGCTGACTCAAAAATTGATGTGAAACACTACCACTGACTGAACTAGCTGGCCTCTTTCTATATTTTGTGAAGCATAGTATAAAAACATCCCCTCCTATGATTTATTGTTTCTTGGCTGGTTTATCTTGTCTAAATCTGCTGTAATTTTTCCAGTTGACCAACATTCCATGGACCACAATAGCTAATTTTATAACTACCTCCAGAAAAATTTACACAGCTTACCTAAACTCTTATTTGAAGGTAGCAACATAAAATCAAAATGTTTCACTGATCTTAATTCCTATGTATTTATATTGTCTTCTTTATTCCAAAAGAATAAGATAAGGTACCCAAAATGATATCTATGGCTTTCTTAAATGTTGAACTGCAGCATAAAACAGAGCAAGATTCACATTATGCCAAACCTCTCAGTTGAGTTTTTCTGATGACACATTAATGAGGCTGTTATCCACGCTAACTTTCAGTTTTCTGAAATTGTATACAGAATATTTCATACCCTAATCATTCACAGCAATGCTGCAACAGGAAGATTATAGGAATACTGCTGTATGCTGTCTAACCAGTAATTAAACCTCTCTTAAAAATGAATAGTGCATTTTTAATAGTTTCTCTGGAGGTTTCATGAACAACATATGTTCTTTTAAGCAAGAGCTCATCTTTCATCAACACCTCAATTCACACCAAGATTCAGCGGTTTTTTTCAGTTGGATGCCTGCACATTATATCATCCATCATCCTGGCACAGCAGCAGTAGTGGAACAGAGGTATTAACCTGTCACAGTGTGATTCACTGATTTTCAAAGGAGCTTCAGTTTGGTTACCAGATCAGAGCTATAAAGTGTATGGGGTATGTGTTTGTGCATGTACACAAATGTGTGCCAAACCAGGCCTTAAAATTCACGTTGATAAGAAAATCTCAGAGTGTATGAAAAACAGCTCAGAGCAGAACTAATATTTAAGCAACTTAAAACAGAGACAGACATTTAACTAACTTAAAGCTTTAGTATCCAAATTCATTCTTCATATCTTATTTTTTTCTCCTCTTTGCTTAGCACATTTCTCTACACCTGGAATCCCTGTGCTAATTTCTAGGTTTATATGTAAATGAGGAAAATAATCTCACAGACAAGTAATATTTCAACAGACAAATATAGCCTAAGGTGTGCATGTGACTCAGGAAGCCATCCTTGGCTTATAGCAGTAACTAGCTATTTTAGCCCTGGTTGTGATGTATTTTTATTCCTTAACAGAATATGTAAGGATGTGAATATGGGTGCCAGGGAATCCAGTTTTGATGTACTTTTAACTAGCACAATTTTATAGAGTTTTGAGAATTACTACTTTCTGGGATCTGGAAATTGATCCATAAAACAACTAGATTGATTAGAATCCTGGCTCTTCCTATGTGTTTTGATCAATTTACCAAAGTTTTTCTGTGCCTCAGTTTCTCCCTCTTTAAATTAATAATAATGTCAAAGATTATTTCATATAGACATTGAGAGGATTACATAGTTTTCTTCCTTGGGGCATAGGATATATATAATATATCATGCTCAAGATGATCAAATAGGAAGCAAAAGTAACTCAGTGTGTCATTTCATATAATAGTAAGAGCCAATTCTTTTTCACTCTTGGTTATTACATATATGTATTTTGTCTTTGGGGGTTGTTTTTGATTGAATTTTGTCCAGTGAAAGAATATACTTAAGCTCTAACCTGCAGTTTGTTAGAATACGACCTTATTTGGAAATAGAATCTTTTCAGATGTCATTAGCTAACATAAATTTAGCTAATTAAATTGGCCCTTAGTTAAACATGACTAGTGTTCTTACAAAAAGAGAAGATACATAGAGAGAAGATGGCCCTATGAAGATGAGGCAGAGATTGGATATATGCTGCCACTGGCCAAAGGATGCCTGAAGCTATCTATCAGCAACAAAACAAGAAAAAAATGATCTGCCCCTAGAGGATTCAGAGGAAGCTTGCCTCTGAGGATACCTTGACTTTGGACTTCTGAGTCCAGAATCGAGAGATAATAAATTTCTGCTAGTTACCTACTTAGTTTGTGGTAAGTTGTCACAGCAGTCCTAGACAACTAACACAGGAGAGTTTCTATTTGCTAGTGATTTAAAGAATCTCACAATTTAGCAGCCACATCAGCCCTTAATTTTATCTTAGCTGATCGTTTTTTTGACATAATGATGGGGCCAACTTGCTAGCATTTCATTCATCTAGCATTTCATTCATCTTCATTTCAGGAAGATTTCTACAACTTCCTGAAACGTGCTATATTTTTTCAGATATAATAAAACCAGAAAGGACATTAAAATGTATTACAGAGTATGAAATCCCCAATGCTAAGAAACGGTTAATGTTTGAAGAGATGGAAGTGCTTATTATCTTGATTTGATTATTACACATTGTATGTATGTATTACACTACCAAATGCAATCCCTAATGATATACAAATATTATTTCTCAACAGAAAATACATTAGCAAGAATTTCAGATAGTGCTTTTAATTAAAATTAAAATGATAAATATCTATGTCACTTATCTGTGAGGCTGTGGTTTTTCTCATTCCTAATAATGCATAATATCATGTTTTGTTTTACTTTTAATCTTACTTTTATAGAAATTTTTGTTTTGCTATTTTGGTAAAGCTCTCAAAAGTCTTGGGTTCATTTTTAATGTATTACTTTGTTTTTAATAATTTTAGTTATTTTTTGTTGAGGTGAACTTACAGTAAAATAACTTTTTAAATTGAAATGTAGTAATTATATTTAAATATTCAAACTAATTCTTTTTAAGAAATTAGAATGTTTATGAAACCATTTAAGAATCAATATACCATGTATATAATAGACTTGTTTTTTTTGACTTTGTAGTTTTTTAAATAGTTTATATATTTTAATAAATAGTCATTAATTCTTGATGCCTATCAAAAATAGATTCAGTACTTTTCCAACAGGATTTCTCTTTATTATTTTTGATAATTTGTTAAGTTATAATAAAATTTTCTAACAAATTATGGTAAGTGTAAATTTTCTAAACATTATTATGTTTTAATAATATAGAAAATCTTATTTGACTTTGAAATATGTTGGCTTTTTAAATTTTTTAATTAAAGTTATGAAAAGAAGTTCAGAACTAAAGAGAAAATGACTTAATTTTATAAAAATAAAAAAGAAACTAAGGTCATCTGTTAGGTAGGTTTAAGGCAGCCAAAGGGAACAAAGCATCACGTAGCCCGCATGCATGAAATAAAACCAATCAGATGCTGACACGCAAGCAGTAATGGCGTCTCCTAATAATCAGCGGATCTCTCCTGACCAATCTTGCAAGGACACAGATCTCAGCAGGATCCCCTGACCAAACCCAGGGGGACACGTGACTCCAAAAAACCTCCTTTCCTGCCTCAAGCCCTCACCTTCCTGCCCTTAGCCCATAAAATTTCTAACTTGCCCAGCACATGTGCGATTCTCCTGGACCCACTTTATTGGAGTGGGAGTCTTGCCCAGGATCATACATCAATAAAGTCTTGCTGAGTGGTTTTAATTTGCCTCCTTTTGGTCATTGATAATTTAAACAAGATGGCCTTTATTGATAGAAGTCTTTTTTTATTCATTTTTTTATTAACCAGAGAAAATAACAAGTCATTTATGCTTTTCTGGTTGACAAATCACAATTTTTATTCTCAAAATTGTTGAGTCTTGAAGACTGAAGATTGCTTGCGTAAAATATTTTGCTTCCAGACCACTCAAATGGTTTGAAGAATGGCAGTGCTCATAGTTTTGTTATGACATAATTATAGCCATACCTCTACGCGTGAATAATCTAAGACATGTTATTATCTTTTTAAATTTAACAGTACAAATAATTTCCCCTTTCATTTTTTACATTAGTTTTGCCATTGATTAAAAGTTTATTGTCAAATAATAAGCACAGAATAAACAACATGATTAAATTATAAAATTTGAGAAGTTTTTCATACCTGTGAAACCATCAAAATCATCATGAACATATATAGCAATGAAGCATGCATCACCTCCAAACTTCCCTTGTTCCCTTTTGTGTTCCTACTCTTGTAGAACTCCCATAGCCTCCTCACTCCAAGAGTTTCCTGATCTGCTTCCCATCAACTTGGAAAACTTCATTTAAAAATATTATCAGAGTTATGCAATGTACCCTCCATGTTCTCCTTGTTTTGATTAGAATCTTTCTACCAACATAACTGTTTCAAGATTTATCGAAGTTATCACGTTTCAGTGGTTCATTCCTCTTTGTTTCACTGAAAATACATAAAACAATTTATAAATTCTTCTTTTACTATTTGTTGGACTTGATCACTACTTGTGGTTACAAATAAAGTTATAATGAAAATTAATTTGGAAAACGCTCTCCTCTTGAGTTAGTACCTAGGAGTGGGATGGGTAGGACTATAGTTTGAATATTTTCCCCTTTAAAACTCATGCTGACATTAAATTGATATTGTAACAGTAGAAGACACGGGATTTTTTTAAAACGAATTAGACCATAAAAGCCTTGCTCTCATAATTGGGGTTTGTGGGATTTTAAAAGGCTGACTTCAGCCCCTTTTCTTCTCTAGTCTCCTTCTGCTTTCTGTCATAGGATAACAGCAGGACAGTCCTCACCAGATGCCAGTGCTCTGAACTTGGACTTCACAGCCTCCAGAAGAGTGATAAAATATATTTATTTTCATTATAAATTACCCAGTCTCAATCTTTCTATTATAGCACCACAAAATGGAGGTAGGTTTTCAAATGCTTATAACATTTTATAATCGCATTGGCAGAATAGGAGAGTGAGAATTGTTCTACATCCTTGCCCAAATCAGGTAGAGTCAATCTCTAATCACATTCTAATTGATGCCTGCATTATCTTAA
This sequence comes from Xerus rutilus, assembly GCA_028644305.1. Lineage (NCBI taxonomy): Eukaryota > Metazoa > Chordata > Mammalia > Rodentia > Sciuridae > Xerus > Xerus rutilus. The sequence continues at coordinate 79,899,901 of CM053400.1, read as the reverse complement.
GAGAATGTATTTGTATAACTTAAAATCCTTTATATAGATCAATGCTTGTTTTATAGTACAGAAGAGTATCTATCTTGGTAAATAATCTATGTACATTTGATGAGGAAGTGTCTCATGGTGTTTATTGAAATGTTTTATACATGTCACTTAGGTCAAGTTAGTTGATAGAAGAGTCAAGAATTTTATATACTCACTTATTTTCTGTTTACTTTTTCTATCATTTATTGACAGGAGTTTTTGAAATCTTCAGCTATGATCACCAATTTGTATGTTTCTTTTTATAGTTGTATCAGTTTTGCTTAAATATTTTGGAGCTCATATATTCAGTGCACGAGTCTTTAGAATCATTTTGTGTTCTTGACAAATTTACATCCTTCCACTATAAAATGGCCTTCTCCATCCCTGAAGATATATTTTGCTCTGTTGTCTTCTTTGTATTATGATATAGACATTCCAATGCTCTAGCATCTATGATGTTGTTGTTAGTGTTGACATTCTTTTTATTTTCCTTTGCTTTTCACAGATTAATGTCTTTACATTTAAAATGAGATTTTTGTAGACAGCATATAATTATGGCTTGAGTTCCTGATAAGTACACAACAAATCAGTAGCATGTGCTAATTAGTACTCAACTGAATACTTGAGAGGTACTTTGAAAATTTCACAAGTTCTCTGTAAAGTTTGATATTTCCAGAATTCTGCCTTGTAAACTTTCCAGATCTATCCCTACCATTTGACTCCATTCTTAGTATTTCATAATTCTTTAATAGTTATTTCTTGAGTTACTTTCCAGGTTTGTAGTAGTGAATAAAGGAGAAACAGAGAAAAGCAGGTCTATGCCATATTTTCTGACTGGAATTCAGAATCAACTTTTAAATTCAAACCAGGTTAGGGAAGCCACAGAAGCAGAATTCTTACTGAACATAATTTGAGGAATGATTTTCAAACCTTCTTAGAGCAGCCACAACAGTATATTTCAAGAGTCAGACACATAAGAGAAAATGAAAAAACGAATAATGGAAATAGTTATTTGCATAGACAAAAAGGCATATACTAGCGATGTATATGGAAAAGGTGATTTACATAATAATGGCCCTTATATCAGAATATCAAATCTTCTAATCTCACTTCATGAAAGATACATTCTACTTAGACTTCTAAGCCCCAATATGATTTTCTTAACTGTTGCAATGTAGAATTAGGATACACACAGATTTTAAAATATAAAAGTCCATTTGTTACATGAAAACTTTGATATAATTAGTGGAATTAAAAAAGTAAACAAAATGTATTTCTTTATTTCCAATTATCCCCTTTTAGTTTTCTAAGAAACTGAGAATTATTATCTTTGCCAAAACAAAGCTCATTTTGTAAACAAAGAACCTCAATATCTTAAGACTAATGTAAACATTTTTATTCTTGATCCCTGGGCCCCTTCTCCTAGAAAGAACAGTTTCTATCTCTAACAAATCCTTACCAAATCACCATAAATGCAGGTCACTACAAAGGCTTTCTATTGGTAAGTCAAGAAAAGTGACCACATACTTAGCAATCTCAAGTATTTATTATTTATTCATATAAAACTACAAATGGAAATTTCATAAGAACTATAATTTGGATGTTAGAAGCAATCAAATGTTCTAGTATATCTTGGCTCATTTAAAGACTCTTCTTCTTTGAAGATGTGCATGAATTAGTAAAACAAAATGAACAATGAAATGAAGCTGATTATCCATTATCTTAATTCAATGGAAAGTTTGTGGTATTAATGCCAACATTTCCAAATTTCTCTAAGTAGAAGTAATAACAGTAAAAATATAATAGCACAATATTTAGTGGTTAAAGGCCAGATGCTGATAAAAATTAAGAAAATCAGAGTATAGTTCTTGTCACGTCTAAGCCTACTCGTGAAGTAGTTGAGCTTAAACTATACAACTGATGAGCTGCCTTTGTGGGAACTGATCCACACACACTCTGAAGCACTTCATATTTAAGCACAGCATGTTGTGTGGTAAAATGCTTATTCAACGCTGGCATCTGAGAGAAGATGCTTCAATAAGAATGCTAATTCATGAACCACCCTCACTGTTCTTGATGTGAAGGTGAGCATTTGGCTGGGTGAACAAGGTTCCTTTATGAAACATTAATTTTCTGAATAAAAGTGAACAATGGGGGATATATCAAACAGGTTCTCATGTGTCCATATTCTAATTTTAAGTTATGCAGTTTTCCTTTTGTTTCAAGTGAAATAACATAGCAGTTCACATGAAGCAATGAATGGTCTCAGTGCAAATGGCTATTTTTATTAAGTAGAATATGCTAAAAAGTTCACTTGACCAGCATAAAATATCAAAAGTTTTGCTGCATTTCTTAATGTCATCTTGTATTCACTGACTTTTAATAATCCATTAAGTCTATCTCTGTCCTGTGATGCACTGTGTGTGTATGCTACTTTTTCATGTGGAAAAAGAAATCAAAAAGTAAAAGATTATCCATAAGGGGTGTGTGTGTGTGCATATTTGCATGTCTCTATATAGCCACTACTATAGTGTTATGTCTTAAAAAGAGAAAATTAAAAGTACATTACGGCCAGGCACAGTGGCACACACCTGTAATCCCAGCACTTTGGGAGGCTGAGACAGGAAAATCATGAGTTCAAAGCTAGTCTCAGCAACAGCGAGGCACTAAGCAATTCAGTGAGACCCTATCTCTAAATAAAACACAAAATAGAGCTGGGGATGTGGCTCATTGTTTGAGTACCCCCGAGTTCAAATCCCTGACACCAAAAAAAGTATATTATGCATAATTATATTGTTCACATGTGTGGAAGATAAAGCCTAAGGTCTGATTCTTATCTCCTGGTATGTCTACTATTTCCTTTCCTTGTCTGTGGCCCACACCTGTGACTTGCTCTTAACCATAGAATATCGCAAAGGTGATAGAACATCACTACCACCAATTATATCTCTCTATATGTATAATCTAACTTCCTGAAAATACATTCTCTTCTTTTCTGACCTGAAACTTGTGAGGTGTCTTGAAGTAAATTGTTGTGTTTAGATGCCCATATGGCAAAAGATGGAAAGCAGTCTGGGGCCTGCAGATGACTTCTGGAACAAAACTGAAACCCTCACTCCTGCAGTCACAAGGGAATTAATTCTGTTAACTACTGAGGACGTCTGGAAGCAATTGAGCCACTGATGACCCAGTAGCCACAGACAATTGAATTGCAAAAATTCTCCATCCTTTGCCTA
>CM053400.1:79858115-79891372 GCA_028644305.1 Xerus rutilus | reverse complement strand
CATATAGCATAGAAAATAAGGTTTTTTTCTGTTTTTTTTTTTTTTTTTTTGGTACCAGGGATTGAACTCAGGGGCACTCAACCACTGAGCCACATCCCCAGCCCTATTTTGTATTTTTTGTAGAGACAGGGTCTCACTGAGTTGCTTAGTGCCTCGCCGTTGCTGAGGCTGGCTTTGAACTCACGATTCTCCTGTCTCAGCCTCCCAAAGTGCTAGGATTACAAGCGTGAGCCACATGCCCCGCTTGAAAATAAGGTTTTAAAACATGTATTCTACAAAGATACTTAGAGGTTTTTTAAAATGCTTTACAGCAACAGTTAAATAATAAATCTTTCAGAAAGACTATGAATTATATAAATATGAGATGTAAAAAACCAAACCAATGCGCATAAATAAATCTTCAATAATTTGTACATGCTAATCAATAATTAATATTAACTTTTAATTTCATTTTTACATTTATTGTTAGTACTTTTTTATTCTAAGAAATGGTGAATATTTATCCTATGCCTTTTTAATTAAATGTTTATAGTTTTAGCTTGCTTTTAAATCTTCATATCATTTAAATTTGTGGGGTGTGTGTGTGTGTTATTTTAAAGCTAGGTACATGTTTATTTCTGTAAGGTTATTTAGTTATTTAAATGCCTGTTTTTGACAAACACTCTTTCCATCATTCAATTACTATTTTGTTGAAAGCAATAGGCCATATACATGTTCATTTATTTATCTACTCTCTATTCTGTTCCATTGAATGTCTAATCTACTATTGTGACATTGCTACAATGTTTTTATTACTGTGAAAGTTTATATTTGGAACAGACAGGATTGGAAATTAGTATTACATATAACTAAAGAAACTGTGTGGTATTTTGTGAGAATGATCAAGAAGGTAAAATTGCCAGTGAATCTGAAAGTGAATAATGATGTGTGCTTCTGATATATGTGTGTGAGCATGTGTATGCATTCTTATGTTTTATATATCATTATAGATATTGTGTTTGCCTTTCTTAAATTTACTTCTAGGTATTTGAAGTTATTTGTACATGGGATCCTTACATAAAGATATTTTCTAAGTCTTTTTAACTTATAAACAAATGAATATGAACTGATTTAAACAAATACAGTTGATTTAATTGTTCTATTCAGCTGACTTGCTAATTTCATTAATGAAAGCAATAATTTATCTACAGATATATTTCTACATACAAAATCATAAGTATAAAATTAATGCTATTTCTTGCTAACACCTGTAAGCTGAATTTATTTTCTTCATTAATTTCTCTAGTAAGATTCGTCAATATAATGTGAGATATAAAAAAATAAGATGGCATGAATCCTTGTAATTTTTTCCTACTTTGAAAAGGAGATCAGATTGGTGAATTTTTGTTATTTTTCTTTTTATTTTATTTTCAAAATGTCTTTAAGTAAAATTTAGAAAATATCTTCTAAATTTTCTAAAAAATTATTTTCTCACTTATCAGTGTCAACTTTTTTTTTTTTTTTTTTGGTACCGGGGATTGAACTCAGGGGCACTCGGCCACTGAGCCACATCCCCAGCTCTATTTTGTGTTTTATGTAGAGACAGGGTCTCACTGAGTTGCTTAGTGCCTCGCCATTGCTGAGGCTGGCTTTGAACTCGCGATTCTCCTGTCTCAGCCTCGCTAAGTGAGTGTCAACTTTTGTTAATGCTTATCTGAGTCTATTAAGGAGCACATATGATCTCTGTCAATGTTTTATTTAATAAGGCAAAAAATCCAGATGGATTTAAACATTTAAAAAATTTGAACTTCAAAGTACATTATATTTTGCAAATTGTGGTTGGTTAATATTTTATAAATAAATTTACTCATATTAATTTTTACTCCGGGAAAATCTAAATAAACCCTTTATACTTACTTGTTCTTAATTGATATAAAAATCACTAATTTTGTGGGTCACACAGTTGGGCAGTATGTTGTTTGTCTCTCACTAGCTTTACTGTGTTTCTTAAGTATGCACAAACTATTACTGACAATAGAAGAGGAATAAAAATGTACCAATCTTGATACTTAACTCAAATTAAAACAACATAAGAAAAATAAATTACAGAAAAAGAAATTACCTCTGATGAATGGGTGATGATGCCAAAGGTTACCATAGGTTACTCTTCAGGGACCTGAACAAGTAAAAAGACTGACTCTTTGATTTGGCCTAGAGATGTTAAATGGGTGATTGGAATGGAATGAAAATTCTTGGTGACTATCTCCTTTATCATCTTAACCTTTAGGTCAGATTCTCCTTAACTCTATATGTAGACTTGTTGATCATTTAAAAAATATTTGATCCCAAACTATAATGTAGGCTTAACTTAACCTAGTCTTGCTTAGTGTCGTTTACTCCATTCCTTCTCTCCAGGACCAAAAGCACCTACCAGGCACCATGACACCATGTTCTTGGAAGATTTCTGCCTATTCTCAGAAAAGACATGAATGTCCTTGCCCTTTATTATCTGATATCTCTGCCTTTCATTATTCCTATCCTATATATGTAAACTTTCAAGACCCTGGAGTTAAGCTAATCTATGGGTGAAGTTTCCTCTTCTTCACTCTTGATCACTGAACAAAGCCTTTCTCCTCAAACCTCTTCTCTCACACATTGCCTTTTTATGGGATGAGTTTTGGGATCTGGGCTTAACGAGTGAGTTTGATCTGTAATTTCTTTTTCTTATGTTGTTTTAATTATAGTTAAGTATCAAGATTGGTACATATTTATTCCTCTTCTATTATCAGTAATAGTTTGTGCATACTTAAGAAACTTTTTTCTTAAATATTTAAAAAAATTTGGTGAGACTACTTCTGTAAAGGAATTTCTTTAAAGAAAATATTCTAATTGCAGGTTTAATACTCATTAAATTTCTGATGTTCTATTTGTATATCAATTTTCAGAAAATGTGGTTTTCTTAGACTTTGTGTATTTAAAGTTTCATGTAAGTTGATATGAAGTTCTTCATGATATCTTTTTTATAATTTCTTTAAACTTTCTTTTAGTACTATACAATTTTTATGCCTGATATTGGCAAAATGTGCATCGTTTTTTCTCATGATTAGTCCTGATCAGTAGTTGTTAAACTTTTTGTCAGTTTTATTTTTTCCCAGAAAGCTATATATCCCCAAACAACTCTAATTCTAAAAAAAGTAAGGATGTCAACTGCTTCTTAAGTGAATTCACTTATTCCTATAATTTTCACAAATGTCACCCATTAGAGTTGCTACTATGTACCACCTATTATGACTCAAGCCTGCAATCCCAGGTATTTGGGAACCTGAAGTAGGAGGATCATAATTTCAAGGTCAGACTGGGCAACATGGCAAGATCCTGTCTCAAAATAAAAAGGCCGGAGATGTGGCTCAGTGATAGAGAACTCTTAGGTTCAATCCCCAGTAGTACCAACAAATAACTAGACAAAAAAATAAATGAATAAATAAATAAATAATGCTACTAGGTAAAGCTGCCACTGAAATTATTAAAATATTTGATAACCATCACAGAATGTTTAACTCTAGTGTAAAGTGGATTTACCATTATTCTTAACACTTTGGCAATGTATATATTATAACATGGACATTCAGGATTATAAAGATTAATTTCATTATAAATACCGATAACATTTCAGTTTACAGACCTTTATATACTATAACATTTTACAGAAAAAGTTTCACTGCTAATAAAAGGAAACAATTGATACATTTTTAAAAATGAAGTAATTGAAAAAATCAGAGCCATATATGCTGGAAAAGCATTAATTGGTAAACTCTTGAAATAAATTTTTCTGCAATTTTCTGATAGGTAAAAGAAATGCTTGCTGCTTTATCTAGTTTATATTACATGACCAGAAAAATATAAAACACAGAAACTTATTAGTACAAATATTTTTCATGGTACTAAATTCAAGATGCTAACTTTAAATATTTTAATCTAACTTCAGTGAACAAGGACTTTTGCAAAGAGAGACTTTATTCAAGGCATTTTTCAAGGGAGAAATGGAACCAATATAGTAGGAAGAACCTGTGACAACTCCTACAAAGAGTTAAGATGAAAGGGTTTTTCTTTTATAAAGGCCAGTAAACACAGCTAGAGTGAAAAGGGTGTGGGAATGAAAGCAGGAATGATTAGATAGAGGATTAGAGAACATGATACCCAGAGGCCAGCTTCATTCTCAGGAAAGACTGCATGCTGGATTAAATTCAAGGACTTGAGGGAAGCAGCAAAATCAGGTTGACAAGCATTTTGTTTCCTCTGATCAATGGAGACAAGCAATTCAGCTAATGATTTATGATGCAAAGAATGGGAATTTAGAGGGTCTTTGTCTAAGAAAGTAACCAAGAAAGGCCAACTGTGACATTTACGTAAGTCCTGTGAATGATGGGTCTTTGCAGCAAGTCCTTCCCTAGAACACAAGATGTAGCTGAGTTTCTTAACCTTTCTTCTCTTCTAGGATCACAGTGTTTGAATCAAGTTCAGCGATGCCACACTGTCACATTCTTGAAATGAGTATTACTTTTATCAATATTATAAAAGCTGAAAACATAATATTTACTTTAATTTTAATAAAATGCTTTTGATGGGAAATAAGGACACTATAATCTAAGCACTTTTTAAAAATAGTTTTTGCATAATCTAGAGTAGTAACTACTTAATACATCTACCATAATCTCTCTTGACATATCAGCTTAATCCAAGTAAGCATTTAACAAGTTTTAGGGCAATTATATTAAGGTCAAGTTCTCTGAATAACATTTGAACTGGTGAAGCTCTTTGTTTATAATTGGCAGGGAATTTATATATTTTATTTCCCATACTGAAAGAGAAAAATTTCCATATATTTTGGGAGACATATTGAGGAAATGCTTTTTTATGTAAAGAGTAATCACTTAAGTTTTTAAGTTCAAGACTACTATTATAGAAATAGAGAAAGCAATCATGAAACTCATTTGAAAAAATAAGAGACTCAGAATAGCCAAAGCAATCCTTAGCAAGAAAAGTGAAGCAGGAGGCATCACGATACTAGACATGAAATTATACTACAGAGCCATAAGAACAAAAATGGCATGGTATTGGCATGAAACAGACAAACAGAGCAATGGTACAGAATTGAAGACGCAGAGACACACCTACAAAAATGCAGTTATCTCATACTAGACAACAGTGCCAAAATCATACATTGGAGCTATGATAGCTCCTTCAACAAATGGTGCTGGGAAAACTTGAAATCCATATGTAGCAAAATGAAATTAAACTCATATCCCTCACCAAGAACAAAAATCAACTCAAAGTGGATCAAGGATTTAGGCACTAGAACAGAGACCCTGAACCTAATAAAAGAAAATGTAGAACCAAATCTCTACCATGTAGGCTTAGGAACTGACTTTCTTAACAAGATTTCTAAAATACAAGAAGTAAAATCAAGAATCAATAAATGGGATCAAATCAAACTAAAAAGCTTCTTCACAGCAAAGGAAACAATCAATAACATGAAGCAAGAGCCTATAGAATGGGAGAAAACCTTTACCATGTGCACCTCAGATAGAAAGAGCATTAATCTCCAGGATATATAAAGAACTCAAAAAACTCAATACAGAGAAAACAAATAACCCTATCAATAAGTGGACTAAGGAGCTGAATAGACACTTCACAGAAAAAGAAATACAATCGATCAACAAATATATGAAAAAATGTTCAACATCTCCAGCAATTAGAGAAATGTAAATCAAAACTAAGATTTCATCTCCCTTCAGTCACAATGGTAATTACCAATAATACAATAAATGTTGGCGAGGATGTGGGGAAAAAGGTATACCCATACATTGCTGGTGGGACTGCAAATTGGTTCAACCAATCTGGAAAGCAGTATGGAGATTCCTCAGAAAACTTAGAATGGAACCACCATTTGACCCAGCTATCCCACTCCTCAGTTTTTACCCAAAGGACTTAAAATTAGCATACTACAGTGACATAGCCACGTCAATGTTTATAGCAGCTCAATTCACATTAGCCAAACTATGGAACCAACCTAGACGCCCTTCAACAGATGAATGGATAAGCAAACTATAGTATATAGACACAACAGAATGTTACAGAGCCTTAAAGAAAAATGAAATTATGGTATTTTTAGGTTAAATGATGGAGCGGGAGATTATCTTGCTAAGCAAAATAAGCCAATCCCAAAGAATCAAAGGCAGAATGTTTGCTCTGATATGCAGATGCTAACTTGCAATAAGGGGGTGGGGAGGCTAGGGAAGAATAGAGGTCCTTTGGTTTGGCAGAGGTGAGTAAAAAGAGGAGGGGGTATAGTGGTAGGAAGAATAGTAGGATGAATCGGATGTTATTACCCTATGTGCACATATGGTTATATGACCAATGTGATTCTGAATCATGTACAACCTGAAGAATGAGAAATTATACTTCAATAAAAACAAAACAAAACAAAAAACATGTATTTGAGACAAAGAAAATTCAATCTAGAACTTTAGAATACTGATGTTGGCATTTCTCGGGTTAAAAAAGCTCCAAATATAAATGTTAGTTTTATTTATAGAATAGAGGAAAATGCCTCAGAATTATGGGAGGGATCAAATAGCAAGGGGAAACAAAGGATTGCTTTAAAGTGATAAAAACGCATTTCTATATTATGTCTATATACACTTGGCAAAACTCAGAACTATACAATGAAAATGGCTAATTTTTATTATTGGTAATATGGTTGATTTAAACAATGTTCTCAAGCAAGCACAATAATAAAAGAATATTGTTTTTAACTTGAATTTTCATAAAGAATAGCATGTTAGATATGTGGAAGTTTCATGGTAATACAAAGATTTTTTCAGTACAGATTCACATGAGGATACACTTATTATTATGATGGCCCAAATATCACCTGCCCCCTCAGAAACACAGGTCTGATTTTTCTCAAAAAACTGAACATGTTAAACTAAAATTCCAGAATTTATCTGGGTCTTGCTACATGGAATTTTTATTTCTTTGCTATAAAATTATTAGCAAGTAACTTTCAAAATCTTTAATTTTGGTATTGACTCTGTGATGTGTCCATTTTTTCCAGAGTAAGGACATTGGCAGGTCTTTTATTTCTTTTCACAGCATTTAATCGAACAAATATACAATCACTCATTAGAGATGTTTGTGAGACATTCTCCTTGAAATAACCAAATTTGACAGGGAAGAAGTGATAGAGATGTAAATTGGAATAAGATTTTTTTTTTATTCAGAATCAACAAAATAAGAAAGCAGTGGTGTTTGCTCTTTGTTTTATGGCCTGGACTAGTGTATACTGATGCCATCAATTAAAGTAGAGGAGCAGAGGTGGCAGGTTTCTTCAGCATATGATGCTGGAAGGAAGGAGCCTTCTGCTTTATGTACATTGCTATCATTTACTGGTTTCTCTTTGCTGTCTCTTGGTTCTTTGCTCCAGGAATGTAACAAAACCAGTATCAGGGATCTAGATGACACAACAATTTGGCAATGAACCAACTAAATCAGCTAGAAACTGGAAGGCTGAAGTAAATTCTGCTCCATTTTTTGACCTTTCTGTTTTGGTGACAGTTATTCTAAAGTTTCATATCCTATGTCATTTTAGTAGTTATCTTTTCTTGACCTCTTTGCCTTTTCTCTTTGCATTCATTGTTAGTATTTCACTTGAATTCTATTTTCCACATTATTTATCATAAATACTGTTAGTTTTTAATCTTAAATTATTTCCCTACTTTAGTGCTCTTTTTAACTATCATTCTACTTTGTTTAAATATTAAACCCTTGATTTCATGGCTTTAGTAATTTATTTCTATAGCATAAGACATGCTATAAAATTAGTTTTATTATTATTAGTTTCCTTTCACATTTACCAATAATGTGAATTTTTTGCAAACCATATTAGATTTTGTCATTTTGTTATCCTTGCTTATTTGCATAATTTCCATGCTATTGTTTCTTAATTATGCTCTCATGCAAAGTGATATGTTGTAAGCTTCCAATTTATTCCTCTGCAGAAACAATGTGAATTATTTTTTTCTCATTTTCTCAGTACAGTGTAAGGGCTGAAAATTATGTTAAATATACTTGTATGGGGCCCAAATGGATAAGACCTGATTTGCACTTTGCTCTTTTATTTTCTTTTCTTCCTTTCTTCCTTTTTTTTTTTTTTTTTGTATACACTTGGTCAACTTGGTTGTCCTTGGTTGTCCTATTTTGAATAGAATCTATCCTATCAGGACTACTGATACCTGGGACCACTTCCTAATGAGGCATGTGGTTGTAGCTAATACTTTGGAAGTTTGTCCTCCTATTTACCCCAGTCTACCCTTTTCTCTCTCTTATTTCTATAAGTTCAAAAAGTGAAAAAGATGGCACATTCATTGTGTTTGACAGTGCAATCCAGGAACATAGAATCTCACCTAAAGCTCTCAGTGTGTCTTTTTGTCCCAATGTCCTGATTTCTCAGAGGATTTTAATATATTTATTTTCTCTTTTCCAAGGTCCTTTTTGTTACTTTTTGTTGTAGAAGAATGAGCACCCTATGGTTATGATAATGGCATTTTTTTCCATTCATAGTCCATTATGGTTTAGATATGAGATGTCCTCCAAAAGTTCATATGTGAAACAAGGCAAGAATTTTCAGAGGTGAAATGATTAGACTCTGAGAAAATAACCTAATTGGTGTCAGTGGTTTAATCCATTGTTATGCATTAACTGGGTGGTAATTATAGGCAGATAGTGTGTGGCTAGAGGTAGATCACTGGGGTGTGCCTTTGGGATGTATATTTTGTCCCCAGGAGCACAGCTCTTGTGCTTCCTGTCTGCTTTGTCCTAAGGTGCTTTCCTCTGCCACACCCTTCCATCAAGATGGTGTTTCTCACCTTGGTCCCAGAGCAATGGAGTCAGCCATCTATGTACTGAGATCTCTGAAACCATGAGCCAAAATAAACTTTTCCTTCTATATGTTGTTCTTGTCAGATATTTTGTCTACAGCAATGCAAAAGCTGACAAAAATATTGTCTAAATCTTAAAGTAAACATAGTTTTATGTCTCAGCAACAAATTTTATAGATATTATTTAGACACATATGGTCTTTGGTTACACCTGAATTTTTTTCTTTTTTCATTGGTGCATATCAAGTATACAGAATAGTGGATTGCTGTGTGGCATATTCATACATATATAGAACACAATTTGGTCAATTACACACTCCAACACTCCCCATACCATCTCTTCCTCCCTCTTCTTATTTTCTCCTTCTACCCTAAAGTTTTCACCTCTATTCCTCCCTCCCCCTTTTCTCCTCGTAGCTTCCACACAGTAGAGAAAACAAGGGATACTTGCCTGAGTCTGGTTTATTTCACTTAACACAATGTTCTCCAGTTCTATCTATTTTGCTGAAAATTACATAATTTTGTTCTTTTTTATGGCTGAATAAAACTCCATTGTGTATAGACACATTTTCTTCATCTATTCATTTGTTGATGGCCCCTTAGCTTGCATAGTTTGGCTATTATGAATTAAGCTGCAATAAACATGCATGTGCATGTTTCCAAAGTATGCTGACTTACTTTCTAATAAATATCTTGTAATGTTATAGCTGGATGATAGTTTCAGTTTTATTTTTTTGAAGAAACTCCACCTTGATTCTCAGACACTAACATTGTATAAGAGTTCCTTTCCCCTGCATACCTGCCAGCATTTATGGTTATTTTTATTTTTAATAACAGCCATTCCAATTGGGATAAGATAGAATTGTAATGTACTTTTTTTCTGGTACCAGGAATTGAACTCAGGGGTACTCAACCACCGAGCCACATCCCCAGCCCTATTTTGTGTTTTATGTAGAGACAGAGTCTCACTGAGTTGCTTAGCACCTCACTGTTACTGAGGTTGGTTTTGATGCAATGTACTTTTAATTTGCATATTCCCTGATGGCTAAAGATGTTGAATATTTTTAAACATAATTTTTGGGCATTCTACTTCTTCTGAAAAGTGTCTATTCAGTTTATCTGTCCTTTTAGTGTTTTGTGTTTTGTTTTTTTTCGTGTTTTTGAGTTCTTTATTTATCTGGATCCTCTTTCAGAAGAATAGCTGACAGCTGGCCATGGTGGTACCTGCCTATAATCCCAGTGGCTTGGGAGGCTGAGACAGGAGGATCACAAGTTTAAAGCCACCCTCAGCAATGGTGAGGCACTAAGCAACTCAGTGATACCCTCTCTCTAAATAAAATACAAAATAGGTCTGGGGATGTGGCTTAGTGGTTGAGTGCCCCTGAATTCAATTTCTAGTACCTCCCCCCAAAAAAAATAGCTAACAAAGAATTTCCCCAATCCTGCAGGTTGTCTCTTCAGCTGTTGTTTACTTTGTTATGCAAAAACTTTTAAATTTGATATTATTGCATTTATCTATATTTGGTTTTATTCTCTGAGCTACAGTTACCCTATTTAGGACATTTTTGTGTGCACCTATATGTTGAAGTGTTTCCCTTATTTCTTCTAGCAGTTGCAAAGTTTCAGATCTTATATTTAGGTCTTTGATCCATTTTGAATTGACTTTTGTACAGTGTGAGAGATGGGGGATCTTGCTCCATTCATCTATATACAGATTACCAGTTTTCCCAGCACCATTTGTGAAACAGGCTGTCTTTTCTCTATAATCAACATCTAGTTTAACTCATTTTCTATAATAGAAAGAGTAAAGACTGAATTAATAGAACAATGTATAATTTAAATAATAGTGTAATTATGGAGAATGGCATTTTCTAATCTAGTTACCTTGGGACCAGGACTTACTACTCACTTGGAAAAAATTCATAGAACTAAAACGAATTGCAAAAAGCCATCATTTGAATGAAATTCTGGAACTGTGAGATCTTCCATGAGAAAAGTTCTAAATATCAAGTAAATTCAATTTAAAGTGGCATGTGAAAAAAGTATCAAGAAACTCAACTAAGGAAAAAGACATCCCATCCTCCTATAAAGAGAGAACTATTTTTTCTTTCCTTCATCCTGTTAAGAAACATTTTAGGGGGCTGGGTATATAGCTCAGTTGGTAGAGTGCTTGCTTTGAATGCACAAGGCTGTGGGTTCAATCCCTAACACCACACACACACACACATACACACAAAGAAAGACAAAGAAAAGTTTCTATGGACTTATTAAATGTCTGAAATTTAGCATATCTATGATGGAGAACATAAATATTTTTTTCCTACCAATGTGCAAACTATAACAAGGAACTACTGATGCAATCTAATAACCTTGTGGCTATCTCCTTTAACTTAACTATCATGATGCAAATGCCAAACACAGTAAACTCAAACTCATTGTATCTGCTGTAATTAAAATCTACCTGAAAGAGAAAAAAGTACCTCCAGTGAAGATCAGTTAACAGTACTACATTTGAAAAAATAAAGCATTACTTTTTTCACAATAAAAAAATGAAAAAAAAAATTCTGTTGAATCTTGTCAAAAAATTATTTTTCACTATATTCAGAGTAACATCAGAAATATGCAGAGCAGGAGTTGTCAACTCTTATTTATATATAGAAGAAATTTTGACAACCAAGTGTGATTTACCCCTGGGATATAGTAATGGTTTAACATTTGCAGAACAATAAATGTGATATACCACATTAGTGAAAAGAAAGATAAAAAACCTATCATCACAATAGCTGCCAAAAAAAAAAGCATTTGTCAAAATTCAATATCCTTCATAAGAAAAGTTCTTCAAGAAATTTTCAGGAAATTAGATGAGAGGGAAATATCTCAGCATTATAAAAGCCACATGTGACAAACCCATAGCTAACATCATACTCCACAGTTAAAAACAGAAAGCATTTCCTTCAGGAAAAAGAAAAAGTTGCACACTCATCACATCTATTCAACATAGTTCTGGAAGGCTATGAAAATGAAATAAAAATGTGTCTAAATCCAAAGGAGAAGATTAATTGTATCTGCAGATGATATGGTCTTATATATAGCCATCCCTGAGGATTCAGAACTGATAAAAAATAATTGGTAAAATTGCAGGGTAACAAATCAACATATGAAAATCAAATTGGAGGTATTACACTTCTTGATATTGAAATATATTACAGTGCTATAGTAATGAAAATAGAAATTCTGGCATTATACCAGAGTTATGGACAATGGATAAGACCGGAGAGTTCAGAAATAAATCCAAACACGTATAGTCAACTTATCTTTACGAAAAGTACCATGAATGCAAAATGGAAATAGGACAGTCTATTTAAAAAATGATGCTGGAAACCATATATTCATACACAAAAGAAAGTGGACACGTACCTTATGTAAAGATTACACGACCAAGAGAGGATGAATTAAGCCACTCGGTAAGGCTTTATTGGAATACGCGACCTCAGAACAAATCCCCTGTCCATCAGAGCGTGTGGGGAGAAATGGCGCCGGATCGTCAGTGCACAGAGAATTTCAAGAAAACCCGGTCAGGAAGGGGAGGGCTCAGGGACAGGAAGAGAAGGCCAGAGTCCTTCCTGGATAGGTCAGGAAAACTCGCTGATTGACAGGAGGCGTGTCTACTAGTGACGTCACATCTGGCTTGCAGCTCCGCTTCACAGCTGCTGACCGCTTTCCCTAATTGGGCATCTTAGACCTTGACCAGACCTAACACCTTATTCTGTACATAAATCAACACAACATAAATTAAAAACATAAACATAATACCTGAAAACATAAGACTTAAAAACAATAGGAAGCAGGCATAAGAAAGCTATTTATTTTAATTAATTAATTAATTTTTTAGTACTAAGGATTGAACTATGGATGCTCTATCACTGAACCATATCCCCAAGGTTTCTGTTTTTTATTTTAAGACAGGGTTTTACTGTTTCTGAGGCTGGCCTCAACTTCATGTTCTTCCTGCCTCAGCCTCCTGAGTCACTGAGATTACAAAAATACCACCATGCCCAGTGAAAATAGCTTTTTTACATTAGTCTGCACAATGAATTTTGGGGATACAACTCTACCAGCACAAGGCAACAAAGCAAAAATGGACAAATATAATTATGTCCAACTAAAAATTTTCCTATAACCAATAGTAAAGAAATAACCTGGGGAATGAGAGAAAATATTTGCGAGCATACATCTGATAAGGAGTTAATATCCAAAATATGTAAAAGATTCAAACAACATAATAGCCAGAAAACAAAATAACACAATTTTAAAATGTGTGAAAGATCTGAATTGTGATTTTCCCCAAGAAGACTTACAGATAGTTGTCTGGTTTAAGAAAAGGTTCTCAAAAATACTAATCATCGTAAGATGCAAATCAAAACCACAGAGAGGGCAAGAGGGTGTGAGGTAAGGTTGACCAATGAGCACAAGGTAACAATTAGCTAGGAGTAAGAAGTTCTGCTATGTTATCACACTTCAGAGTGATTATAAATAACCGTTATGTCCTGCATATTTCAGAAAGATAAAAGAAAAAATTTGAATGTTTCACCATAAAGACTTGATAAATGCTTGAGGAGATATACATGATTAACCTAATTAAGTAGTCTACAATGTATACATGGATTCACATATCACAAGTTACCTCATTTATATGTATAGGCTTTATGTGTTTTTATTTTCTTATAAATAAAGGAAGGGGAAAAAACTTTGAAATGCAGTCTCACTGTCGCTGTAATAGTTATTATCAGAAAGACAAAGATAACAAATGTTAGCAAGGGTAAGAAGAAAAGGGAGGCTTATATGCAACTGGTAGAAATGTAAATGTATAGAGCCAATATGGAATTTCGCATGGCAGTTCTTCAAAAAGTTAAAAACAGAACTACTATTAGATCAAACCAACCTACTCTGGATATCTGTCCCAAGGAAAATAAATCACAATTTCAAAAAAAATCTACATTTCTATGCTCATTGCAGCATTATTCAGAGTGACCCAGATAGGTTAAAAAAAATTCTATTGCTCATCTAAAGATGGGTTGATAAAGAAAATGCAGCGTGTGATCTGCCGTCTAACATGATAATTATAGTCAATAATATTATATTGTGCACTTGAAATTTGCTAAGATAATTATCTTAAACGTTCTCACCACACAAAAATAGTAACTATGGGAGGTGACAAGTCAATTAACTTGATTGTGGTCATCATTTCATAATGTATACATATATCAAAGTCTAACATAATACCCCTTAAATATCTACAACTTCTGTCAATTGTACCTCAATAAGGTTAGAAAAAGGCTACTTCTCTCAATTTTTCATTTACAGTAATATTAATTACACAAAACATTGAAATAATAGTACAATAAACAAATACACAATTTAGGTTTAGAATATCCTAATTTTCATAGTATATGTATATATACATATATAATAACACAAATATACATTTTTTTGCAATTATCCAAATGTAAGTTCTAGTTATAGAACTTTATCCTAAATACTTAAACATAAATCTTCTCAAAATAAGAATTCTTCTATATAATTAAAATGCCCTTATAACCAAGAAAACTAACAATAACTTACTAATATAACTTAATATTAAATTCTTGCTTAAGTTTTTATATTTCATTTTTCTTTTAAAGTCAAGTTTTCATTTTATTCTCTGGGTTTTATAAATTCTAAATCAGTGCCATAGAGTTTTTATCATTTCTGGCATAAAATCTCCAAAAATCTATCCTAAGATATTATGTAAGGATTTATAATATTTGATAAATAGGTTGTTTTCACTTCATTTATAGAAAACATCATAATTCATAGTTTCATCCTTCATGTCATATTGCAAATATTAATGCTATGTCCACCAAGCAATAGGAACTCTAGCATATTTACTGGCTTCTTGACATTTGGAATTTTGAAATTCCACACTTGAAATTTTGTCAGAGAATTATTTCAACAGTTGATCCAATTATATCAAAACATAGACTTGAAATGTCACATAAATACAATAAAATTTATTTTAAATATATGTCACTAACTTTTATAACTTGTACCTTCCTGACTCAAATCTTTAGCAGTAAAACTATCTTATATTTAAGGAAATGTGTCTTATTGTATTACACATCTTTATTTCTGAAGAAAGCAGAATTAAATATATTTATTATGTTACAAAGTTTTCCCAAATATTCTGTGAATACAGATGTAGAAAATGAAAGTTGTCATTGGATGGTGCAGTCATATATATAATGAAAGTGCTGAAGAAAATTATCCTACTTTTATTCATATGATCTTAAGTTAAACAGAATTATCAATAAACAAATTATCTGAAATCCATAGTTACATTTTTTTTTTGCAAATTCTACAAGGTGAGTTGTAGAATAACATGATTTTCAGATGAATATATAAAGACATCTTAGTATCAATGTTACTGTGACTTGTTTTTATGTAATATGTTAATGTTTTCTCACTTCAAAAGTTGATTTCAGATATTAAAGTGCAAACGTTTTTCTTCAACATCATTGTTTAAATATCTAGATTTACTAAGGATTTGGTTAGTTTTAAGGACTAGTCAATATGAGCACATTTATTTTAAGTCTTCAAGATTTGGAATAATCTATAAATAAGAATTCATAATCTACTATATCTTACTTTTCTTTTTCTTTACATTTCTTAAACTAAGTCTCATTGTAGAAAAATGGTAGAATTTAGTTTATATTGTGTGTATACTGAACTCTTGTATAGCTGAGTAGTCATCACAAAGAAATTCAGAGATGAAATCAGTTGAATGCTATTTCCTTTTGCTAGTAAAAGCTTTTGAGTTTGTGAATGGCTTCAGCATAAGCATTACTCATTTTGCCACATTTTTTGTATCTCTTTTGGTTATCTATTTAATAACCTCAAATATATAGGCCCAAGGGCATACTGCTTATGAATTTTTTGACTCTCTAAGATCTGATTATCTATTGCTGCATAATAAATCACATCAAATCTTAGAGTCTCAAAATAACAATTATTATTTTTGTTCACAATTCTAGGAGTTAAGTGGACTCAGTGGGATACTTCTTGATTGGGGGTCTGTCTTGTGATTGCAGTGAAGTAGTAGTTTAATTTGAAGTCATGTAAAGGCTAGAATCAACAGAGCTGCAAGTTTAAGATGACTCACTCAAAAAGTTCGCGGCTGATACTGGGGCTCTTGGTCAGAGGTCCTGCTGAGGCTGCTGACTGGATGGATGGTACCATATGTCTTTGTGGCATGAGCTTCTCATAAAAATGCAACTAAATTTTGAGTGTTCCAAGAAACAGAAAATGTGAAATGATAATCTACAAAAAGTCTAGAAAAAAGTGTCATTTCTATTTTATTCTATTTGTCAAAGCAATCAATTGCCTGTCATATTCACAGAGAAAAGATATAGTTCTCACCTCTCTTGAGAAGGAATGTCAAACAACTATTTTCATCTTTAACCCACTACATACAGAGGTTACACCCTAATGATACCCTATAAATTAAATATTTCCCTTCATGCCATTAGTTCTAGCAATATCAACTGTGTGTTCACTCTTTTCTGCACATGTTTACACTGGCTATTTTTTCTACCTGAAATGCTTTTTTTTTTTTCTAATACATTTTTAAAGACTTGGTATTCGAGGTAAATACTATTATATCTACTGAAGATTTTCATGAAATTAATGAGAAAGCAAACAAGAAAATGAAAGGAATGAAAATGTTAGACTCTAATGTTAGAAATATGAGTCAATGTTCATTCTTCCTTATAAAGTGCATTAAAGCCTCTGTAAACCATAATCTTGTTTTAAAAGTTTTCTTCAAGTGTTTGTTCAACTTGAATTTAATAATTAGCAGTGCAGTTCAATTTGCTTGTTTACTTTAGTTAGTACAGAACAGGGATTGCAGTATTTGTTTTTAAAGAACCAGAATGTAAATGCAGGCCACAAAATCACTCATCTCTACCACTGAAGCATTAAAGCAGCTATACCCAATGTATGAAAGAATGGGTGTGACTGTCTCAGTAAAACTTTGGTTGTGAAAACAGGTTGTAAACAGTGAAGGGCTATAGTCCATGGCTTGAGACCTCTTGCTATAGAATAACGTCACATAAATGTTGAAAGAGACATTCCAGTCACTTAATGTGTACTAAAGGACAAGAGTGGGGACGATCCCAATTGCAATGGAAAGGAAAAGAACATAATATTTTTCTAGGCACTTGAGATTTCATTTTCAAAGTGTTTTCCCCCTCAAAACTAGAACAAAAGAAAAAAGAAAAAAAGAAGAAAAGAAAGAAACACAGCAGAACTTGCCAATTTTATTTTTTGATTTTCATAAATTTCCTTTGTCATAAAGATGACATGATATAATACATTTGAAAGAACATTTGATCCTGATAGGATATCTCATTTTAAAATATGTTTTCTGCCCAAAATTCATGTAAAGGTGAATTTTGAAAGTTTTCCCTATCTATTTGATTTTATTTTTCTTAGGCCAGAGAGACAGAGTAGTGAGCTTCAAATCAGGCAATTGAGGTAAATAAATTTCGTGTAGCATAACTTCTTGTATGAAGAAAATTATACCCATAAAGTTGTTCCAATGCATTTCAGTATATCATTGAATTATTATGGAAACAATAATGGGTTGATTGACATTTAAGAGACAATT
The DNA here is from genome assembly GCA_028644305.1 of Xerus rutilus. Lineage (NCBI taxonomy): Eukaryota > Metazoa > Chordata > Mammalia > Rodentia > Sciuridae > Xerus > Xerus rutilus. The sequence goes on along the minus strand of CM053400.1, from coordinate 79,873,750 downwards.
TTTTGAATTAACCAATTGATATGAAAGTGACGTGTACAGATTCCAAGAAGAGTAAGGTTGATCCTGAGGATATTTCTATGTACTCTGTGAAAAAATGAATGAAATAGTTTAGCTTAATGAGACCATTGGTCTTTGCTTGTCCTACATAAAACTTTTCTCATTCCTTTCACTAGTAAGAAATAAACAAATATCACAAAAGCAAAACAGTAGATACATGACAGTATTTTCTTATTTTCTTCCTTTTGGTTAGAGCAGCTCTAACTTTGTAAATGTTTAAAAATGCTGTGATTATTATTCTATGCAATCTGAATACTCAGAAAATTTAGAACACATTATCAAAAGAAGTTATAGTATTGGAATTTTGAATATAAAATCAAAAGAGCTGAAAGTTCTTTGTTGCAGCTGTGTAGCATTAGAAAAGCAAGAAGTAACTACTAATTACAATAATTAAAACAGGAAATTGAGAGGAAACACTCAGGTATATTGGGATTACCAGTGTTTTATTCAAAGGTACTCTTTAAATGATCTATTAAAGATTATTTAATTAAGAGGAATAAATTTCATGATCCCAAATTTGAGTCAATTTGAGCAGGGAAACAAACCATGTGGAAATTGCTGTGCAGTTAATGAGACCAAGGGTTAGCCAAACACTATGTGAAAAGAATATATTTTAGATCCAAATGCGGATTCTTGGGTTTCTTAGCTAATAATTAATTTTCATGAAAGTTTCACAGTTTGGGGATTTTCCCAAACTAACCAGTTATATAAACCCTTTTTACTGCAACACCATTATTCCTGAACTTCCCAAACTTCCTCTGTCCCTGGCATCTTTACCATCTTGGTAATCTTTTTCATCTGTTGGACAAAAGAAATACCCATTTTTAAAACATGAACTTTTTATGTGAAATCCTATAAACAACAGTTTCTATTTAGACCAAGAAATCAGACTGTTCAACCTCCATCCTTTTCTTATGAGTTTAGTAAAATAACTGTGTTGTATTATAATTTTTTTGCTAGATTCCCCTTGAATGTAATGAATTTTTTTGTTTATGTGCTAAGATTTTTAAATGTTTGAATAGTTTGTAAGTGAACGAAGTTTATATATATATATATATATTGGGTAGGTATATATATATATACTTACCCAATGTGTCCTAAATGAAAGTAATATTACTTCAGTGTCTTGCTGTGGACAACTGTTTTCTAATTAAAAAAAACTATAATATATGAATAGCATATCATAATTTTTTATGATGTGACAATGTATTGGTCTCAATATATATATGAGGGTCTTAAAACACACAGCTCATTAGAGAAATGCTGCTAGTTTGTAAAGAAATATGAAAATCAGCAAGCTTAAAGGTCAACCTTGATCAGTAGAAGAATCTTAATCAGAAATGACACAAATCCTAATTACTCAAAATCACAAGTATAAAATATGAATTGGGAGCTCTGGGATAGAGGGTAAATTTTTCATTCATAAATTTCTTTTCTAAAAAGTAGGATTTTTGAAAAGAGATTATAATGATTGAATTTAATTTTTAGCCAAGTCATCTATAGTAGACTCTCACTTTGTGAAAGAAGGCTGAAAGGTAAAATAATATAGTTATTTTTTAGACAACAACAGGGAAAAATGTATGATGTTAGGCCTTTGCTCTCTAAGCTACTAATTTTTAATATTCTATAATCTAGCATAAAGCATTTAAACGTTAGGTTTTGTGGACTCTTGCTCCTGAGTAAATATGTTATATCATTTCTTAGGGCAACAATCTCTTTCAATATTTTGGCTGAAAAGCACAAGAAATAATAACTTTATATTCTGGTGCATTAAATATGCATATAGATAAACAAGGCTCACACACATGCTTGTGCTTACACAATGATCACACTTGGTAAAATAAGCATGTACATGTTCTATTCTATGCTGTTATTCACTCTGCCATTTTCATTAGCATGACTATTGCATCTTTTTTGTAAGAAATATTTAAAAGGAACAATTAAGATGTTGCATATATTAAAATCAATTTTATCTAATAAGTTTGAGAAACGTTCACTTTATCTAAATCTGGGCTCTTCAGTTCAATGTTTGAGCATTTGTTTTGAAGCCAAGACAAACAACATTGTATATAATATCAGCACTGTCAAAAATTATGTTTATCTCTGAAAATGCTTCTTTATTTATATGTATGCTACTAGTAATTAACATCTGGATTTGCAACACACATAAAATTATATGATGAATGAAAAGTGCTAAATTTTGGGAAAAGGCAGTAAATATTAAGTGATATTGATCCTGATAGCAGTCTTGGAAAATACGCCATTTATTCTGAAACAATTTTGTGTATGCTCTGTTGTCTTTCTTCTTGATTTTATCTTTCTTTCTTAATTTCAATCGTAGTGATTTAACCCATTTAAAAAACTGCAATGAGCATAACAATATGATTTGTGTTCTTGGATTAAAATAATATCTCTGTCAGATGTATTATCAGGTGTGAAAAACTGTTAACAAGTATAATTGAAACAGTGATCTGATTAGATAGAATCTTCTAAAAAGTTCCACCTGTATAACCCTATTAAATACACAAGACAAGCAATCTTTTATGGAAATATCAAAAGGGATCATTGGGTCTATATGTTATACCCATTCAACAATTACTTTCTACACTTCAAAGACTAGAATCTCCACGATCTGTCAACTTTCATGAATTAAATAAAAAATGTGTATTTATTAAAAATAAAGAAAAAGGGTCCTAATATGTTCTCATTTTTATATTCCACATTTGGGACACAAAGTCCTTCTACTTTGACAGTATAGCTTACATCAGCCCAATAACTCTATGATAAACTACTAGAAAAGTCAAATAGGAGTGAAAAATATTTTTAAGAATTTTTTTTTAAAGGCAGTAGATAGTGACCAGGTCTTATGGTGCCAAAATCACAAAGAGGAAACACATTCAAACACAGTCTGGACTTTGATGCTGCTTTTCCACTTAGGATTGTAGTTCATTTATCCATCAGATCTCTTCACTTAGCACAGCTATTTTGAGGTTAATCCATTTTGTTCGATGTAATTATCTACATTCTATTGGTTAGTGGCATTCTGCACTGTGATTTCATCATGGTTTATTTATCCATTTACCTAAGGAGGTGGGGGGAACATTTGTCCTTTTACCAGTACTGTATTTGGTTCTTAAAAATAAAGCTATTTTGAACATTTAGGACAAATCTTTCTCTTAAGGAACTTTTCTGTTTCACTGGAATTTTTTAATTACTAGCATGAAGTTGTTTCTGAGTGTAGTAAACAGACTTTAGAGTGACTCCTAAGATCCTCAACTCCTCGTACTCTTGCTCTCTGCAATCCTCTTTTGTGGCCAACATCTGTGACCTGTGTCCAGCCAACAGAGCATGGTAAGGTTGAAAGAACTGTGCAAATGTAGGGTTACTCTCACAAAGCTGCACCATAAAAACTTCCTGCAGGCAGTTAAAATAGAGCAATGGTAACCTCTGTTCATGAATTACATTGGTATTTATGTGGGAATAATTTCATAATGAAGAAATTGCATAGACTACAGTAATTAAGGTTCAACTTCACTCTTTTGTTAATGTTACATTAATTTATAACTATGATGTTATGGTAGTTTTGTAATCATTATTTAATTTAAATGCAGAAAGATTTTCTATTTGCTATCACTTGAAAAATTTATAAACTGTAGTTAGTTATTTGCTACAATAGTTATTTAACCAAGCAATTCGTTATTATCAATTAATGTTTGTTTTAAGGCAAATATAACTTCTTATGAAAATAGTAAATCATTATAATAATTATAGTAAACTATGGTGCCAAAAATGAAAGCATATAAAGACTGCTTTTGATGGAATAAAAATGGTTAACATATGCTGGATATGATGAAATGATATTGCCACCACTGTAATCATTTTCCATTGTCCTTCACTAAATTTTACAGACCATGGTTAAGGACTGTTTTAGGCCATAAGAAAGTTTCCTACATGTGATAAAATTAAAATAATCAGAAAATATAGTTAATGAAAATTCATAAAGTTTTCTGCCAGTCTCTGCTTTTACCAACAGTGGACAATATAGTTGTCATTCAGTCTCCGTTAAGGATTATTCCAGCCACCCTTGAGTATCTCCAAATCTATGAATGCTCCAGTCCTTTATATAAAATGGTGCAGTATTTGAGTACAACCTACATACATCCTCCCATATACTTTAAATGATCTCTAGATTACTTATAAACCTAATAATTGTAAACCTAATATAATGTAAAGCCTATGTAATTTGTTACTATACTATATTATTTAAGGAATAATGACAAGAAAAAGGTCTGAACATGTTCAATACAGATGTAATTTTTAGAATATTTTGAGCTTTTTAAAATTGACATGTAAAATATTTATGGAGAATCATGTGATGTTTCAATACATATATATAATGTTCAAATCGTGGTAAGCATATCTATCTCTTCAAATATTTGTCATTATCTTGTGCTGAAAACATTCAAAACTCTTCTATATTTTTTGAAATGTGCAGTACATTATCGCTATCTTGTAAGTCACTCTACTGTGCAGTAGAATACCAATACTAAATATTTTGGATCTGCTTTTGGTTGGATTCTTGAGTGCAGATCCCTCAGACATTGAAGGCTTCCCATATTACATTTTAGTTAGTACCTGAATATTTTTAAAGTGATTTTGAAACAACTTACATGTCATTTACCATACTACTAAATACTTGGATATAAACACAACTTAATCTCCATATCATTATAAATCTTATGTTTTTCAAAGGTATTGATACATAAAAAGCATTATTATGTAATAATAAAAAATTAATGTTATGCAATGATTTCTTCATTATACTGTAACTCTTAAAAGTAATATTATTTAATGGAGATAGCAGATGTGTGCTGGCATTTCTCTCTCTAGCTCACTCCACATTGTTTGAAATAACAGAAGATATATTTTAAGTAGGAAATAATTCAATAACAGCACTGAAAAGAAAGTGTGTCATTGCTGAAAACAGGTGTTTAACAAATATTTCCTAAGCCTAAAAACCCCAAGATGGAAAAAGAAATATGCAGGTATTAGTATGATATCAAAGTTACAATGTCTTCTATTTAACTGGTTATTTTTTAAAAAATTCATATGTGTTGTAGTTTATTGAAATACAGCATAATACAGGAAACTACCCAGATCCTGATTGCACGTTTGAATGAACTGGCACAAGGTGAACTCACGTGTAGTAGAACCAGATGAGAAAATTGACTTCAACCAGCTTTCCGGCTACTTCCAGTATCTCCTTCCAGTACTTCCATCATCAGCACTGACCATTGCCTATCTGGAGGTGAGGTGTGATACTCATCATGATTCAAATACACTTGCGTTTTGTAATAATGATGTTGAACATTTTTACATGTTTATTCACTATTCTGATATTTTCTTTTATGAAGTACATATTAGAATGTTTTGTGCAGTCTAAAAAATTGTATCTTCCTTAAGTCTATGACTTCATTTTTCATACTCTTACTGTTGTCTTTTGAGGAGCAGAAATTTTTAGTATTAATGGAGTTCAATTTTTGGATTGTGCTTTTTCAGTCTGTTTATAGAAATATATTATTAGGGCTGGTGTATGGCACTTGCCTAGCATGCATGAAGCCATGGATTTTGATCTCTACCACGCCCACCTCCCACCACTTCACACAAAATAAACATAAATAAAATCCCTGATGAAGATTTATTATTATACAATTGGTAACAACACTTCTTTCATTTTCATAAATTGAGTATCTATGGTGATGTCACTCATAGAATTCATAACATGTCCTTTTTTGGTTCTTTTTTAAATTCTTAGGGATAATTAAAAATGTATTAATTATTATCAAAGAACTAACATTTAGATTAATTTATTTTCTAAATCCATATTTCTTTCTATTGATTTCTGTTATCTTTTATTTCCTTTTAGTTTTTTATTTTGTTCTCTTTCCAATTTCTTGAAGTAGAAACACAGATATTTTTATTCATGCTTTTATCATTTTTAGTACATATATTTGTAGGTATGAGTTTTGCTCTGAACACTTGTTCAGCTGCACTTCACAAGTTTGGAAGTGTTATAATTTCATTATTACTGAATTTAAAATAGTGTCCATATTTAATTTGTGGTTTCTTCTTTGATTCATGGAATATATAAAAATGTATTGCTTAATTCTCTCACACATGGGGAGATTTCAAGTACTTTGTGTTAGTGAATTTTGGATTAGCGCAATGTGGTAAATGAGCACATTCTGTATTTAAATACTCAAAAATGGGTTTAACTTGTTTTGATCAGCATTTTCACTGCTATAACCAAAATATCTGACTAGAACAATTTTAGGGAAGAATAGTTTATTTGAACACTCATGGTTTTAGAAGCCATAAAAGGCTGGCTCCATTCCTCAGGCCTTGAGGTGAGGCAGAGCATTCTGGCAGAAGGAAGCAGCTTACATGAGGATCAGGTAGCAGAGAAAGAGGTCTCCACCTTCCAGGTGCAAATATATATCCCATAGCCATGCCCCCAGTAAATCACTTCCTCCAGCCACACCTAACCTGTCTCCAGTTACTACTTACTTAATCTCATTGTGGATCAATTAATGGATTAGGTTAAACCTATAACCCAAACATTTCTCCTCCACATTCTTTTTCTCAACATATGACTTTTAGGGACACCTCATATCCAAAGCATAACACTTGCTTAACAATTGGAGGCATGGGCCAGTATTTTCAGGTGCAATTTTTTGTGTGTACCTAAAAGTATGTGTACCTACCGTTTCTTGGCTGTGGTATAACAGTGTTTAAATTGTCTAAATTATAACTGTTCAATAATACATGCATAGAACTGTGTTAAAATTTAAGATTATGATTTTTATGTCCCTATCGCTTCAGTTTCAATTGTTGCTTTGTATATTTTGAGGCTGTTATTAGATGCATATGAATTTAGTATTACTTCATTTTCTCATTTTATCCATTACCTTGTATTTATTTATTTAAGGTGCCAGGGATTGAACCCTGGGGTGCTTAACTACTGAGACACATCCCCTACCCTTTTTCCTTTTTTTAATTTTGAGACTAATTTGCTTAAAGACTTGCTAAATTACTGAAGCTGGCTTTGAACATGTGATCCTCTTGCTTCAGTATTACAGGCATGTGCCACCATTCCTGGCTCCCATTTTCATTTTGATATGTATTTCTTTACCTTTAGTAATACTTTTTAATTTAATGTTTACAGTATTGGATATACATACAGCAACATAAGATTTCTTTGTGTGGTATTTATGTGATGTTTTTCATCTTTTTATTTTTATATTTTACGTGCTACTATATTTTAAAAATAGCTGCCACAACAGCTGAATTCCCAAGATATCAGGTCTATATTTTCCTTCAGAATTTTTATATTTAATATTTAGGTCATTGACTGACTTTGATCTAATTTTTATTGATATCATAAGTTTGGCATTCAAATTAATCCCTGAATATTCACTTGTCCCAACACCACTTTTTGAAAAAATTATTTTTTCCCAATTAATTAGTTATGTATCTTAATTGAAATGAATTGCCCATAGATGCATGTATTCACTACTGAATTCTCAACTCTATTCATTCAGTTGATTAATTTATTTGATCTTTTCAAAAATTTAACTTTTGCTTTTATTGATTTTCTGCAACATTTTTTCTATACTCATTTCATTTAGCTTTTCTCATATTTTATTTTCGTCAATTTTCATTTTGGAGTTTAGTTTCCCCCTTGCCCTCCATCTCTAGATGGTAACTTGGGATCTTTTTATTAAAACACAAAAGAAGAAAATTATTTATGACTTTACCTTTCCTTCTGAGACCTACTCTGTCTGCAACACAGAGTTTCCATATATTTTTTCATTTTCATTGATTTTCTAATTTTCCGTGTGATATTTTCTTTGATGTTTAATCATACATTGCCTAATTTGCAAATGATTTTAAATTTTCTAGTATTTCTTTTGTTAATTGGTTTCTAACATCATTTCATTGTAGCTGTTGTGAGAGTGTTGCATGTGTGTGTGGGGTGTGTGTGTGTGTGTGTGTGTGTGTGTGTACCTGTTAGGTGTAGTTAACATGACATTGTTCAAGTACCTTATTTCCTTATTCCTTTTCTGTATAGATGTCCTACCTGTTATAAAATTTGAAAATCAAGGTCTTCATTATCATCATAGTCTTTATTTCTATTTCATTGCTTCAATATTTGGGAGCTTTCTTCTTTGATGTTCTTATATTCCACACATCTTCATAAATTGATTTTTTAATTATATCATATTCTTCTTTGTGCCCTTTAAGAGCATTTATGGAATAACTATTTTTTTCTGATATTGGCATAACTACCTCTGGTTCTTTTGGTTGGTAACATTTTCAAGGAATATCCTTTCCCATTCTTTTACTTTCATCTTATTTGCTTATTATGGAAAATAAATAGTTGGGATCATTTTTAACAATACATTCTGCCAATTTCTATTTTGGATTGAGGAATATAATCTATTTACATTTAAAATAATTATTGATAAGGATGGAATGATTTCTGACGTTTTGCTATTTGTTTTCTGTATGTCTTACGACTTTTTTCCTTTCCATATTTTTTAAAATATCATTACTTTACAAATATAATTTTTGGGTATTTTCATGATTATTAACATGATAATTATAATTAATATATTATAATATATGGTATAATTATTTTATAACAATATAACTTCTATTGATACTAAGTTGACCTCAATAACATAAAGACTGTATTTGTATCATCTCTGTCTCTCTCCCATTATATTGTTATTGTCACAACTTATGTCTTTATACATTGTGTGTGCTCATTAAATTATGTATTTTTCTTAAAGAAAACAGAAGTGTTAAAATTTTAAAATAGAATAGTATTAACTTTATGCTGTTATCTTTATCAGAATTCTTTATTCATATGCCATTTAATTTACTATTGATTGTCCTTTATTCAAGCATTCAGGACTCCCTTCAGCATTTCAAATAAGGCTCATCTACCAGAGACAAATTCCCTCAGCTTTTGTTTATCTGAGAATGAAGTATGTCCTTGTCAGATGTAGAATTACTAGTTGACACGCTGTATTCTTTATCTTTCTCTTCATTCCTTTCCCTGCTTTCCTTCACACACTTTGTCTCTCTCTTTCATTACTTTAAAAAGTTATTCTACTTTATTCTGACCTCCTTGATTTATTAAATTATATCCACTGTTAATTTCAAGAATCCCTACTACATAATAAATTGCTTCTTTCCTGCTGCTTTGACTTCCTCTGTCTTTGACTTTTGACAATTTGGTTATAATGTGTCTTGTTGCTGATCATTTATGTTTACTTTCTTGGAGTTATTGAGCTTCTGAATGTATAAATTGTGTGTGTGTGTTTTAGTTAAACTTTGAGGGATTTGTTATCAGTTTTTTATAATACTCTTTTCTTCCTTCTCTCTAAAATTTCCTCTGTCTACTTTGCTGTGCTTAAAGGTATCACAATGCATATCTATTAAGCTCTTTTTCTTCGCTTATTATTATTAAAGCTTTATAGTTATACTTAGTAGTTGGGTTCATCCCATCAAACTCAAACGTGCATGGAAATCAATCTCAATTCATAATCCTCCCCTTTCACTCCCCCTTTTCCCTCTAGTCCTCCCTCCTCCCATTCTCCTTCCTCTACTTTATTAGACTTCCTTTTGCTCATGGATTATTGTGTATTTTATTTTTTTATATTATCTTATTCTTCCTTTTCTTCCATTCTTTGCTTTATACTCCTCAGACTACAACTACAACAGTTCTGTCCTCAAGTTCTCTGATATTATGTTATGCCTGATCAAAGCTGCTTTTGAATTTATCTAGTAATATTTTTTAAAAAATTATTGCATTTTTTAACTCTATAATTTCAGTTTTTCTTTAAAAAATAATTCCTATCTATAGAGATGCTCCCTATTTGCCATGTGTTGCTCTTCTGGTTTCCTTTAGTTTTCTGTTCATGGTTTCCTTCAGCACTTTGAACATATTTAAGATATTTGGTTTACCAGTCTTTGTCTAGTAAGTCTATGCTTCCTTAAGGACAGCTTCTGTTAACTTCTTGTGTTAATGGCCATACTTTGTTTCTTCAAATGTTTCAAATCTCCTTTTGAATCTGGACATTTCTAATATTAAAATGTGGTGACTTTGGAAATCAGTTTTTTCTTCTTCCTTTAGTTTGTTTTTGTTGCTTGCTGTGGGATGTACATAATTGTTTTGTATCCTTCTAAGTAATTTTTGTAAAGTGTGTGTGATTTATTATCTAATGACTCTTAGCTTTCTGTTCACTGCGTTGTGTTCAGGAAGTGCTTTTCAAGAGATGTCCTTGAATGTCAGGAGCCTTTTTTTTTTTTTTAAAGAGGGAGGAAAAGGAAAAAAATTCTCCCAGGCTTGTCAAGTGACTCTGTGGTGGAGCATTTCTTCCATTCTTAGCAAGGCTCTTTATAATTCTGACACCCTACCTTGCTGCTAGCACTGAGCCTACAGATCAGTCAGAGGTGAAAGTTTTGGATTGTCTAGAGACTTCTCTGAGTGTGTTATGCTCTGGACATGAGCATGGTTTTCTATTTTCCATAGTACAAATGGGTGCTTTGAAAGTCCTAATTTCCCAGAGAAACTCTATCTCCTCTTCTCATGAATTCAGTGCACTGCAATTTGTTTGAAATATTTTGTTTTGCCTCAGGTAGCTCCAGATTACTTTTTGCCTTAACATTCTTTTGAAGAATGCCTTTCACTTTTCTATCACGAGGGAGTTCTGAATTGGACAAAACAAAGACAGGTTCCTTGCCTCAGTCCTTCAGGTATAAAAACAACTCTTTGATAATAAATTTTCCTCTGCTTCCCTCAGGGACAAGAATCTTTTCTTTCATTTTGGGAATATGGTCTTGAGTCTTCAAGACAGCTACAAATCCAGAAAGGGCAGTGGAGCAAGGACAAATAAAAATGCCATACAATTTTACTATTGTTTTTAAGTTGCCTTTTTCTTAATTAGCATTACCTGATTGCTAGAAGCATTTTATTGTTTTCTAGAGACCTACAGATTTTAATCTGATAGTTTTCACTTTTATTCTCAATGTTTCTGCAGAGAGATGGTTCCAGGAGCTACCTTCTGTGCTATCTTTGATGACATCATTCAGAGTACTTATTTTTCTTACTATACCATATGCATCTATTGAAAATGATGCTTCTTCTTTAAATTTGAGCAGTTTAGATTATAAAGGATAAAATAGAGTTCACAATCTCTTAATACCACTACTCCTTGTGAAGACTTGGCTTTGGAAGTATTTCCTTAGAATCCTAGGTATTCTTGATAAACTGTTTGAAAATCTGTGATATTACATTTACAAATAAGAAAAATGAGGGCCAAGGTGAGTTTACATTTTTTAGCACTAAAAATAGGAACTGAAAAGTCTGGAACCCAATCCAGCTTTTTTGACTTTCATGTGGTTCTTTCCACCATACTTTTATATTACATTTAACCCTTTGCACTTGATCTTAACCAAAAAGCCTGCAAGTGATGCCACCCTTAACCCTTTGAATCAAGAACTACGGCACCAATGAGTTTTTATTTAATTTTCAAAATAAGAATATGCTTGTAATGTCAGCAGAAAATGATAAATTATGTGATCAGTGACATTATTATGGAGATTTAGAACAAATAACATATCAGTGAAATATTAAGTAGGTCAATAAAAATTAAGATGAAATTATTCTGAAATAAAAACTGAAGTCTAGTTGGCAACATTGGAGTAGTTTGTACATATGTGTTCTCCAACATTTTATCTGGTCCACATTTTACTCTGAAATTAATAAAGATAATAAATACTGAATTGCTCTGAAAGGTGGATATAATGAAATTTTGATAGCAATACAATGCCCCGAAACTTGACTTTGAATTCTCTACACTTGTCACAAAGATTCTACTTCGTTTAAATAACAGGGACTTTCAGATCCACTTTTGGACTGATAAGGATTCTGTGCCTATGATACACCTTCTCTCATATCATTAGTTTTTCTAATTATCACACTTCTGTCAAGGAAATTTGCTTGCTTATTTTGAAACTTCCAACATCTATAATCATCTTTACTTATTCTGAAGAGTTAGCTATTACTGTTGATGCTATTTATTGTTGTGTATGATCTATAAATTTCTTACTCCATCACTTACCCAGCTAACTTGACCATGTTAGGTACTTCATAAATATTTTTTGCTGCCATGCTGCTATTGCTATTTCAGTGCTGATTTTTGTCCAGGTAAACTTTCACAAACCCAGTAACACATTGATAATCAACTTTGGCAAAAGTAGCAGTAATCACAATTTTACAGACACAATTAGAAATAGACAATATTTCCTTACACATTGCTTTATAAGTTTAGGGTCTTTTTTTTTTTTTTTTTTTTTTGGTATCAGGGTTTGAACTCAGGGGTACTCGACCACTGAGCCACATCCCCACCCCTATTTTTTGTGTTTCATTTAGAGACAGGGTCTCACTGAGTTGCTTAGCGCCTCGCTGTTGCTGAGGCTGACTTTGAACTCGCAATTCTCCCGTCTCAGCCTCCCTAAGTGCTGGGATTACAGGTGTGCTCCATCGTGCCCAGCTATAAGTTTAGTTTTAATAATACATATGTAAGATTCTTATTCATATATGCATATGAGTATGGTACTATACTATAGGTTTTTTTCAGTAATATTCCTCTGCTTGCACCTCTGTAAACAAACATGAAATCAATACATCATTTCATGAATCTCATTGAAGATAATAATTTAAAATCATTCATCTTGATAGAACACAAATGTGAGTTTAAAATCATTAGAGAATTTATGTTACTTCTAAAATTATTCCAAAACCGACAGACTTCTATATTTCAAAGACTCTCATCTCCTAAATTTTCTGCTTTACAATCATTTCTCACTACCTTAGTTCTTCACAAGTAATATGGCATTATAAAATTTGTCTAAATACATATAAATGTGGAAGATATTCACACTTCAATTCATTCTGAGATTGTAATAGATCACTTTTCTAGGGATTCTATTATCTGTTCAAAACCAGATCTTTGCCAAAATAGCTTTGCAACTATTCAATATTTATTCATTGAATATGGTACAATGAGAACACCATTGAAATGTTGTGCAGAAGGAACCAAATGTGCTATAACCCAGCAAGAAAAGTGAACTTTAAAAAATGCACTAAATGGGGACATGCATTTCCAAAATGATTTTTAGTGTTTTGGATTATAGTGTCTTATACCACTAATAAGTAGTGATGATTCACAAAGTGATAGTTTTTATGAAAAGTGAAAAAATCAAGTGTTCTCTGTAAATACAGATCTTGATGGTTCTTTGTTAATCACAAATAAGTCCAACTGAATTTACAATGTTTTACCAAAAAAAAATTTGGGAGGAAATAATTTTAACACTTAAAAAATACATATACATATGTATTTTTTATACATATATATAATATAATATATATAATATATATTATATATATTACTCATATATATTAGAGATGTATATATAATATCTATAATATATTATATATAATATCTATATATTATATATATAATATCTATATTGTATTACTCTAATATATATATATATATTAGAGAGTAATATATATATATTACTCTCTCTTATTTAAAAAACTTTTTTGGAATTTGTTTATCTTTATAAATAAAAAAACGAATATATACGAGTTTGTTGACAATGCAATAGGGAAATTACTTCAGTATTATTTTTAAGAAAATATTTTATCACTCAAATTCAATCACATTTTAGAATAAAAATGTATTGTGTTGATTTGATTAATAAATTGATTAATTTTTTACAATTTTTGTGATGCTAATGAGTAAAGTTTAAGAGCTCAATTTCTGAGGGGGGAAGGGACTCACTTTTTGATCAGTACTTTTGAAAGTCCTTTTTATTCTGAACAAAACTTTCAATTTGCTGTACTTCAAGTAACTTTAGACAATATTTCTTACAAGAATTTGACTCTTCTATGCTCCATAATAACAGGACATTTTAGAACTAGAAAATGAACTGAATATTTGACATATTTTAAAAATCAGTTAACACATGCAAAGTAAATTGTGGTGCCTGGGCTACCACTACTGTCAAATTCCTAATTCTAGGTATGATGCTTTCAGGTAAAGTTTCTCCTTTGATAATTATTAATTTAATGTTAAGAATGTGAAGAGTCTAAACAGTTCCTCAAGTTCATAGATACTGCAAGCTGTTGTAGTAGATGGCGGCATCTATTTCAAAACTCCATTGATATTAAAACCTGGATTGTTGCTATGTTATCATGCCTACAGGATAAATGCGATGTGTGGACAGACACAAAAGATGCCACTTGTGATACTGAGTCTAATGTATCCATGTATTCAGCTACAGTGCAGGTGGTGATGACTATCCAGCCACATATTGTTTTTCATTTCACTTTTGGAGAAATTTGGCTTATAGAATGCATAAAGATATTAAAGATGTACAGATACATAATACCTTTAGGGAAATTGGACTATAATAATATGATTTACATTCATTTTTAATATTTTAATTTATTTTTTGATAATTTAAGTTGTTCTTGACATAAAATTGTACATATTAATGGGCTATTATTTTGGGATATATATAATTTGAAAAGTTTAAATCAGGTTAAGCATCTATCTTCTCAAATATTTATCATTTTATATAGTTAAAACATTCAAAATCTTTGTTCTGCATTTTTGATATGTACAGTACATACTTGTTACCTATAATAACAGCTGAAAACATCAATCAACCATATAATTAGGGTATAATTCTGGACTATTCTATTCCATTGGTTCTATGCCAACTTGTACAACAATATTCCATCCTTTTAATTGCTGAAGGTTTAAATTATGTCTTGAAATCAAGAATTGTAACACAAATGTTTTCTTATTTATTTAGTTAGTTAGTTTGCTCTAGATCCATTTTTAAATATAAATTTTAATATTTACGTGTTGGTTTCTACAAAGAATATCCTGCCCAGATTTTGATTGAGGCTGATCAGTTTGAAAAGAATCAGCATAACTTGGAGTTTCTCCAATCCATGAACATAGTTCATTCATTTACTGAAATTTTAGAACTTCTTTGATTTCAAACAGCAATGATTTGTACTTATTTGAAAAATACAAACTGTACTATTTCATAAATTTTTATATAAATATATAAATTTCCATTAATATTGTGCATAGTACTTTTAATTTTTCACTTGTTCATTGCTAGCTAGTTGACAATTAATTGATTTTTGTGCATTTAACTCATATTCTCTGACCTTGATAAAGAACTTAAAATACTTAAAGAACTGAAAATACTCAATTTTAAAAAATTATTATTTTTGAATTTATTTAGTCAAATTATGTATGTATGACAGCAGAATGCATTTTTTTTAGTTGCAAATCTTTATTTATGCATTTTCATATAACAAGAAAAGGTCCACTATACATTAATGTTAAGTAGCACATTTTGGTGAAAAATATTTTCCAAAACTAAGAAAATAAGATGAAGAAGAAGAAGAAGAAGAG
>CM053400.1:79829446-79858015 GCA_028644305.1 Xerus rutilus | reverse complement strand
TAATCCCAAAATCCATACCCATAAAGCTTTCACTGTTATTCTGAAACATGTGCAGAGTGGGGGGCTGGGGTAGGGGGCTAGGTGATGAGCTATTTGAGCTGCTCCATGCAAATGTTTCTAGCTAAGGTTGAACAGGGCAGTGCTGCTGTTGTGCTTCAGCTCATGCCATGAACAAGTGTCTGTTTTGTGGTCTACTTAGCAGAATGCATTTTGATTCATTGTACACAAATGAAGCACAACTTTTCATTTCTCTGATTTGTACACGATGTAGAGTCGCACCATATATGCAGCCATATATGTACCTAAGGAAATGATGTCCATCTCATTCCACTCTTTCCTACACCCATGTCCCCTCCCATCTCTGCCCTTTGACCAAAGTTCCTCCATTCTTCCTATGCCCTCTCCCTAATTATGGATCAGCATACACTTATCATTTGACCTTTTGTTTTTTGGGATTGGCTTATTTGCTTAGCATATTTTCCAGCTCTATCCATTTACCTGCAAATGCCATAATTTTATTCTCTTTTAATGTTGAGTAATATTCCCTTGTGTATATATACCACAGTTTCTTTATCCATTCATCTATTGAAGAGCATCTAGGTTGCTTCCACAGTTTATCCATTGTGAATTGAGCTGCTATAAACATTGAAGTGGCTGCATCACTGTAGTATGCTGTTTTTACGTCCTTTGGGTATAGACTGAGGAGTGGGATAGCTGGGCCAAATGACAGTTCCATTCCAAATTTTCTAAGGAATCTCCATATTGCTTTCCAGATTGGTTGCACCAATTTGTAGTCCCAGCAGCAATGTATGAGTGTGCCTTTTTTCCCACATACTTGCCAACACTTATTGTTGTTTATATTCTTGATAATTGCCATTCTGACTACTGTGAGATGAAATCTTAGAATAGTTTTGATTTGTGTTTCTCTGACTTCTAGAAATGTTGATCGAATATATTTGTTGATTGAATTTATATCTTCTTCAGAGAAGTGTCTCTTCAGTTCCTTAGCCCATTTATTGATTGGGTTTTTTTTTTTTTTTTGGTAGCAATTTTTTCCTAGACTCTTCAAAGTTTTCTAAACAAATGTTACTAAAGATAGTTTTTTCCCTTTTTCATAAAAGTGCATTTAATTTGTTTTACTTACTTCACTGGCTAAGATTTTCAGTATAATAGTGCATGGAAATAATGAAAGTAAATATTAATGACATTTCTAAAATTACAGGGGAAGATTCAATGGTTTACTTATATGTGTTAAGTTTTAGGTTTTATGAAAATGCTGTTTATCAGAATGACAATATTATCTTCTATTTCTAATTTGCTGAGAATTTTTAGAGACAGTTAGTATTGATTTTCTTCAGATAAGTTTATGCACCTATTAACATGATTGGACTTTTTGGAACATATAACAGTCAAGAAACAGTCAAGAAAGCTATTATATTTTTCCACATATTTTTATCCCATTTTAAAAAGCTGTTTTATTTTATTTAATTCTACTTTTTCCTTTATCAATCTGTTGATTTATATTTATTGAAATTACAAGGTCTATTTATTTTCATTCAACTGTTGTTGCAGTGCTAAGCTATGTGAATATATTTTCCAATATTAGGTCACACTTGTTCTTGCAATAAGCTCTAGGTTTCTAATACTTCACACATTGTTAGGTTTTAATGGTTAATTAGGGTTGTTGCTTAGAAATTTATCATCCAAGTTAAAGGCAAGACTAGCTTTTATTTTCTTTCACAAATCTGTAATATTTATTATTTTTTAAAAATCCTAACAATTAACATATTTGAACTCTGCTTATACTAGGAAAAACACATTTAATTTTGATCATAAATTCTTTTTTTTCTTTATCCTTTTTTCCAAGTATTTTAATTTTCTAAGTTTATAGTTCTGAAACTAGTCCTAATCACCAATTTACTCTTACACAGTCAGTACTGCTTTTGTTTGCATATGTTTATTAATTTCTTTACCCAGTCTTTAGGTCTACAAAGTAGATGATGATTGTCAAGTTTCATAAACAATCATGTGACTTTAGATGAATGACATAGAATGGCTCCTACCCCAAACAGAGTGTTGTGTCCCAGAAGAATGGGTAAGGAGGGTTGACTGAGTTAAATAATTGACATTCACTATAAATTCAAGTTAGCTTCATTAACAGCTATAAGGCAGGAAACACAAAAGTAGGCTGTGATAAATTTACCCTTGGTTGGTGCTCTTGTTAACTTCATCTTGTGTCTCAGAGATTTCCCCATGTGTCCACATGCCTATTTTGTGGGATAAGGGAATACAAATTGCCCTGAATTTATCTCTTCTTTTACCTCTTAATCATATTTAATTCATCTAAAACAACATTAATAAAAAAACTGATTCATAGCATTTGGCAAAGTCAGAGAAGAAATTTAGAATAAAATAAATGAGATAGAAGGAAGTTTTGCTTATTGAATGGAAATTTTTCTATTGAATTTTATTCTATCTACCATTTATCTCTTTAGGCCAAACTATTTGCTTTTTCAATAAATCTAAAAATATTCCTAGCATTCTGTTTTCTTCTCCCTCTTTTTCTTTTTCTTTCATTCTATCTTTCTTTGTTTTTTTTTTGGCGATGGAATAGGGTCTTGCCCATGATAGCTAAATGCTCTACCACCTTGAGATATAGCGTTGGGCCAGGAGCTATAGTCTCAGGCCGAAAGCCCTCTATTTCTGTTTCTAGAGGCACATTTTTTTTGAACAATCCAAAGAAACTGACATATGGAACAGTTAACATGAACGTGAATGTTGAAATTCTTTTGTTTATAAGTTCTAATCTGATATCTTACCTTAAGGATAGCAATAGAAATAGAAGAAGAGTATTGTTCAGGAAATTTCTTAGTTTTTAAACTTTTTAAAATGTTTTATTGCAGAATATTTTTAATTCTCAAATGATAAAATGTTTCATTTTTGAATTCATTTCAGGAAGTATTAAAACATAATAAATGATGTGAATTTTATAATATCATTCAGAAATAACCATTTATTCATAATGTAAATTATCTACAAATCAAAAGAGTACTACTTTGACAAAACCAAAAATCCATTAGATTTTCCAAGTTTAAAATTATTCAATATATTTTGATGAACCAGTTTGAGCTTTATGAAAATTTTAATCTATTGGCAAATACTTGAATCTCCACAAAACATGAAATGAGATCCAATTCATGAGTCTTATTTGAACCTGGCCATGCAGTTGGGTGTATATGTGACAGTTCACTGATATAAAGATCAGAGAAGTCATTCATGTTTGATCCCTCTGGTAGGAAGAATGGCAGTGTACTTTGTTACTGTTTTTTAATTTTGCATTGAGCTGTCATAAAGTTACATATTTTCAGGCTATTTTTTTAAATTTGAATGAAAATTGGCCTTGGTAACTTACTTGAAAGAAGCTTTTATATATCACATGAGAAATATAATAGTATTTGAAGAAACTAAGACAGCCCATTGTTACAGGTCAGAATCCTGCTAGGAAACTTAGCAGGCTCAGACCCCCCTCTTCCAACCCAGATTCTTGCAGTCATGACAGAAAGATTTCAGAAATGATGCTTAGAGTAACAGGTGTGAGTTTATTAAAAGGAATAAGAAAAGGGAAAAGGGGACTCTCTCAAGGGACAGAGTGGGTACTCTCAGAAAGGAGAAGGACAGACAGTTTTTCCCTGTCCTCCAGTTGTATTGATGTCCCAGGGAATTTTCCAAAGAGTCTTGCCTAAGTCTACTTCTTGATTTTTTTTTTTTTTTTTTGGTACTGGAGATTGAACTCAGGGGTACTTGACCACTGAGCCGCATCCCCAGCCCTATTTTGTGTTTTATGTAGAGACAGGGTCTCACTGAGTTGCTTAGCGCCTCCCCGTTGCTGAGGCTGGCTTTGAACTTGCGATTCTCCTGTCTCAGCCTCCCTAAGTGCTGGAATTACAGGCTTGAGCCACCGCACCTGGCTATTTCTTGATTTTTGATGGTCAGCAGAATGACATTGGACTTTCAAGTTCCCACTGTGCATGACAACTCTAGATCACTTTGGCCCCTACTGACCATTTCTAATCAAAATCCTTAAATATTTTAAGGTTGGGGGTATTATTCTTATCTCTCTCTGAATTTTGGAGTCTCGTCTGTGCAAAGGTCACAAAAACTCCCCTGCCTCTGAGTAATCTGTTCTCCTTGTTAACATTGGAAGCATGTATTTCTCCTGCAGAGAACAGGTAGTAATGCAGCATGTCCGGTTGACTAAAGACAGGCGGGGCTGCAGGTAAATTGCTTTTTCTTTTTACTCATTTTTTTATTGGTACATTATAGTTGTACAATGATGGGATTTGTTGTTTACATATGCATACATGCACACAATATAACAATACAATTTGGCCAATATCACTGCCCTGTTTAGCACAGTGGGCCAAGTTTGTAGAATTATTTCCTTAATATTATGTTCCCACTACTCACATTGGTCTATTCTCTATCATCATTCATTTTAATAGTAATAGTAATAGTTATAGTAATAGTAATAATAAGCTTCATGATTTAACCAATGAGGAGATGTTAATAAGAATTAGACATTTATAGCCAGGTGTGGCAGTGCACGCTTGTAATCCCAGCACTTTGGGAGGCAGAGACAGGAGAATCGCGAGTTCAAAGCCAGCGTCAGTAAAAGCGAGGCACTAAGCAACTCAGTGAGACCCTGTCTCTAAATAAAACACAAAAATAGGGCTGAGGATGTGGCTCAGTGGTCAAGTACCCCTGAGTTCCATCCCCAGTACCAAAAAAAAAAAAAAAAATTAGATATTTCTGTCATTGTGAGCACATGGCCTCTCTGCAGCCTCAGTACCACAAGCCAGTTCTTTTGTATAGTTTTCATCAAATCCTGTTGCCATAACCATCAACAACCATGCTTCCTCACTTTCTCAGGTTTAACTTTGATTATTTGTATCTCATTTTCAGACTATGCCTACATATTTTTTAATAAAGAAAATAAAGATAATTTGGGATGAACTGTAATTTTTTTCTTTACACCCCAGATACTATTCTCTCTTTTCTTTCTCAACAACAGTCCTTACCTTCTGATAAAAATGGATCTTTTCTACTATTGCTAGTAATCTCCAGTGCTAATTATTTTGTATAATATCGCTCCTATATTTTCCAGTTCTACCATTTGCTATTTTCCAAAAGGTATAAACATACTCGATTTTCTTTACCATTTTTTAAAAACTCTGCTTCAGTCATGCATCAAAGAAAGTTGTATGAGAGGGTGGAGAATATTTGAAAGTACATGGGCTTTGATCCAGACACATGGAGGATCATGTTATAGGTCTGTCTGATTTTAATATTGGAACACCATAAAACAACCTATCCTGTCTGATCCTTAGCTTATCAATTTAAAAAATGGTGTATTTCTAACTTGTGTTCTTGTATGGATAAATATCTACATGAAAATATGAGTATGTTCTATCTGGCATTACATAAATGCTTAATAAATGAAAACTAGTATTTTCTGCATATCAACTTTATAGACTATATAGGTATACTTCTTTTTTCTTCTTCCCAGACAAAAACATGTTTGGTTCTACTCTTCCTGCAGAAACATGGCATGTTCTCTAATTAGGAGATGGAGGACTTTCTGCCTCTACTTCAGTAACAGCCTTTCGTTTCTTGTGACTCAGTATAAGACAAGATGTATATTGTGAGCAGGCAGTTTTCCTGCCCTGTCCCCAGAAGCAAACTCACTTTACTTCTGAAGCTTCCCAGTCATTGCTTGGGCTCTGAAATCTGGGAGCACATTTTTTTTTTTTTAATGCGGTTAAAGTTTTCACTTTTGTTTAGGGATGGGCATTGCTTTTGTCCTTGTGTATCACCTGGGATGTGTCAATAATCATGAATATATAGCAGTTCTTTGAATTCTTTGAGTCAGGCTAGCCAACTGCTGAACCTGATGAGGTTATGGGAAACCCTGAATTCATAGCCAGTTGATGAGAAATGTGAAAGTCCTGCAGCCCCTCAAACTTGTGTTTGGCATTTGAAATGAGGACAGTAAGTTGGAGACTATGTGCCCTTAACTTGTGGAGCCTGCACTAAATATGGGCAGTCTGTGCAAAATTTGCACTATAGTACTGCAATGCAGTAGACATTTTTATAATTATAAAAATTTAATTGGGAAGACATATTGTTAGTCCATATTCCACCCCACATAGTCTTATATTTTTCATGCAAAAATTATCACACAAAATAATTGAATGAGAAAAAAAGGTATTTAAAGTCATTGAAATATGTGGCATTTCATATGCATTGAATGTACAGGGAGAATTTTAATTTTTTAAATGATTAGCAAGCAGTGCTTGTGATATATCAGTTCTCACCTCCCTCAGCAACATGAAAGATTGACAATATTGACAACAGCATGACAGATTATTTCACTCACCTATTTTCAAAAGGTTGAGCTGATCTGAATTTAGAGTTTTGAATTAATTGAAATTTTATACTATAATCATTTGCAAGCATTATAAAGTTAAATGAAAAATGTTAATATATATTGAGGTATTTTTTAGTTGATAATGCTAATGAAATTGAAGTGTACATTATTCTTAATGAAACTTTGAATAAAGGAGGAAAATAAGGAAAACTAGAAAATCACCATTTAATCACATAGTAATGATTGCCATGGCCTAGATCTACAAATGGTTGTTAAAATTACTGTGCAAAAATTTAAGAATGACTACATGATCTCAAAGACCACACCCTTGATCAAATTTTGGTGCCCAGAAACAAAGTGAGATTGGAGATCAGCTCCTAAAATAGGGAGGTGAAAAATGGGTGAATTTTCTATAAATTCTAAAATAGTGTTAACAGCTCAGTTATGGTTATTTTATTTTTTAAGGTGCTACCTGGGATTGAACTCAGGGGCACTTGACCATTGAACCACATCCCCAGCCCTATTTTGTATTTTATTTAGAGACAGGATCTCATTGAGTTGCTTAGTGCCTCGTTTTTGCTGATGCTGGCTTTGAACTGAAGGTCCTCCTCTCTCAGCCTCCCAAGCTACTGGATTACAGGCATGCGCCATTGCGCCCTGCACTTTATGGTTATTTTAGATGTTAATGTGAGGAGAAGCTGGATGAGGGCTATAGAAGACCTCTGTATTATATTTGCAATTGTGTAATTCTAAAATATCTCGAAATTTAAAAATTAAAGAGAAGCACAACTTATTCCTGACAGCCAAGGTGCTATGCTAAGAGAATAGGATGGACTCCAAAGGCCACAATGAAACTTTTCAGTGTGATGGCACTGCCCTGTTATATGGGCAAATCTTGATTATGATGGAATTTACAGTATCATATTTGTTTTTAAAACCCATCACACTATACATTTAATTAGGTTAATTTTTATATGTAAATTATAACAACAGAAATGTACTAGATTGCTATGTGTATTACATCTTTGGATTACAAGGTAATACAAGATTTTTTTCTTTATAACCACAATAAACTTGTGGTTTGTAATAATTTATTCTACTTTTAAATCTTTTAATTTATTTATGTTGTTTTAATTTATTCAATATTATAATTTTCATAAAACCTAGTATAAATACACACAACTAATATATTACAGGTTGATTAAATACAAATTCAGAGAATATGTCAACATATGTCCTACTTTTTCTGTGTTTTGTGCCAAATTAGCACCTAAAACTCAGAAATTAACTTTATTCATTCTGTCTTATTACAGTCATAACAAAAATAACTTATAGCATCCTCACCAGGAATCAGCCATTACACTTGAACAGTTTATTTGAAATATTATCTGAATGTCAGAACAATTATGAAAGATGGATATTTTTACTGTTTCCAATTTATATATTAACAAGTAAATTTTACAAGTATTATGAAAACTGACAAATTCACCCAACTACTACATGCTAGAGCTTAGATAAAAACGAGAGTCTGAGGCAGCATTCTAATGATCAAATACTGTTTTTTGTTTTTCTTTTTGTACTATGTTTTAAAACATGATCATATTTAGTTCTATTTTTATCAAACTCATGTATACACTAGCCCTATTTCCACATAGCACAATATTTAAAGCATTTTCTAAACAAATAAAATCCATAATTTTGTTCATTTTTTTCTATTAAATATTTATTAATTATGAAAACCACAACTGAAAATTGATGCAATTTAGTGAGTTTAATTTATCATTTTTTTTACCATACTCATACCTAATCTCAAAATCATAGCTATCTTATTAATCTTTTTATTATTTGCTAAAAATAATAGGTTGGGGATTAAGGGATACCTCTCGGAGGGTAAGTAGCATGTTCAAATCTCCACAGAACATGAAGTTCTTGTTTTTTTTATGTTGTTTCTTATGTCTGACCTCATATGCAATATTAAAATAGTTTTTATTAAAATCATAACTTTGAGGATTTCAAACCAGTACTGTTAAAAAACAAAGTCCATCAATACATGAATAACAAATTCATGTATTTAATTTTTATATGGAACAAAATATAAGATAGCTTTAATGAAGAAATTTTTATTTTTGTTTTATTTGATATATATTAAATATTAGAAATCTTTAAAACCAGTGAACCATGTTGATATAAACAAGATGTTATAAACAATGGTAGAGAAAACAGCTGTAGTCAAAATGATGTTCCATACAGTAGGGTATGATTTGCATGAGTTTTTATGAAAATCATATGAAATAACATAGACTTCTATAAACTCATACTCATTTATAAGAATCTATAACTACATATGTGGAGACACCAAAGTCATAGTAGTTTATGTCTCTAGGAGTGGGGGAGGTGAAGAGGCCATGAGAAAGTAGATAAAGACTTCATATTTAGCCACAGTATTTTAGTTCTTTTATTTAAAAAGTAAAGGAAAACTGCTGCCATTTTTAAAAACTAAATTCCAGGTAATGGGTACACTAATGCTTGTAATTTTAATTTTTTAAATCTACCAAATTTTAATAAATTTTGATTCAAGATAAAAAAAAAAACTAGTGGAAATCCCATAATTCTTTTATATGTGTTAAAATAGTAATGGGACATCTATGCATACATATGTTTATTTAGTACTTAAAAGGAATAAAGTCCTCAAATTGCATTAGATTTTATAAACCTCCAAATATTGATATTTTTTAATTTGCATATAAAAAGTCTAACAAAGTCACTTTGTTTTCTGTTTGTTTTTTGTTGTTATTTTGTTTTGTTTTTGTGTGCAGGGGATTGAACCCAAGAGTGCTTTACCACTGAGCCACATCCCCAACTCTTTTTATTTTTTGTTTTAAAACAGGTCTTATCAAGTTGCTTAGGGTCTTGCTAAATTGCTGAGGCTGGCCTTGACCTTGCAATACTCCTGCCTCAGCTTCTGGAGTTGCTGGGATTACAGGTTTCACAGATGTATCACTATACCCAGTTTATTTTCTTAGTTTTATTGAATATTCTTTATTTTAACATGAGAGGAGACTGGATGAGGCCTGTGCAAGAACTTCGCATTACGTTTGCAACATTATGCAATCTTCAAATACCTAAAAAGTGAAAAATTTTTAAAAGGCATAACTTAGTACTGGTTGTCAGAGTGTGGTGGGATGAATTAGAGGAGATGTACTTATTTCTAAATGTTATTCTACATAAAAATTTATTCAAGCATTATTTTCATTATTTTTGTAGTTATGCAAATGAGCTATGGATGTGCATTTTATTAAATTATATATTCTCATTTATTTTGATCAACATATACCGTTTTACTCTGCATATGTGCATAAAAATAAGTTTTCTCCTATTACAATGCAATATGTGTTGTATGTTGGCTAAGAGCAAGAATTCTAGCCCCTTTTACCTTTATTTATGATCTTTTTTTTCTGTCACATGTTCTCCTTTATTTATCTTCTTAACTTTTTTTAAAATTTATTTATTGTACTTAGGTATACATGATAGTAAAATTTACTTAAAACTTTATTTCTCTATTTTCCAGCTAACATTCCTTGGTTCAGATTTGTAATCATTCACTTGCAAATACCCTGATCCTATTATTTCTTTCTCTGCCACACTTATCTAGCAAAATTGTAACTCAGGTTATACCAAATTATCTGCCTATTTCATGCCTCCACCCAAGCAGCTGACTGCAGCTGGAACAAATTTCTTCACTGATGAGTTGGTTTCACCCTTCATGGTGAAAACGGATATCAATCAAATATTCTTGCTGGGATGAAAAGCTAACTTCTCTGCTTGGACTCAAATTTTAATTCCCTCTTATTTTCTCTAGAATGCATGTATCTTTTTTTCTCCTGTACATTAAATGCCACATTTTTTCTTTTCCCAATTAGAAAATTTTTATACCTCCCTATTGTTAAATATAATAATCTGTTCTATGTATTTATCTTTTGAAAACATTTATGTTATTTAATCACATTTTTTGAGCTCCTTATAGACTTTTCCTACCTTTTTCTTTCAAAATTTCTGTGTCCTTTGGCAATGGTACATCTCATAAACATTTTCATGAGTTTTCATTCTTTCTTAAAATCTTTCACTGTCATTGAAGTGTTAACCTATTATGTTTAATGTCATTTCTGGTGGTTTAAGGTAACCATTTAAGGTATTTTCTATTTCTTTCATTTGTTCTTTGACTTTCCTCTCTCTCTCTCTCTTTTACTTCTTTTGGATTGCTTAATAATTTAGTTTTACATTTGTTCATTTATTATGGTTCTCATATATTTTTATTATTCTTATAAAGATAATCACAGACTAATTACACCTTATCTCATTGTTTATACTTACTAAACAATGCTAGAAACTGACTAATATTTAAATTCAGTTTTATTAATCCCCTTCACTCTATTGCTGTCATAAATTTTACTGACATATTTACATACCTAAAATATTATTTTTAGGTTGTTGCTGTTAATATTGATTTATTTTTATCTAATTTTAATTCTGTCAGTACTTTCATCTGTTCTTACAGTTGAATGAGTCTACTATATAAGATCATTTTGTTTCAGTTTACCAAACATCCTTTAATACTTATTGTATCAAATTATTGCTAAATTAATGTGAAATTCTCTGATGCTATTTTGAACTAGTCTTTACTTTTCCTTCATTTCCAGAGGGTGTTTTCAGTACCTTAGATTTTAATTTTAAGAAATCTTGGTCTAACATCAGTTATCCTGACATATTGCAGTGCAGAACTTCCTTAGATTCATGGTTATGAAGACCATCACTGACTTAAAAATAACTCCATCTCTAGAAAAAACTTTACTGTTCTCTACTTGGAACTCTATACTACTCTTTTTATTCTATGCCCTTATATAATTAAATATAATATAAAGTGATATGATATGGTATAATATAAATGATATAGAATTAAGCATATATTAGATATTAGAGATGATAACGTGATATATACATATGGTGTGACATAATTACTGTATTTTCTTTAGTAGGATAAATAACAAACATCTCAAATACACAAAGAATTATAAATACTATTATTCATCTGCCAAAGAAAGTACTCAGATGGCCCTTCTTTATGTATTCACATATAAAGGAAATAAAAACTGTAGTCTCTCCTCCTTTTCTTAGAGACACTAGTCTTATTGAACTAGGTTTCTATCCTTTTGACCTCATTTATCTTTATACTCCTCCAAGGACCATCTCCAAATACATTGGAAGATAAGGCTTCAAAATACAAATGTTGGAGGAAATGATTTAGCCCATAAGTCATATTTTAAGATGGGTATATACTTTAATGCAATGTTAAGTATTTTTAGGATAGTTATTTGTTTATAAAAAAAGATATTGTTACTGTCTGTTTTACTTTGCACTCTAAGAGTTTTCCTTTTTAGGGATTGTACAAATGTAGCAAACTTCTCCAACTTTAAGTCTCTTTGGTAAAGACACCCAAATGATTTTGAAAATACTAAAATTTTTCAACAATAAGTTATGCTTTAGTGTTGCTGAATAGTTCTATATCTATTCTCATTTTAATAATCTATTTAAATCAATCACATTTGAGTTATACAATAGATGAGAAAAATAAGGCAATTTTTTTATAGTGGAAAACATTGTGTATGCTTTGACTAAAATAAAGATACGTACATACATACAAATACATCATATATATACACATACATAAAGAATAAGTAAATATATTTTATTCTCTAAAAATATAAACATTATGAAGCAATTAAAAGAAAGGGAAAACTATTTATAATACATGTATCAGAAAAGAAACTTTATTCAGTTTATTTAAGTAATCAATATGAAAAACAACTCAGTTGAAAAACGATCACTTTATAATATATTTCACAAAAGAGGGTTTGAAATCATTAATATATGTCAGAAAGGTGAAGTTTTACTAGCCATATTTTGCCTGTTTTATTGGTTTTAAGAAGTTATTTTTGTGGAAGTAATTTATGTAACAATTGTTTTTTTCAAATATATATATTGCAAATATTTTTCCCCATGTATGACTCACCTATGCATTTTCTCAAAACCATTCTTTGAATAATAGAACTTTGTAATTTTAATGGATGATAAAAATCTGTCCACTTCAAGTTTTCAGATGTAGTCTACTTATTTGTTTTTAGAAGACTTGTAGGTTTTGATTTCATCTACAATCTATCCTGAATTAATCTTTTTGTATTTTATGAAGCATATGTCTGTTAATTTGCCACTGTGTGCAGAAAAATGTGTAGAAATGAAGTTTGCTGTTTTCACTGACTTGCATTGACTCTGCTGTTAAAAATCAATTTACTGTTATGGATCAATCTATTAATAGACTTTTTCCTATTTCACTAATCTTTTTGCCTATAGTTACACTAGAATCGCACTGTCTTAAGCACTTTATACCAAGTCTAATAATTCTAAAGTTATAGTTGTGTAAGTATATTTTTATCTTTTATTTCAAGAGCATTCTGATTATCCTATATTCTTTACAATTGTATATAAATTTTAGAACAAGCTTTCTCATTCATACAGAACAGCTTTTAAGATTTTGTCATTGTGTTAAATGTATAGATGATAATCAACTGAGACCCACATATTAATGAGTCTTCCCATCTATCTACTACTCCTTCCAATTGGTTTAGATGTTTTTTAAATTTTTGGTCAATTATGCTATGATAAAGTCTCACACATCGTTTAATAAATTTATTTCTAGATCTTATTTATATTATCAAAACTGGTATATTTCTTTCATTCCCAGAATTCTTTTTTTTTCTTTTTTTCTTTATTATAGTACTGAGGATTGAACTCAGGGGCACTCTACCACTAAGGTAAATTCCCAGGTAAATTCCCAGCCCTTTTTATTTTTAGTTTTGAGATAGAGTCTTGCTAAATTTCTGAGGATCTCCCTAAGTTGCTACAGCTAGACTTGAACTTGCAATCCTTCTACTTCAGCCCCCCAAGTTGCTGGGATTACAGGTGTGTACCACCACACCCCAGCTCAGGACAAAAATATAAAACAAGCCACTGTTCAGGTAATAGAAGAAGTAATGAGCAAATTGTAGTATATGTATACAACAAAATACATCTCAGCAATAGAAATGAAAAAAACTAGTAATGTATGATTGTGCAAACAATATGTTTAGCAAAAAATGCCTGACTCAAACAGTACTCTCTCTCTCTGTATACACACACACACACACACACAATATATATATATATATATAGTACTGTATGTGTGTTTATACACACACACACACACACACACACACACACACAGATATCTTGAAATTTATTCATTTCAAGCGCAAATAAAACTAGCCCATGAAGATAGCACATGACATCATGCTAGCCTCTGCTTGGGTAGACGATTGCTTGAAAAGGAGCACTAGTGAACTTCCCAGGATTCTGGAAATAGTCTCTATTTTGCCTGTGGTATGACATGGATGTATAATTTTGTCAAATCTCAGCAAACTGTATACTTCTTTTCATTTTACCAGATGTAATTATACAATAACACAAACATGCACTTACATAAATAAAAAGTTTGAAATGAAAATAAAAACACAGTTGAAAAGAATGAAAATGGAAAAGTAGAACACCCTCACCATTTAGCTTGAATCATGGAATTCAAATCCTTAAACAGAAAATCTGATGAACTATTATCTTAAAAATGTACCTGGTATTTGTTTTACTAGGGTGTGTTAAGACTCATAGACATGGAAATTCCTACCTTAAAGGAAGGAGTTTTACTCACAATTCTCCAAAGGCAGGAGGCACAGCAAGAGCACACAGGGTCACATAGAGAAGCAGTAGGAGGGAACAGAAGGAGGGGTGGAAAAATGGATGAGAGATTTTATTATGGTTTGCTCAGAAAAAAAGCAGCTGGTAGAGGCCGAGTAGGTAGGTTTTATGATTGGATAGGTTGAATAATTTTAGTGAGCTCCAGGGTATAGGAGGTATTCTAAGTTGATAAGGAGGAGAACATATTGGCAAAAAGTGTAGCAGCTCTGCGAGAATCTGGTAAAGGTAGTGGTTGGTGACACAGGCTCTGGTTTGGTTGTTTTACATAGAAAATGCACACTGGCATGTGAATGATTTTCTTTCTTTAGAAATTAGTATCTCAGTAACGGGAGACTCTTCTAAGTCAGCGAGACCAAGATTATAAAATATAGAAAAAGATGTTATTAATACAGCCATTAAACCATGCCTAACAGCTTGTTTTTCTTCAATATGGGTCTACATATCTTGAAACCAATGTAAAGTTTATGTACTGTCCTATAAAAAGCTTCAAAATAACAAACAAGGTTTTGGATTTTATCATTGTATGGGTTGAGGAAAAGCATTCTTAGTAACCATCTGACAGGACAAAGGGAAATTCACCCAAACACAGGGTTAGACAATATTTAGACATCTGACTAGAGTCAAGTAGCTGTGAGAAAACATAAACAAGGGGAAATATGCCTTCTTCAGAAGAAAGAGATCCTTGAGCCTCTTACTATTTATGTGTATAAGAAAAACTCAGGAAAGAGTTTCACATGTGAATTCACTTTTCAATAAGTAGTGATTAAAAATTATTAAATGGGACATATTTAACAGCACCAACCAACAGAGGCCATGTACCTATTTGTATGAAGGAAAACTCCAGCTTTCCCTGTGGCTGCCTGTTGAACATTTGTGTTGCAACTCTAAAGAGCAAGAGATATTAATTCCTATGGGGCCCACTGGAACCTATGGGACAATATGTTTGGGACAAAGCTAGAGAATACATATGTCCCAATCTTTTCCCCAGATATTTTATTTTACAATGGTCCAAATCACCTTTGCTGAAATGTTTTAAGAGATCAAAGAACAAGCTCCATTTTTAACAAAGCTATGTCATTTTGATTCAGTAAGGCACTTTCCATAAAGTATTAATATGTATTTTTTGCCTCAGATTCTGTTTTCTATTTAGGAAATCTAGTTAGTAGGAGGAGTGGGATGGGAATTCATAATGCTAAAGTGAAACTATATAGTTACTGCAAGGAATGACAGAATAGGAATAGATCTCGCAGTTAGATTATCTACTGCTTTGAAATTTTCTAAAGCTTAAAAATGTATCTTATTAGGCACGTTCCAATGACACTTTCAAACTGGGTGTTTTTAGAGTACG
This sequence comes from Xerus rutilus, assembly GCA_028644305.1. Lineage (NCBI taxonomy): Eukaryota > Metazoa > Chordata > Mammalia > Rodentia > Sciuridae > Xerus > Xerus rutilus. Next base: position 79,842,401 of record CM053400.1, on the reverse strand, counting down.
AAAGCTGAAGGTTGCTCCTTAGGCTCTTCAAGTCTGACTCCACGTGAGAAACCTAACTGAACTCCTAAGTAGGCACAAATGGACAAATTCTCCTCTTAGTCTTAAGTTTGTGATTCTGTTTTGAATAATCACTGAGATGAAAGAAAACATTAAATACTGGGATGTCTTTGATTTCTCAGATATTTTTCATTCCTGATCTATTTGCATCACTTTTTTTTCAGTTATTTGCTGGACAATCACAATACTTTTCATAAGAATTAAAGGTTCAGGTTAATTTTCTTTTATAAATTCTGGCTGAGTTTCCTCATTCAGTCTCTAATGCAGCAAAAATATGCCAATCATTTTAGCCCCTTTGATCTTATTAAAAAAAACTCTTGAATATTTTTGTGAAGATTATCCAGTGCATATTTGAATAACAATCAATATACTTTAGCTAAAGCCCTTAATTCTCTACCATTTGTTCCCACATGGTGGAGGGGGAGGGGTGTGTGTGTGTGTGTGTATGTGTGTGTGTCTCCCTAACTAGTTGTAGTACTTCTATTCTTATTTTCTACTTATATTCTTGATTACAGAAAGTTAAGAAACAAATATTAAGTACAATATTGAAAACAGATTGTAACTTTCCAAGTAATAAGGAAAATGGTCCAGAAAATGAACAATTTTTATTTTATGTCTCTGTAAGATGAAACATAAATGCATTTTCATCTGTTCAGGTGACAATTCAGGGGAGATGCAGGAGTGAACTGAATGAGGCTACTGCTTAATGCATTACTTTGGATGCTAAGATGGATGTTGAAGTTAAAGAGATTTATCTTTGTAAATACCTAAAAAGGATAAAAGGGCAAAGAAGGTAAAGACTTCAGAACAAAATGTGGATTTGATAATTAAAAAGGAGGGATAGATGGAAGATAGTTTAGAAAAAAATTAAAACTGTTCAGTCCATGAGTAGATTTGAGCAAAGATTGCTCATTAGACAAATTGCAGGTCAGACAGAAATGGCCCCATTTTGTTCTGTTCTTGATGGGCGCAGCCTGAAGAAAAAATGTGCTTGGCATGAACAATGTAATGGACCCTGAAGTGAAGCAGCTGGAAGTTGTCAGATATCCACACTTCTCACATCAGTAAAACTGAGTGGTGCACAACCATGAATATAATAGTCCACCTCTTGTATTGCACATATCTTTTTAACATATATGTACTAAAGAAGCCATTTATGGTTTTCATGAGACTCTGCCTGAGGGAAACCAAAAATACTGATGATCCTTGTTGTTTTCATTGGTCAAGGAACAGAAACAGTTCTTCACTGTCTCCCTCTTCCAATATCTATTCTAAGTTCTTCTCACCCTCAACTGTCATCTCTGTTTTTTTCCTGGTAGTATGATCCAAAACTTCCCTCCTAAAAGAACTAAATTTTGGTAACCATATCCTTATCAGGATGGGGCTGCTACATGCATCCATTTACAGCTAAAACTGAACAGGTGAGTACAAAGATATATCCAGAAGGATAACCAGTTCCACACATATTCTTTCCTGCCTACATTTGAAAAATATCAGCTCCATGCCCTTCTACTGATCATAGTGTATTATACCTGCCAAGATGGTGGACCTTCTTTTCAACTCTTATCCCTATATACAAATGGTTTCAAAACCCCAGGCAACAGCTGTAGTTTGTTTCCTGGAAAGAGTATACCATATTTGGGGATCACAAACTACCTATAATTTATGGAGTCCAGAGTTGGAGGATTAGAAGCACAGGGTCCCTCAGAATATTTAGAGATTGATCTAGATATGGAAGCAATGCAGTGACACCACTGATTATACACCTTAGTTCCTGGAACCATTTATTCTTCCTGTTGGGGACATAGAACTCTATCTGGGTCTTTGAGTGCAGGCATTGATCCTGAAGAATGGCATTCCATTCTTGTAGAGAATATCCCTATATTAGAGATTCATCTTTACCTTCAGTTATTTGTTCAGGCCAATGGTTTCATGATGTGTAGGTGTGAAATCACCAGTGTTGTATAATGGCCTTTTGCTCAGATTTCTTCCTGGTATGGAATTACATACTTGTTGATCAAGCATTCTCTAAACCTGGGGATAGTGACTCTGTCTGAGGCTCACCAGGCAGGAAAGGTGAATACATCCTTGGAATAGTTATGTATCTGTATGGAATAAATCACTGACCATTGCAGAATGGAAAGGAACATATGTTGCCAATTTTTAGGGAAGTGGCCAATTGACCTCTTTTTAAGAAATAATGCCATATGGAGGTTCAGCATTGGTCCTTTTATGGAATTAGAGTATGCAGAGCCAGTAGTAGTTATATCAACCTTAAAAATTTATATATAGCCTCCAAATTATTCAACATGATTTTTCTTTTAATATGTTTGTTATGAAATAGATAAGGGTAAACGTTCGGCTTAAGTGGCTTAGTAGTTATCTGTGCTTGGTTTTAAAATGCTCCTTTCAAAATGGATATGTTATGTTGATCATTAATATGCAAATACAAAAATTTTCTCAACTTATAATCATACCTATATGTTTTTCCAAAAGCTTTATCAAAGGCTTTTTTTTTTGTTGCCAATATTATAGAACATTTTTTCCTGGGTTTCTAAAATGTTTAGGCCAGGAAACTTTACATTTTCTTACCTTATTCTATTTCTCCTTTCAAATAAAGTGGATGAGCAGCTCCAGGAGTTCATAGTCCACCCATTTGGATGATTTTTCTTGACTACAATTTTTGAAATAAATCCCGAGTGTGCTGTAATGTAAGCACTGTGTATTTATAGCTCATTCCTATGCTCTGTGTTTTCTTACCCAAAAACCAAGTTTAGACCTTTTTTCTTCTCTTTTATCTAAACAAAAGGACCTCCCCCAAACTAATAGCCATAGATGTGTATGATTGCTACTGTATCAGATGACATAGGTCTCTGGGCCACTTTATTATACAGCCTGTTCATGCTCTCTGGTCCTGGTTAGGTAAGATCCAGAAGAGATTATTATTATTTTTTCTCTTAGGATAGACTTCTGTGTGGCCCATGTGAATTTGTGACATGTTGGGTCCAAAAATTCACCCAAATTTATTATAATAAGCAGCTCAAGAACATTGGTTACTTAGTGTATAATGACCAAGCTTTCCATCTTTATTCATTTTTCATAACATTCTAGAGGGTATTTTGGGAGAGAGGAGTATACACTACAGGTGACACAACCTTTCTCTATAATTTAGGGACCTACATTGTTGTTTTCTTAGAGTGAATGTCTTCTTATTTCAAGTATTCCAACATCCTACGGTTTGCTTGAGAATTTGAAGGAAGTGGCAGAGCGGCTTGCACTTTACCCTTGGACCTAATGCAGAGGCTTTTCTTGCTCAAGTCATCACTGAATTTGGCATCCTCTGTGTTACCAAATCTATTGGCAGAAATAGTATTCCTACATGTTGAATGCATTGTCTACAGAACATCATAAGTATACTAAGTGTTGTACTTCCTTCTTTGAAGGAGGGGATGCAGGATGCGAGAAACATTAATTTTGCTTTTATTTTAGATGGGGATTGCTTAGTATGTTTTCAACAACTGACTTTCTGAAATCCTTAATAAAATGAAATCTTTTAAATCTTTTTGAAACTTGAAGGATTTAACTTTATATTCTGGTCTGCATGGTACTTATCATGGTCTCCAGCATACGAGGCACCCTTCTAAGTCATCATGGTGTCACTAGTATACATACCAGTGTGGTACTCTACAATTAACTAGATGGTTCAGATCTCTTTGGATGTTATTTGAGAGTAAGAGATGGAGGGAAAGCAAGAAGCAGGTAACACTCTAAAGCCTTTTACAATATGCTCTAACAATGATACAAAATCTGGCATGGTGACAATTTAGTTGGGCTTGTGGTAGCCTGTAGTCATTTTTAAAGATCTATTCAATTTCTTCATTAAAAGTCTGGTGAAGTAAATAGATTTATGGAGAATGATAGGGACTATTGATTCTTTAGATCTTTAAGGGTGGCACTAATCTCTATATCTCCCATGAAATAAATTGTTTTGAAGTTACTGTTCTAGCCAGGAGTGGAGGGATGGTAGTTTTAAAGGCTTGTTATTGAAGGATGATTGATCTTATAGGCCAAGGACATAGGGTTTATTCCAATAGTCAAATATGTCACTGCTGATAGTGTACTCAACAACTGGGGCATGAAAATGAGGTAGCTCTGTAGAGGCACTGCACTCATGATGAGAAAAATTATAGACATGAGTTCATTCATAGGACTATGATATGTCAGTGTGCAGGTATCATACTTCTTTTCTAAAATCCTTAAAATGCCTGAATATTTTCTTTTCTCACAAAAATGCAAAATTTCTCTCATTAGCTTTTCCTTGTTATCATTACTGATGTGAAAGTCTTTTGCATCCTTCCCATTCCAATGGAAACTGACATTATCTAGCTTTTTGATCATTGGTTCAGCTAAAACATTAGCCAAACCCAGAAAAACAAAAATACACCTTTACATACTGAAGTCTATGAGTTTATGTCAAATATCTCAGCATTCATTTATTTCACACACTGAGTTCCTCTAAATTTTCTGCCCCCCTTTTTTCCAGAATTTTCCATACATTTTTCCACCGATAAAAGTTACTGTTCTTTTAAACTTACTGCTTTTTGTATTCTCTGAAAATATCTGTCTCAGTAAACATTAACAGTATTTACAGTAAAACATATTTGAAGCTTACCTTTTGTGTTAATTGTATATTTCAAAAAGAGCACAAATTGCTTACATTAATAAGGTTGGTCTCCTGGTTGTCTTCTCTTTTTAATGTCACCCCGCAAATTCCGTATCTCATCTGCTGAAGAAAAACATACACAAAATGTTCTTGACTGATAGAATTATTTATTCTTCAAGTAACTATTGATCATCTGTACTATTTATGAGCTATGTGAACTCTGGGAAATATTTTATCTGTTAAATGAGAATGATAATAGATCTTGTTACACACTATTATGATTTAATTATTGAACATATGAAAGATGTGTACCACATATCATATTTGATTGACTGTAGGATGTAAAATTTTCACATTTTAAGATTACCTACCCTGGAATTAATTTTATATGGTGTGACATCTTAAAATTATTGCTAGTCAGTTCATATTTGTCTTATATTTTTATGGAAAAAATACATTATCACTCCAGCAAAATTTTTTAAAATGCCAATATCATTTAAATTAGATGCAATGAAATGTAATACAAGGTTCTTGTAACAGTTAAGATTTTTTTATGTTTCTAAAGATATATAAAGCAAATTTGAATGGTTTAAACAAGGAAGAATTTATTGACACTTGGCCCTGAAAGTTCAATGTAGTATCATTATTAGACATGGTTTTATCTGGTAGTTCAGAGGACAAAGATTCTCTTCATCTTTTTATTTCTGCCTTCTGCATGGTAGTCTTAATCTTTAGAATGCTATGGTACTTTCTATTTCCAAATACACACACACCACGCTTAATTGACCCAGTGGATTCAGGATGTTCTCTCACTGTATACAAATGGTTGCAGTCCTGAAATAATCACGGCACGTCATACTTCCTGGTATTTGTGTTTTTTGCAGAAATTAGAATATGTCACCTAGCTTATATTTTACCTTAAATGGGTTGGTTCCTGTTCCCAGAGATATCACTGTGCCTTAAAATGATTAAAGTAAATAAGTGAGATAGGTGGGCTCTCAGAAAGCAAGAAAAAGAGACCCTTATCAAGGGGAGAACTCAATCAACAAGCATGACCATGCTTTTCCTCTTTAGTTATGTGACTAAAAACTGCAGCATACACTAGTAACAGATCAACTAGAACAAAAATATAGTCACTTTAAATATCACTAGATTCAAGATAAACATTGTGTCCATAACTGATTTATGGCTAGGCTGCTTAACCAAAAAGAAACTTTCTGAACATCAAATACCAAATGATTGTCATACTATTTGATTTACAAATGTGAAACTTCACATTTTTTCCCATGAAAATTACACATATGATCAGAAAGATCAATCCTAGATGTGTCACTCATTTTCTCTTCTGAGAGGGAAGTGGCACCTGCATTCTTTTTGGGCTGTGTCTACCTTTGCTTAAATAAATTTTTGTTTGTGCCTTGCTTTTGGCATGTCCTAGAATTATTTTCAGCAGTGAAAGTCAAGAACATCTTCAGGCCCAATTGGGTTGCCATTGGCCCCATTAAGGGGGATCTCCTTGGACTCCTGTCCTGTGACAAAAGGACTACACCAGAACTAATATTTAAATAAATCCCACACAAAATTCATTCATTCATTCACTCACTCATTTTGTCCTTACCATTCTTTTGAAAGTACTCTAAGGTTACCAAGTACTTCTATGTAGATAAATTTTGCCATTAATTTAAAGCCCTAATCTTATTCACATATTCAGTAATATTCATTAAAATTTGTTACTTTGTCCTTCTAAAAATACTTGCTTTATTGAATTTTCAATGTAAAAAAATTTCTCCTTATTTTCTTCCTATAATACTGATGCTTCTTCTCATGCTCAAAAACAGTTTTCTTTCACAAAAGAAGAGTCATAATCACCATATGTGCATATCTTTCTAAATGATAACTGTTTAGAGATCCTTAATATTAATTTTGTGATCCTCTTGTCTCTTTATTTACACTTTTTCCATTGCTGGTATTATGTGATACGATGGCCATAAATACTATCTCAGCACTAATCAATCTGAAATGCATGTAACCATCCCTGACCTCTATCATTATCTGCAGATTGATATATCTGATTGTCGGTGTGACAAATTAACTTGGAAAATAACTCTATTTCAAATCCAACATGGCAAAAATTTAACTCTGATGTTCCTACTACTTAAAACATGCTCTTATCTGAAAAAATTAATATAATCTTTAGATTCATTCAATTGTTTAAGAGTAGAATCCCACGTCTAACTGAATCACAAAATCAAATTAATGTGCACATACTCTTAACTGCACATTAAAATATGTATTCCAAATACAAGTCATTACTTTCCCGGTTTCCACTGTAATCAAAGTCAACATCTCTTACCTGCACTATGTTAGTTAATCCCTCCCAGAACAACTTCTGAAGTATCAATATACAGAACAGCCAGAGAAAAGGTTTTTTTCTATTAAAAAGCATATTTTTAAGGCTGCCTGTTAAAAGTATATTTCAGATTATGTAATTTCTCTGTTAGCATCTTCACAGTGGTTTCTTGATCACATTTAGATAAATGCAAAATAATTCCTATATCATACAAGGAATTACATTCCACTCCCTTTCCTAGTAGTATCACTTATTTCCTGTGCTTCAGTCACATTAACTCACCTGCCATTTTTATGAAAATAGCCCACTAATTTCTATCAGAAGGCTTTGTGGTTGCTTTTCTTTCATTTGGAAAGTTAAATTACTCACGAATTAATTACACAATTTGCTTCTTTACAGCTTTTAATTTCTGTACTACTTCAGAAAAAACTTCCCCAATTTCAGGTTTAAATAGTACTTTGTTTTATTTATTTTTTTTTTACCACACTTGTCATGACCTAACATTATAAAGTATTATTTGTTTGTAGATTGAGTCAGTAAAACATAGGACAGGAGTGAAGGAACTCTGCCTCTTTTGTATAACACTCTATCAGCACTTAACTATATGCATAGCACATAAAAAGCATATATAATTTGTTGATTGAGTATATAGAATTCATTACTATCTCCCAGTTTAGGCTATGTGTTATTAAAGTGATACTTCAAAAATTCTCATTATCTATCTATATCTGTCATCTAGTATATTTGGAATATTCCTACATTTTATTTTTTCTTTAGGCAATATTGAATGAGTAAAGCACGTGCTATTATTTTCTCCATTTACGGATAAGTAATCTGAACAAAAGGGGAAGGGAAGTTACAATTTTTGATCATCAAGTAGAAGTTTGAGATGTAACTTAATTCTCAACAATAACCAAAAGAAGTTAGTATGATGATTTATAGCTAATAAAACATGAAAACAATTATTTAATCATGTCTGTCTGTTTTAAATAATTCTGATTTTTCTACAATTTCATTATTACCTGTAATCGAATCACTTTTATTATAGCATATTGTCTCCTTTTACAGCATCTCTATGCTACCCCAAAAGCTGAGACCGTTCAAGACCAGCCTAGGTAACAAAGCAAGACCCTCATCTCAAAAATAAATAAATAGAGTTTGTAACATCCATTAAAAGAATGTTAATACTGTGGAGGTATACATTCAACTCCTTGCTTTTATTTAGAAGGAAAAATGTGGAAGATGTCTTGCATGCCCATCTCTCAAAAAGAAGCACCTTATCTGAAAACCATAAAGCACTTTATAAGATTATTTCAAAAAAGTTATTATAGATTCCTATCAATTTGTGAAGAGATATTCAATCTTTAGCCATTTTCCCAGTTTGATTTATGCTTAGTTCTGATTTTTAAAGTGTTGATTGAACAGTTCAGGTGTGAATTATGTTAAGGTGTTTATTAGGCTGATGATTTTAAAAATGAAAAGTAGTAGAACTCTGTGTAGTGAAGTGAATTTTTTACAAAGTAGGCCTGTTTAAATGAAAATTTATCACAGACAACCTATGTCTGGCCAGATGAACTGTTATACTTACAAATAATTTCTACTATGTGAAAAAAAAAAATCGAGGCAACAGGTTTCAAACTACCTTACTTCAGAATATACTATAGAGCTCTAATATCCAAAATAGCTTGGTATTATCATAAAAACAGACACATGAACCAAGGGAGCCTAATAGAAAACCTAGAAAAAAATACATGCACCTATGGCCAAATGATTTTTGAAAGGCTACAAACAACATGCATTAAAGAAAGAAGGGTCTTTTTAATAAATAGTGGAGAGGAAATTGGATATTCACATGTGTAAGAATGACACTAGACCATAAATCACTCCAGTTACAAAAAATCAACTCAAAATGTATTAAAAACTTAAATGTTAAGACCTGAAAGTATGAGACTACTAGAAGAAAACAGGAAAAACACTTCAGGATATTTAAATGGAAAATAATTTTTTGGAGAAGACCCCAAAAGTACAGGAAACAAAAGCAAAATAGTGTTATATAATACTAAAAAGCTTCTGTACAGCATAAGAAATAATACAGTGAAGAGAAAACCTATAGAATGGGAGAAAATATTTGCAAAATATACATCTGGCAAGGGATTGGTATCCAGAATATACTCTAAAAAAGGATGTATAAAATCTCAACAGCATGATTGGTTCCAAGATGGCGGCCTAGATGGACTTGGCCTTCCTAGTCTCTCCAGGACCGGAGTTTAAAGTAGCAGAAATCCTGTTTCTCAGAAAGTTTTTAGAGGACACCTGACAGCTGCCTCCACACAGGAACTCCACTTGCGTGCCGGCAGGACTGCCAAGCCCCAGCATTTGCTAAGGACTCCAGCTGCAAACTCTAGTGTGTGATTCTCCTCCTGTGCAAAGCCTGCTCCTACACAGGATCCCTGGCTCCAGCGCACAAACATCTGGCAGGATCTTGGTGGCCCACTCATGCAGGAACCCTAGCCTTTGCTTCCACAGGACCCCTGGCTGCTGCTCTTGTGTGGATCTCCCTCTACCAGCATGGAACCTCCCTGTTTGCCTGGGGTGGGGGCATGGGACAGGATCTGGAGACAAACTTTTACTTCAGCATAGCACACCACAGAGATGCATCGCTGAACACTGCATCCAAGATCACTGACTGGTTTAGCCCTTTGCCTATCTCTGAAGCAGACTGCTTCTTTGTGAAACTCCAGCTGCTCCATTTTTCACCTGAGTGGGCAGATATTCAGAAGTAACAGAAAACTCCACCTACAGGAGGTGAAGGGAAGCAATCTTGTTTATTTACATTGAGACTTTTTAATTTTTTTTATTTTTTTCTAATATTCCTTTTTTTCCCTATGGTCTTTTCTTCCTTTATTTTTTCTCTTCTTTTCTCTCTCTGTTACTCTTTTCCCACCCTCCCATCCCCAACATTTGTGAAACCAAGTATTTTTTATGCATTAGGATATGGTAGACTGGAATATCTGATTAGTATACTAAAGCTGTATTATATAGTCTCATAATTTCCACCTGTACATGTTTTATTTTTCTTAATTTTTATGTCTCCTCATTAATTCTACTCTATTTTCTCCCTTCTTATTAGTCTTCCCCAAATCTATTTCTGTCCTTTCCACTTATAGCCAACCTCTTTTGGATTCCTCTTTCATCCTTTCTAGGATCTAACAACCATATCCTTACTTCCTACTGCCCAAATATAATATCCTACACCCCATCCTCTGTTCTCTCTAGCTCACCAGCAGAAACTGTAGACCCTTGTGCAAACCTATTGTTTATATAGTAGATACTAATTGAACTCATAATTTCTGTATATTGTGACTAATCTGTAAATGTATTTAAGAGCTATTAGGAGCTACTTGATTTGAAACTATATATTGTTTGTATTGAGATCTGTCAATATTTGTCTACCCCTTAAAGGAGAGTTATTGGAACCCTGTAGGGAAACTATAAGCCTATAGGATAAAAACTGTAACACCTTGGATCTGCACAGCTGGAAGGAAGGATACACAAAGAACACAAAAAAACAAGGAAAGAAAGTGCCTCAAACAAACCAAGATACTACATTATTAGAATCCATGGTCAGCACAGCAGAAGAAATGTCAGAGAAGGAGTTCAGGATGCACATAATTAAAATGATCTGTGACTTAAAGAATGGTATAAGAGAGCAAGCCTAGTCAGCAAAAGATCATTTTGATAAACAGATACATTGGCAAACAAAGGAAGCAATAGATAACTTCAATAAGGAGGTAAAGATTCTGAAAAAGAACCAAACAGACATCCTTGAAATGAAAGAAACAATAAAACAAATTAAAAACTCAATAGAAAGCATCACCAACAGATTAGATCACTTGGAAGACAGAACCTCAGACAATGAAGACAAAATATTTAATCTTGAAAATAAAGTTGACCACACTGTGAAGATGGTAAGAAACCATAGACAGAACATCCAAGAATTATGAGATAACATTAAAAGACCAAATTTAAGAACTATTGGGATATAGTAAGGCATGGAATTTCAAACCAAAGGAATGAGCAATCTATTCAATGAAATAATATCAGAAAATTTTCCAAACATGAAGAATGAATTGGATAATCAAATACAAGAGGTTTACAGGACACCAAATGTGCAAAATCACAACAGATCTACACCAAAGCACATCAAAATGAAAATGCCTAGCATTCAGAATAAGGAGAGAATCTTAAAAGCCACAAGAGAAAGGAATCATTTTACATATAGGGGGAAACCAATTAGGATCTCTGCATACTTCTCAACCCAGAACCTTAAAGCTAGAAGAGCTCAGAACAACATATACCAAGCTCTGAAAGAAAACAGAGGCCAACCAAGAATCTTATATCCAGCAAAATTAAGTTTTAGGTTTGATGATAAAATAAAAACCTTTCAAGATAAATAAAAATTAAAAGCATTTACAGCAAGAAAGTCTGCACTACAGAACATTCTTGGCAAAATAGTCCATGAAGAGTAAATAAAAAACAGCAATAAATGGAGGAACTCTACTAAAGGAAAGGCCAATCAAAAGAGAAACTCAGTCAAGTTAAAAACTAAGAATAAACCAAAATGTCTAGGAATACAAACCATGTCTCAATAATAACATTCAATGTCAATGGTCTAAATTCAGCAACTAAAAGACATAGACTGGCAGATTGGATTTAAAAAATAACAAATAGTATACTGCCTTCAGGAGACTCATCTCATAGAAAGAGACACTCACACATTGAAGGTGAAAGAATGGGAAAAATCTATCACTCATGTGGACTGTGTAAACAAGCAGAGGTTTCCATCCTCATATCAGAGAAAGTGGACTTCAAACCAAGTTAGTGAAAAGGGATAAAGAAGATCATTTCATACTGCTTAAAGGAATCATACATCAGCAAGACATAACAATATTAAATATCTATGCCCTAAACAATGGTGCAGCCATGTATGTCAAACAAAACCTTCTCAAATTCAAAAGTAAAATAGACCACAACACAATAGTAATGGGTGATTTTAACACACCTCTCTAACCACTGGATTGATCTTCCAAACAAAAACTAAAAAAAGAATCTACAAAACTGAATAGGGCGGCTCCAAGATGGCAACCTAGATGGACGCCGCGGTCAGTCACTCCAGAACCGGCAATGGAAGTTGTGCAATTTCCATATCTCAGCCAGCTTCTGGGCATCATCCGACAGCTGTGCCCACAGGAATTCCACTTGCGCGTACGCAGACCCACCAGGCAGCAACATTTGCCACAAACAGTGTGACTTCAGAAGGAATCGGCTTGCCGCGACCCACAGCTCTGCTGCGGATGTTTGGAGCCCCAGCCCAGGGCCCCGCCCTGGGTAGGGCCTGCTTCTACACGAAGGGGTGGGGGACAGCTCATGGGAACAAACTGAACTCAACACAGAACACTATGAAAAGACAGCGATTTCACCAGCGGCCTGACCCAGAGTTACACCCGGCTGTGAAACCCACACCCAGGACACCAGCAGGGAAAGCCCAGCAAGCAACGGACAACACCACCTACTGGAGGTGAAAGGAACCATTCCTGTTTATTTACATTGAGACTTTTTTTCACTTTTTTTATTCTTATTTTTTATTTTATCCTTTAACTTCTTCTCCTAATATTTCTATTGTTTGATCTTTTTGTTTACTCTCACAGCTCTTTTATCTTTCCCCTTCTTTCTTTTTCCTTCCTTCTTTTCTCTCTCACTTTTTTCCTACCCTCTAATCCCCAACAGTTGTGAAACCAAGTATTTGTTATACAGTGGGTCATGGTAGATTGGGATTTCTGAACTGTGTACTAGAGTGATATGATATAGTTTTATAACTCACACTT
>CM053400.1:79709207-79823479 GCA_028644305.1 Xerus rutilus | reverse complement strand
GGTGGCTCACGCTTGTAATCCCAGCACTTAGGGAGGCTGAGACAGGAGAATCGCGAGTTCAAAGCCAGCCTCAGCAACGGCGAGGCGCTAAGCAACTCAGTGAGACCCTGTCTCTACATAAAAACACAAAATAGGGCTGGGGATGTGGCTCAGTGGTCGAATGCCCCTGAGTTCAATCCCCAGTACCAAAAAAAAAAAAGACAGTATAAAGCTTCTTTAAAAAAACTAAAACTTGAACTACCACATAATCTAGCAGTCCCATTTCTCCATGTGTCCAAAGAAATGAAATCAGTATACAGAAGAGACAGGTTCACTACTGTGTTTATTGACACATTGTTTACAACAGCCAAGAAATGGAATCAACCAACATGTCCTTTAGCAGATGAATGGATAAAGAAAAGGTAACTATACACAAGAGAATACTATTCTGCCACAAAAACAGTGAAATTCTATAATTTGCTACAAAGCAGATGGAAGGCAGGCACAGGAAGACAAATACTGCATGATGTCACTCATATGTAGACTCTAAAAGAGTTTCTCTCATAGAAGCTGAGAGTAGAATGGTGGTTACTGGAAGCTGGGAAAAGTGGGGGATTGGGAAATAGAGAAAGGTTGATGAAGGAGTATCAAATTCTGGTTAATAGAACATGAAGTTTGGGCATGCTGGTGCAGAGTAGGGTGACTAGAAAACAAAATGTACTATATATTCCAAAGTGCTAGAAAAAAGAACTTTAAACATTTTCAAAATTAAAAAATGATAAATGAAGATATATATGTTTAAACAATTTAAATATTGTATAATATATCAAAACATTTTATGGTACCCATTCATATGTATAATTTTTGTTATGTTTCAGCTTAAAAATAGTTTAAAAGTTTATGTCTTTGTTGATTTTTTGTTTAGCTGTGTCAACAGATGAGAAAAATAACAAAATCTACAATTACAGTCATGGTGTTGATTACTTTTCTTTTTAATTAGGTCAGTTTTTGCTTTATGAATTTTAAAGTTGAACTTATTTGCCTATGTGTTTTTGATTTGACTTTTTAAAAAATTTTATTTTAATACATCTGTTTGGGTTTTTATTATTACTTTATAACAGATTATAATATTTTTGCCTAGGGATTAAAATCTACACCTTTAGCTTTTTATGGTCTCATAGTAAATAATTACTTCATGTAAAATATAGACACTAAATTATAGTCCAATTCATCCATACATCCTTTACATTATAATTGTTATGTGTAATACACATAAGTACATTACAAACTCTATAAGACAATGTTATAATTTTAAAGCATTGAGTTATAAATTAATTGAGAAAAATGGCTAAAATGTAACCTCTTTCCTTTACCCAGATACTATACCCAGTGTTTAAAAAAATTTTTTTTCTGAGGATTTTAGTTTTCATTTGATAAAATTTTCCTTTGGCCTGATTTTACCTTATTCTTCACACACATACGCATACATGTGCATATATGTGTGCATATGTGTGTGTATATATATTCTGCTATTCAGTTTTATCTTATGGTTTATTTCTTTCACTTTAAAAATGTTGTTTTACTCTCCTTTGGCTTACTTGGTTTCTGATTCAAGTCTAGTCTTTAATATTATTACTTATTTTTGTGTGATGTGTAATTTTTCTTTCTTCTTCTAAGATTTTTCTTTTATCTTTTGGTTTGATTCTTAAGTGCCTCAATATGGGTGTTTTGGTACTTATTGTGCTTGGTGTTCATTTATCATCTCATATCTTAAATTCTGCTTTTTAACAAATTTGAAAAAATGTGGTCATGATATTTGAAAGTTTTATTTTACCCTCACATACACTTTCTCTCCTCTTCTGATATTCCAAGTATAGACATATTTGAACATCAATATCATTTATAACAGGGCCTTGGCACTCTGTTCTTTGCTTTAATTCTTTACTCTTTCTATTCACACAGACTAATTCTCTTCCACTGACTTCAGTGACATTTATTCTTTCATTTCTCCATGTCCATTGGCTGTTAGTTCATTTAGTTTCATTTTTTCATTTTATTTAGTTCTTTCAATCATTTTGATTTCTCTGCTGACATTTCCAATTTCTCTGCTTAAGTTTTTGGATTGAAAGAAAAACAACTTTCTTCACTTCATCAAGAATAGATCTTATCTACTTTCATATGTTTTCAGCATCTGGTTCATCTCTTGATTAAGTTTATTTTGTTTTCTCTTAAAATTTTAATCCATTTTCTTGATTTTCATTGTGTTGGGGTAATTTTAGATTGCATATTGAACTGTATGAAGTTTAAGATGTAGGTATTCTGGATTCTGTGATTTTTCTTTCATATTTTGTTTTGATAGGTGATATTTCTGGGTAGACTATTCTGATCTTAGGTCAGATCTCTCATCTAGGTGTTCTACTTTAGGCTACTTCTGTACAGTATGGTTCAAGAGAGAGAGAAGTGGGACACAGATTTTGGGGATCCCTGTACAGCTCCTCTCTCTGTGATATCCTCACTTTTTTCAGTTGTTCATGGCAGCTTTGCTTTTGTCATTGCTTAGCCATAGTACTGTTTTCTGAGCATCCCCTCCAACCTTACCACTGCTGCTCAGTTCCAGACTAAAACCTAGTCTATGGGAAGTGACTTGTGTTAGCTCCTGCCTCTTCTCCAAGCAAGTTTTTCTGCTTGCATACTTATACAGTAACAAATACTAGTTCTGTTGAAATGCTGTCTTTGGCTAAACTACTTGTTTTGGCTTATAAACAGACATGTTTAGAGCATTAGTCAGAGGTGTAAAACAAGACTTAGAAACCATCTTGGATTTTTATTTTCATTTAAGAATTCCTCCACTTTCTTAAACATTCATGATTTTCTGACATCACATTTTTGTTTCCTTGATCCAGGAAGATTAGATGTTTTGAAGCAAAACATACCCAGGCCTCTTGAGTGAGCATAAACTCCCCATCAGAATTTGTCTTTTTTGGTTCACTCTTCTTATATTTGCATACTTTATTTTTATATTATTTTGAGGTTTTAGAGATTATTTATTTTCTCTTTTCAGGTAGATAGTATACAGTGGGATCCTACTCGAAAAAATCAGATGGATTTTTTAATATTTAAAATCCTTCAAAAATGTTTTATTAGTTTCATCCTGGATCATAAAAACACTACAAGGATCAAGAATATTTTTTTCATTTTACATTTATTTATTTCTGGTACCAAGGATTGAACCCAGGGAGGCTTTACCACTAAGCTACCCTCCCAGACCTTTTTATTTTTTACTTTTTTTTTGTTTTGAGACAGGAAGTACTTAAGTTGTTGAAGTTGACCTCAGTCTCCAGAGTTGCTTGGGATTGCCAATGTGTGCCACCATCCCTGCTAATTCTTATTTTAAATTCTTTATTGAGATCCATTTCTCATGACACAACATTATCTAATTTATAGCATTAAAGATTTTAGTATATTCAAATATTTGTGAAAGCATCATCACAATTTAATTTTAGCATATTTTCAAAATAAAAAAAAAAACAAAATTCTGCCTACCTTACAGTATTTGTTATTCTCCCTTTTCCTCCCTCATCTGAGTCCTAGGCAACCACAAATCTCCTTTTAGTCTCTGGATAATTTTATACAAAACATTTCAAATAAATGGAATCATATAACATGATCTCTGTGACAGATTCACTGATTAATACTCATCCATGTTATATTATGTATAGGTATGTCATGCCTTTTATTTATTGCTGAATAGTAATCCATTATCTGTGTGCAATAAATTGTTTATCCATTCATTTGCTGATGGAAAATTATTTCTTTTTTCTTCTCCTACTATTGTTTATACTATAAATATTTAATCTTTTTACTCAGACTTATGCTTTCATTTTTCTTGAGTATAAGCTGAAGAATAGAATAGTTAAGTTATATAGTAACTCTAAGTGTTAGCATTTTTAGAAAATACCAAACTGTATTCCAAAGTGGTTGCACCATTTTACAGTTCCCATCAGCAATATATGATGATCCCAGTATTTCCAAGTCTTTACCAGCATTTGTTAATGTTCTCATTTCAGCCATCTTAAGGGACAAAAAGTAGCATTATATTTTAGTTTTGATTTGTATTTCCCTAATGACTACTGATTTTAGACATCTTTTTGTATGCATACTGATCATCTGTATAACTTTTTTAGAGAAGTTATTTGCCCCAAATTACATTGGGTTATTTGACTTTTATTGTTGAGTTGTATGAATTTTTTATAGTCTGGATTCTAGTTCCTTCTCAGACATATGATTTCCAAATATTTTGTCCTGTTCTGTGAGCTGGGTTTTCATTTTTTTATGGCATCCTTTGAAGCACAATTGTTTTTTATCTTAAGAAGTCCAAGTTACGTAGTTATTTTCATTTTTCATTTGTGCTTTTGATATCATATTGAAGAAACCATCACCTAAGTTAAGTTCACAAGGGTTTACTCCAATTTTTTTCTACCAGTTTTATAACTGTAGAATTTACATTTAAGCCTCTGTTCCATTTGAGCTAGTTTTGGCTTATAATGTAATATAGGGGTCCAATTTCAGTCTTTCAATGTATTATACAGTTTTTATAGTACATTTGTTGAAAAAAATTAGTCTTTATCCCATTCCATTCTGTAAACAGCATTGCCAAAACAACCTATTTAATCAAACTGACTGAATAAGTTACTTTATTTATGTTATCCTAACTCTGTTATGTGTAACTATGAGAGTATTTTTATTCCAATCCCATGCTCTATTATAACTGTTTGAATATTCTTTAAAATCATGAAGTATAACTGCTCCAATTGTTTGAAGTCACGCCTTGTGGGTCAGCTCGATGAGTTGGGGTCCCGAGAAACAAAAAGGGTTCTTCGAGGAAGACAAAGTGGGGTCTCACAGGACGAGGTTTTGGGGTGACAGTCCACAGAGTCACTCCACCCAGACTCCGGAGGTAGGTAAGACTGCTCTTCCAGAGCGAGATGTAGAACCCGTTTAATCCAGGAAGTACAGAAGCTTATATAGGGTCCTCCGACCAATCATGGCCCTGAGGTTACAACCAATAAGGCATGCTCTGCCGGCCTGCAGTTTATCAGCATAGAATGGGAAAAGAGGGAAGGGAGGGGTTGAAGGTACGAAGAATGCTCCTACATATCCCCCTTTTTACTTTTATTTGAAAGGTCAGTGGGGCCTGTATGGCCCATAAGCAAGCATGTTGGAGGAATCTGATAATCTACTCATGGGAGAGAATTATTCTGCTGGATTTTCAGACTCCTACATGTTGCATATGAGAGGGGGGTGCAAATGAGACTGTTGTCTGTCTTAGGTTGTGCCCCTCTGAGCATCTTACCCGTCATTAATCAAGCAGCCTGTGTGAATGAGAGGGACAAACAAGACTGTGCCTGTCTTGGGTTGTGCTCCTCTGTGCATCTTACCAATCATTGGCTACCAGCCCATGTGAATGTGCCCTGAGATGAGCTCTCTCCCAAGAGAAGGGATAATGGGGTTGGGAGGGGCTGGAAGGGAAGGGGTTTGGGGTTAAGATTGGCTGAAGCTGCGAAGTCTTGCATTTCCAGCAAACATAAGGTGGGAAAGCTTCTTATATGTTCTTGAGGGCTGCAATCCATGTGGTGGGAATTTTATTGTGTTTGGAAGGGGCTTCTTTCTTCAGTTGGGGAGTTATGTTGTCTTCTCGAGAGAGGCCTGGATGAATATTCCTGGCTGGGAATATTCCAAAGGGTCTTAGACTCTGTGGGGGAGAAGACACAAGCATAGTCTCTCCCTTGTTTTAGCAGAGGGTCTGGGCCCTTCCACTGAAGAGTCAAGGGGTCCTTCCATCATACTGAGGGAAGGGGGGTAGGAAAGGTAAATGGACCCCAGAGTTGGAATTCTGCATTGAGGCCTTGTTTGTCAAAAGTGAGATAGTTGGGGGTACATAAAACATCCAACAATCACAAAGAAAGGTCCTTCTCAGTAGAATCAAATTTCTGAAGACACTCCTTTAGAGTGTCTGCTTGTCCCTGAGGGTTATAGGGCATCCCTTTGGTATGGGAAATTCCCCAGAGAGTTAAAAATTCCTTCAATCTGAGGGAGACATAGTCCGGGCCATTGTTTGTTTTGATTGACCATGGGATACCCATGAATAGCATTTCTTGCATTAGAGCCTTAATCACATGGGTTGCTTTTCCCCCTGCAAGGGCAGTAGTGTACACAAGGGAGGAATAGGTGTCAATTATCATATATAAAAATTTAAATTTACCAAAGGTAGGGACATGAGTGCCATCCATCTGCCTGAGGGAGTTGGGTGTCAATCCATGGGGGTTGACTCCTTGTGGTTGGAGTGGATCCAACAGTAACAAATGCACAACAAGAGGAGCATGTATGAATCAGGTGTTTGAATTGTTGGATTGGAATTTCAGGCAATAGGAAATGAAGACTATCTGCTGAGGTAAAACCTCTGGTGTAAGGCTCTAGCTTGTTTTAGAGTGGACATAATGACTTCAGGCTGACTTACAAGTTTGTCAATAGAGGCATTCCCTTCTGATAGGAAGCCAGGCAATCCAGAATGGGAGTGAATGTGCTAATATACCATGGTTGTTGTCTTACTTCTAGTATAGCCTTGAGGGTAGCCATAGGCTGATTAACAGGACAGTCTCCGGGCCTAAATGTGGAATAAGCAATGGAAGAGCAGACCTTGACAGCATATATGCTGTCAGAGACTATATTAAGGGAATTGTTTTGATATCTTTCCAGTACCAGGATAAGTGCAGTCAATTCAGCTACTTGGACAGAATCAGAATGCCTTTGGACAAATTGATCATTTGTTATATTAGATCCCATTATAATGTAGCCAAGATGATGAGTGTTGGTGTCTGTGAACACACAAGGGGGCATAGGAGTGGGTTTGCTTGAGGGAAAGGCATGAGTGGTCACTGTCAATAGAAGATCTTGTAGGGTTTGCAGTAGTTTAGAAGGAGGGAGATCTTTCTATCATTATCTGGAAGTCTAAAGAAGTTTGTAGGAGGAAGGTGATTTGTTCCTAATGAAAGGGTATGACTATGGTGGCAGGTTCTTTATTAAAGGTGGATCTAGTTTGTTCTCTGAGCTTCACTGCTAAGGCTATAGTTTGTGAGGTGAGACTGGAGATTTTATGGCAGGAGCTCCAGGGAAGGTGTGACCATAATAAAGGTCTGTTACATTGCCAAAGGACACCTAAGGGTGACTTCAAGGTGGAAAATACTATGGCTGACAGAGGAATATCAGGGTCAAATCTTTGAAGCTGGGCAGATGTGAACAATTGATTAATTTCTGCCAGGGTGCCTCTAGCTTCTGAAGTAATCTTAAGCCTTCTAGAATGATGTTTGCTGCCTTTAAGCAGATCATAGAGGGGCTCAAGTACTTTTGGAGGTAATGGCAAGAATGGCCTAATCCAGTTAATATTACCACATAGTTTTTGTAACTCTGTCAAGGAGATGTCATTGGGGACATCAAGAGAGGGTTTTCTAAGGGCACTGTCCTTGATAATCTTCATCCTCCATGAAGGAAGAGAGGGTCGAGGAGAGTAGATTTCCCATGTTGAAGGAGTGGGGGGGATGGGAGACATTAAAGTGAAGGTAAACAGTATTGGCATATGGGCTCTCTGCGAAAGCCCGTCTGGTTGTACTCTTTACGTTTGCAGAGTGAGCGCGGAGGATAGGATGGCAGTGGTGACTCGGGGCTGCCTGCAGCGTTAGGCAGTTTACCAGAGGCAGGGGGGGTGTGGCCTTGGCCAGAGGAGGTGCGGGCACAGCATGCTTGGCAATCTCCCCTTTCTCTACTAGATGCAAAAAAAATCACTTTAGGACAGTTTAAGGCAGCATGAGGTTTTACGGCAGCACGATAAGGCAAGTGCGACAGTTTTTGCCGGCTTAAGTCCAAGAGCACACCTAATCCCAAGGTAGGGGCCCCGCCCTGACAGTGTGGGTATGGGTGGGGCCACAGGCACTTGTGACCAAGGCTGGCATGGGCAGGTCCATAGGGCCAGCACGTGGAGCACCCCAGGCACTGTTGCCGCTTGTGACCTGAGTGGGCATTGGCAGGGCTGCCAAGGCCAGCTCGTGAAGCTGGAGCCACCCCGTGGCTGGCAGGACCGCTGCTGCTTGTGACCAGGGTGGGTGCCGCTGGGGCCACCAAGGCCAGCAAGCAGAGCTGCTGTGTGGCCATCAGGACCGCAGCCACTTGTGACCAGGCCGGTGCCCACGAGCAGGGCAGTGCCAATCCGAGAGACAGAGGGCCCACGCAGAGGTAGCCGGGGGGCCTCTGGGGAAAGGAGGAGTGGGGAGAGGTGGGACCAACCTGCGCAGCTGGGGGGCAGCCAATGAATGAAGGAAGCCTTCTGAAAGTAGGAGGAAATATTAGTGAAGAGAAGCCGAAAGCAAAGGGGACAGAAAGAAAAGACTAAGAGGATTTTAAGAAGAAGAAGGAGAATGGAAGTTTGGGTCTTAGGAGAGAGAAAAACACGAAAATGTTTAGAATTAGGGTTCCATGATGTAACTTTATCACACAAAGACAAACACAGGAGACAATCACAAAAAGGCTGGTGTTTCCTTCACCAGCAAGACAAAGACAGGGCACCACCGCTGATGGGTCGAGAAAGCCCCAGAGCACGTGGGCGCCAGATATTGTTTGAAGTCGTGCTCCATGGTTCTGCTCGATGAGTTGGGGTCCTGAGAGATGAAAAGGGGTCTCACAGGATGAGATTTTGGGGTGATGGTCCACAGAGTCATTCCACCCAGACTCCGGAGTTAGGTAAGACTGCTCTGCCAGAGCGAGATGCAGAACCCGTTTAATCCAGGAAGTACAGAAGCTTATATAGGGTCCTCAAACCAGTCATGGCCCTGAGGTTACAACCAACAAGGCATGCTCTGCCAGCTTGCAGTTTATCAGCATAGAATGGGAAAAGAGGGAAGGGAGGGGTTGAAGGTATGGGGAGTGCTCCTACATCCAACTATGTTTTACTTTTTTTTTTTTTGTACCTGGGATTAAACCCAAATGTTTTTTAGTACTGAGCCACATCCCATGCCCTTTTTCTTTAGTTGTCAGTTTAAATGTCATTTCTCCAAACAGCTCTTCCCTGGTGACTCAATATTAATAAATTTTACCATGTCATTTTTACATAGAAATACTTCATAGTAGTAGTCTTTTTTTTTACTTCAGAGCAATTACCACAAATTCTAAGTATTTACAAGTGGTTCAATTGAACAGGAAATAGACTCCAGGACTAGAAAGGCAAATGCCTGGCTTCAACCCCAGTTCTGCCACATATTATGCGATCTTAGACAAGATGGCAAACATTTTTGTGCCTCAATTTTCTCATTCTGTAAGACAGAATAAAGAATAGTATGTACCTTTTAAAGTTGTGAATATATATAAAGTTCTGAGAAAAGGAAATCTGCTTGGGGGGCTTGGTGAACATTATTCAATAGTATCATATTTACTCATTACAATTCTTGTCTCTTCTATTCTATGGGTTTCTTGAGGAAAAATACATGTAATTCTTCTCTGTTGCTTGTTTATATCACAGTAGCTGATACATAGGAGGTAGTCAAAATTTTTATCGTTGTTCTTCAGTACACAAGGACATTAATTGATAGTATAGTCAAAAATTTGAAATTTTTATGGTTATAATCCCCAAAATACTTGTCAGATTTTTGCTATTTGTTTTTACTTTGCTTTTTAAAAATATAATCTGGTACCAAAAAATAAAAAATAAAAATATAATATACATCTATGTTCCATGATGTTTTTTTTTTTGGCTTATATATTATATCTTTAAATGGAAGTTCTATTTTGGTTATCTTTTTGCTTAAGAACAGAGTGGAGAGTGGGTGGAGAAAATAGCTAGAGCAGTCAGTAACTTCCCTTCAATCTGTGTTCTCAAAATACATCATTACAACTTCAGGGTTTTATCATTTCAGGACACAGTTTTGCAACATCACTCCAACCCAATTCCATGTGAGCAGAAAGTTTGAGGATTTTAAAGTATAGTTCCAAACATTTCAGAGTTTTTTGTGTTGGTTTTAGTTTGGACTTGTTTTTATCATTATGCAGATGACTTTGTTAAATACAAGCTTATAGCTACACTAACTAGCATCTTTGAATAAATCAAGAAAATGTGGCACATCCAGGTACATTTAGACTGGAGTCATGTTTGGGCAGCAGAAAGTAGGCTGAATTTTTGTTCCAAATTTCCCAAACCATACAAGTGTATGTGCTGGTTTTGAAAGGTTATAATGCTTATTGCTGCCTTTCTATTCTTCTTCCCTTATCTCATCTGCAGGCAGATTTTATAGATTAGAATCTGGAATATCTAAAAATAAAGATGACTTGTCACTATATCCCTTCCCTCAGCCTCTCTTCCTTTGTCATTATGTAACCTAACCTAGTTTCATTGATTATGGAGACTTCTTTTTAGTTATTCAATGCTTTGATATACAGGCAGAGAAATAGGGCTCATACTAATTTAATGCAACATCATTTTAAGAGTTTACACATTTTTTCGATGTTAAGATCTTTGCAATCCAAGAACAATTGTATTGAGTCTTGCATTTTATAACTATTGAATAAATAGTAACGTAATGTCCTAAAATATATATTAAAAGCAATAGCACATCAAGCCCAAGTGCTGATCCTAAATTCAATGAAAAACATTTATAATTTGAACATTTTCATAGCAATGTCAGTTTTCATTACAATGAAAATTAAGTAACTAAATAAATCATAATGCATAATAGTTTTTCTACTTTTATATTTAAGAATTTGGAGTATCTATGTCTTTAATAAAGTTCAAGAGAGTGAACTTATAAAACCTTACTTAACACTTACCAAAAGAATGTGGTCAAACCACTTTGAAGGCAATCTCCACATACATTTTAACTTAGTTTAAGTGATTTGGATACAATAATCAGATTTCTTGAAGCTTTCAGCTGATTCATCATGCTGTCATTTAGAACTCCATCAAAGGTTTCTTTCCAAGTCAAAAGAACTTATTCCTTGTGAACCTTGACACATTATCTCATTTCCCAACTTAATGAGAAAGAATTCAAAATTAGAGATTATATATTAATCATGAGTTATTTTATACCAGTTTTATTAAACTAGTGTTTCCCTAAATTTATTCAACTTATTTATTTGTAAATTGTCTCTGTACATGTGTATGTGTTACATATACATATTAAAATATCAGGAGCTAGGGGGATATATAGCTCAGTGGAAGAGTGCATGTGTAGTATGCATGAGACCTTGGCTTCAGCACCAAAGCAAGCAAACAAACAAATAAATCAAAATCATCTAATGCTTATTTCTAGTTTAAGTTATTAAAATATTATCTACCAAGCTGGGCACAGTGGTATGTGCCTGCAGTCCCAGCTACTTGGGAAGTTGAGGCAGGAGGATTACTTAGGCCCAGCAGTTCAAAGGCAGATGGGAAACAAAACAAAACTGTCTCTAAGAAAACAAACAAAAATAACAAGAAAAATAGTATTCAACTGAGTGCTTATGGTAATATGTGGTCTCAAAATAACATTATGTTCTTTTTTTATATTGAGATTTTAATATTTGTTAAATAAATATATATTGTATTCACAAAGATAAAATTTCATCAGAGTTTATATATTTGATATTTACTGCACATATTCAGAAAAAAAATTCATGTAAAGTTGTTGCCTTAACAGTTTGGGTCCCACATTAATTTTATGCATTTTAGGTAATACTATAATATACTGGTTTATGCATATAATATTTTATGTTATATGAAACACCATTTATTTAGAACATAGTCTTTCTCTGTGGGTTATTTCTTACTTTTATACATTAAACTCTGATTACAATAAGCCATTTCTATTAAAAACTAAAAAAATGCAGGGAAACTTGCCACAATGATATTATAGGCTATTTGAAAGCCTCACGTAAAGCTACTTATTGAGTCCTGTGGGAACCATAATTCCCAGATTGATGTCATTCCTCAGGATGGTTAGGCACTTGGGCCCTAGAGGCAAACAGCCTGGATCCAATCCTAGATCTGCTCCTTAAGTAATATTTGACCTTGACCAAGTCAACAGCCTTTCTGATCCTCTGAGTCCCTGTACGTAAATGGAACTAGTGATAATGATTTCCTTAAGAAGTTACCGAAATTTTTAAGCTACATTGAATTTTCAGAGATTTCATACACCGATGTAATCAGATCATCAAACAGAATATTTCCTAATTCCCAAAATCTAGTAGTACTCCTTTCCCATCATTATGTCCCAGAGTAGCAACTATTCTGATGTATGCTAGCTCAAATTGATTTTGTCTCCATCCTACTTCATATCATTGGAATTAAGCACAATATGCTACTTTGAATTTGACTTATTTTCCTTAACTCTATGTTGAAATTCACTACTTTCATATAATTGTGAATAGTTCATGAAAAAACTCTGGAGAATGGAGTAAGAATATGTCAATATTAGCCTGGAATTTTACATGGTGAGCCTTAGAGTTAAAACATAAATAATGAAGGTCAGACTTCAGTTGAAGAATTATTGATAGGTGCTATAACGAAGTTTTTAGGTAGAAGCAAAGAAAAAATATATCAGGAATTTTCCTTGGAGAAATGTAAGAAAATAAAAGAGAGCCCTAAAAGCTTATAGTTTTTAGTAAACATCAGTTGCTATAACCTATTATTTTAAAAATAAATTTTTCTAAGAAGCTTAAACTCCTAATTGATTTGACAAATGTAGCTATGTTTTCGTGTGTCATACAGGCATGTTTGATCAAGGCAGAGATTATATTTAACTGCCATTAAAGCAGATGTCTTGAATGGGGCAAATTAATTAACATAAGAAATGGTTAGCTTTATAATCTGAAATTTGCTGAAATATATTTCCTTTTTTGGTACCTGGGATTGAATTCAGTGGTACTCAACCACTGAGCCACATTCTTTTGTGTTTTATTTAGAGACAGGGTCTCACTGAATTGCTCAGTGCCTCACTATTGCTGAGGCTGGCTTTGAACTCGTGATTTTCCTGTCTCAGCCTCCCAAAGTGCTGGGATTATGGGCGTGCACCACTGAGCCTGGCTGAAATATATTTTCTATAATCCAAATCTCTGTTTTATTTTTCATATTCATAGACATAAATATTACTATTTATCTTCATGGGAAATTAAAAATCAGCACTTTTATAAAGAGCTTAGATCAGTTCAGAAAAAAGCATTTAGATTTTGTGTTTTGTAGGACACAAAAAAAACTATCACATATTTATGGAGTATGTAAAATTGCATTGATTTTCTGGAGTTTTGATTAGACTTCAAGGTAGTAAATATTAGAAGAATAAAAATGCATGATGATATATAAATTTTATTCAATAATATTTAACACACAGTCATTTATTAATCATTCACTGAGTTCCAAATTTTATGCTATATACTAGAGATAAAAGTGAAAAATGCAGAATGTGCAGTTTGTTGGGGAAATAAATAAAGGTAAATCATTACAGACCATATGAGAAGTGGTATAACAGAGGTGCACAGACAGTCCATTGAGGTGGTACCTAATATTGACTGAGAATAGATTATCCATCAGAAAATACACTTACTTTCTAGAGTAGGACAGTCTGTGGTAAAGAGGGATGGCAGAGGAAGGCAAGAATATTTCAGTTAAATGAAAATAATTTATAATAATAGTCATGTGGCACTTCAAACAGCCCAGTAAGTCTGCTTCATGGAATGAGACAGTGGTAGTGACAAAAATACTGTAGACCCTCGTTTGCATGGGGTCATGAAGGCATTCTGTCAGAATAGTCATTTGAGCTATTTTCTGATGGCAACGGGGCCCTAGAGACATCTTGACAGGACAATAACATAACTAGTGTTGTCTTATTAGAAATACCCATCAGCCCAATGTGTGGAAAACTTCTTAGTGGAGAGCTGAAGAGATGAGGAGAAATTTATAGGTTATTTCGACAATAAAGGAAAACACTGGCAGATTCAATGCAAGCCAGTGGCACTAGATTAAACTAAGAATTAAAGATGTAATTTCATCTGAACTTTATCACTAGTTGGAGGAGGGAAGAATAGCATGAAGGGCAAGTGAGCCAATGAAAATCTATAAATTCAATATAAAGTGCCCATTTGTGGAACAGAGGAGTATGAATTTGGTCATGGTCCAGTTGACTTTGAAGTATATGTGAGACATTCATTTGGAGATACTCTCATGCAATGAATTAAATTGTGTCCCTCAAAATTTATATGTTGAAGCCCTAACTTCTGGTATAATGATACTTGGAGGGGCTTTTGGATAGTAATTGGATTTAGATGTGATCTTGAAAGTAAGGTCCTAATGAATGGATTAGTATCCCTGTCACAAGAGACACTAGAGACACTTGCTTTCTCATTCTCTTTTCACCAATACACATGCAGGAAAGGGCATGTGAGCACAGTGAGAAAGGAACCATTTGCAAACAGGAAGAAAGCTCTTATAGAGGAAAAAATTTAGCTAGCATTTTAATCTTTAACTTGCCATTCTTCAAAAGAGAAGCAAAAAAATTATTTTATTTAATGTATCCCATCTGTGGTATTTTGCTTTGGCAACAAAGCAGACTAAGTCACCCCTCAAAGGTTATTGTAGATTGACTCATTCAGTTCCATCCCATTATCATTTCATTGGAGAGACTGGAAAGCTAGATAAAATATTCTTAAAACTCACTTGAATTTGTCCATGTCTTCAAGATTTTTCTATCTTATTGGAGTATAAATTTTCAAGAGTTTCTGATAATCCTCTGTATTTCAGTACTGTCTGAGGTGATATTTATTTATTTATTTATTTTAAATATTTATTTATTTTTTAGTTGTAGGTAGACAGAACATCCTTATTTTATTTTTTATGTGGTGCTGAGGATCCAACCCAGTGCCCCACGCGTGCTAGGCGAGCACGCCACCACTGCGCCACAACCCCAGCCCCGATATTTATTTATTTATTTATTTATTTATTTATTTATTTATTTATTTTTTTTTGGTACCAGGGATTGAACTCAGGGGCACTCAACCCCTGAGCCACCTCCCCAGCCCTATTTTGTGTTTTTATGTAGAGACAGGGTCTCACTGAGTTGCTTAGCGCCTCGCCATTGCTGAGGCTGGCTTTGAACTCGCGATTCTCCTGTCTCAGCCTCCCTAAGTGCTGGGATTACAGGCTTGAGCCACCGCGCCCGGCCCCGATATTTATTTTTTTATCACAAATTTTAATAACTTGAGTTTTTTTCCTTTTTTCTTTTGGTTAGCTTGGGTAAGAGTTTATTAATTTCGTTTATTCTTTGAAAGGAACAACTTTTTATTTTGTTGATTTTTGGATTTTTTATCTCAATTTCATTGATTTTGGCTCTGATTTTTATTATATACTGTCTTCTACTAATTTTGGTATTGATTTGTTCTTCTATTTCTAGGGCCTTGAGATGAGATGTAATGTTAGATTATTTATTTGGTACCTTTCCATTTTAATGCATGTGCTCAATGCTATGTACTTTCTTCTTAGAACTGCCTTCATAGTGTCCCAGAGATTTTGATATGTTGTGTCACTATTCTCATTTATTCTAAGTATTTTTTTATTTCACCCCTGATTTCTTCTGCTATCCAATCACTATTGTTGATTTCTAATTCATTCCATTATGATCCAATATAATGCAAAGGAACCAGGAAGATATAGAAAATTTAAACATCAATTTCAAGCAATGCAATTGAAAAAGCTATTAAAAACCTAACAGGGAAAAGCTTAGGAAAGTATGGATTCTCAGCCAAGTTCTAACAGACCTTTAAAGAACTAATACCAATCCTCTTTAAATTATTCCACAAAACAGAAAAGGAAGGAATTCTTCCGAACTTATTCTATGAAGCTAGTATCATCCTGATACTAAAACCAGACAAGGACACATAAAGGAAAGAACACTTCAGACCAATATCCTTGATGAATACGGATGCAAGGTTGGTGCAAGATAGGGAAATCAATGAATATAATTCACTACATACATAGACTTAAAGGCAGGAATCACATGATTATCTCAATAGGTATAGAAAAAGCATTTGACAAAATACAGCATCTATTCATGTTTAATACAGTAGAAATAGCAGAGGTAGAAGAAACATATCTCAACATCTTAAAAATTCTGTATGAGAGACTCAAAACCAGTATCATTCTGAATGGAGAAAAGTAAAGATTTTCTTCTGAAAATAGGAACAAGGGATTCCCACTTTCACCACTTCTACTCAATATAGCTTGAAGCTCTAGCCAGAGCAATTAGGCAAAATAAATAAATAAATAGGGATACAAATAGAAAAAGAAGAGCTCAAACTATGTGTTTGCCAACAACATGACCTTATATTTAGAAGACCCAAAAATACTCCACCATAAAACTTCTAGACTCATAAATAATTCAGAAAAGTAGCAAAATTAAGACCTACCCACATATTCCAATGACAAATCAGCCAAAAGAGAAATAAGAAAATCTATCTCATTCACAATAGTCCCAAAATAAAAATACTTGGTAGAAGAGGTGAGGGACATCCACAATGGAAACTACAGAACACTAAAAATAGAGATTGAAGAAAACCTTAGTAGATGGAAAGAACTCCCATGCTTTTGAATAGACAACATTAATGTTGTCAAAATGACCGTAATACTAAAAGCACTACTAAATACATATTTAATGCAATTCCATTAAATTTCAATGATATTCTTCAGAGAAATAGAAAAAGTAGTCATGAAATTCATTTGGAAAATAAGAGGCCCTGAATGGCCAAAGGCAATCCTTAGTGAGATAAACAAAGCAGGAGGCATCACAATACCAGAACTTAAATTATACTTTGGACATATAGTAATAAAAATAGTGTGGTATTGGCATCAAAACATGAATAAAGATTAATGGAATAGTATAGAATACACTGAGACAAACCCACATAAATAGTTATCTCATACTAAACAAAGGTTCCAAAAACATACATTGGAGAAAATATAGCCTCTTCAACAAATGGTGCTGAGAAAACTGGAAATCAGGAGGATTATAGTGCAAAAAAGTAAAAATAGAAGAAAAGAAGACCTGTATTGAATACCAATGTTTAAGAGATGAGTAAGATAAGAAACCTTTGAAGAAGATGGACAAAGAAGAATATTGATAAAAAGATGTCATAGAAACCAAAAGAAGAGTAACTCTAAAGACCTAATACTGAAGCTGAATAAGATAAAAAAATTTTAAATCAAATATAACAAGCAAAAAACCCTTAATGGTTTCTGTAATGGTGGTTTCAATAAAGAGGTAGAGAAGTAAAGAAAAAATGATAGTATAAGTTGAAAATAAAGAAAAAAATTTATAGAAAAATTAAAACAGTGCTTTCTTTTTGAACCTTGGCACATTTGGAGCTTGGTAGAAAAGAAGTACAATAGCTAATTAGTTAAAGGAATATGTAAAGAATACATGTAGCATGGAAATTTAACATGAATGGCAAGGGAAGTAAGTTTGTAAACATTTTGAAGTGAAAGAAGAAAAAGTTGAAGATACAGAAAGATCAGGAAAAAGTAATGAATAGAAGTCTCAAGAGATGAGAGTAAATGTAAACCAGAACATAGATGATTGACAGATAGATAGACACATAGATAGATACATAGATAGATACATAGATTCATCTTTAATATGGTGGAAGGAATCCAATATCTCCTAAAACCTGAAAGAACATGAGAAGAGCAAGACTGGCTACAGTTTAGACAAATTAGGAAAACAATAGGGCAAAGAACAGAGCATATGAGTGAGTTCTGATGGGACTGTTGTAGGAATGGGAGAGGAAACTGACCAATAGCACATGAAGAGCTGACCAGTGGCACAATTAGTAACAAGATCCTGTTAAGCCTGGAGGCCATTTTCTTGAATGAAGACAACCACTAATTTGAATGATTACTACAGAGACATTGAGTGATACATGTTCAGGAACTAAATATGGGAATATATGGGACT
The DNA here is from genome assembly GCA_028644305.1 of Xerus rutilus. NCBI lineage: Eukaryota > Metazoa > Chordata > Mammalia > Rodentia > Sciuridae > Xerus > Xerus rutilus. The sequence goes on along the minus strand of CM053400.1, from coordinate 79,805,486 downwards.
GATCACTCATACTGAATTTATTGGATCAGTGCAAGGAAAATACAAGAACCAAGGCAGTTTGAGTTATTCTATGCTGAGTGAATTAAAGAATAAATTATCAGAATTAAGTTGTTGAAGAACAAATACAAAAAATGCCTGGTTGATTGAGGAAAAAAAATCAATGCACAAGAGACTGAAAATATTGATAAGGCAGGAGAATAGAATTTTTTTCTAGAATAGCATGATAATTTATTTGAAAAGATGAAATTTGAGGTTAGAAATTGGATGATGAGAATGTCAAGGACTTAGCAACAGAAATTAGTGATATAAAAAGAGAGATAAAGATAAATACTATGAAAAAAGATTATTATATGAGGTTTACACAAGGACTATACATGTCATATATATGATAAAGTCATGTGAAAGAAGACTATAGAATATTCTAATTATCAAGACTTAAAGGGAATAAAGTGGAATATTGGTAGAAGAAAGGAGTGAAAAATGATATCCAATAGACTGGTCAAATGCCCTAAGCTTTTAAATTTGAAAGACATTGACGTGTGGGGTGAAAGCAGTATGGAGAATATGGAAAATTCAATTCCCACTTATTATCCTTGATCTAAATAAAGAATAGTAAAATGAGTATCCAGGAAGAATGCTTGGAAAAAATCATCTTGGAGGAAATTCACTTCTGTTTAAGAACATAAAATCACTAGAGAATGCTCACACACACACACACACACACACACACACACACACGGGAATGATTGCTTACCATCAACTGGAAATTTTGTAAAAAATAGTTGGAAAAAGGATATAAAATGGAGTATAAGTGGGCCTAGAAAGAAAAAGAAAAGTTTTGAGCATGTGGAATTTAAGTCAATGATCCTAAGCACCTAGACTGGATTTCAGGCAGTCAGCTCTAAAGGTAAATTATCTAATACATGGTGGAATATACTGGTCTAAATTTCTAAATGAAGGCTAATAATTTTCAAGAGCTCATGACCATTAACCAACTTTTTTTTTATAACTGGCAGAGCATACTCTAAAATTTTACTAAGGGTAGTATAATAAATATTGAGAAATTGATTTGACTCTTCCAAAGATCACAGTACTTATGAGAAAGGTTAGTTATTTGTTTGAATGTTCACCTGAATGAGACACATAGCATCTGCTCCAGAGAAGCAATAGATAATCAGTCTCTTCTTAAAGACTTGACTAAAACAAAGTTGGATTCCACTGTTGTTGAGTTTTGATCACAGCATGGTGAGAAACAGAAGCCTGTAGTAGAGAGGAAAACTGAGTCCTAGAGCCCTGTCCTTACATTGCCTAAATTCCTGGTAAAGTTGCCAAAAGTCAGTGAAGCCAAACTTTTCACGCAGAAGCAATGAGATAAGGGTTAGCTGAGGTTACTGACTTAGAATGATGACATTTTTTTTTTTCTAGAAGTGACCCTAAGAGTATCAAATTTAGGCCACTGTAAATGTCTTACTTATTTGGTGTAAAACAGAAAATAGTCTATGGCTTAACTATGTTGGAAATAAGAGAGGCTTTGACTTAAAGCACACCTGGATTGAATCTCCCAAGTGTGTCCTATTTGCTTTCTAATTTAGGAAAATTTATGTTGTAAATTGGTTTTTTTAGATATATATAAAATGGAGGTAATAAAATTATTGTGAAAAGGGTGAGTAGTACTTTTCTGAAATATAATAGTACTCAGTACATTTTGATTATCCTCTAAAATTGGATTATAAAATAACCAATCATATAAAATTTTATTTAACATACCAAAATATCACAATGTGCAGCACAAAAATTCATATAACTTTTTACTGTTTCTAAGTTTTTGGTGTGTGATAACCCAGAATTGATGAATCATTTTCATGGTTAGCTTGCTTATTTATTTATTTATTTATTTATTTATTTATTTATTTATTTGGTACTGGGGATTGAACTCAGGGGCATTCGACCACTGAGCCACATCCCCAGCCCTATTTTGTGTTTTATTTAGAGACAGGGTCTCACTGAATTGCTTAGCACCTCGCCATTGCTGAGGCTGGCTTTGAACTCGCGATTCTCCTGTCTCAGCCTCCCTAAGTGCTGGGATTACAAGCGTGAGCCACCGCGCCCGGCTGTTAGCTTATTTTTTAGAAGGACTTTTTCCAGGAAGATCTTGAAAGGGTTTTTGAGGAGTTGATGAATTAGAAAAGGTTATATTTTTCACTCAACTAAAACAATTATATTTTTTATAACACCTAAAACAATTATATATTGAACCAATTATAGATTCATAGGTAATTGCAAAGATAATGCAGAAAGGTCCTATGTATCTTTCACCCAGATTCCTACAACAGTTATAGCTTGCATAGCTTAATAGCAAAACCAAGAAAGAGGTATTGTTTTGTGTAGGTATAATACTAGACCATTTTTTAATATATGCAGTTTCATGTAACTACCATTTAGTTAAGATGCAGAACCATAACTTCACCACAAAGATCTCCCTAAGGGCTACTCTTTCTTAGTTACATTCTCATTTTCACGATCCGTAACCCAAGGGAACCCCTGGCATGTTTCCATCCCTATAATGTGATTTTGAGAATGTCTTAAAATGAAATCATAATTTGTGACTTTTTTTTTGAGATGGGCTTTTTAAAATCACCGTCTGGCCTTGAGATATATCCAGGTTGTTGCATATGTTAATGAATAGTATTCCACAGAATGCTATACCACCATTGTTTAATCAGTCACCTAGTAAAAGATTTTTTGTTATTTTCACTTTCTGGCTATTTCAAATAAAGTTGCTATAAACAATTATATATTGGTTTCTGTGTGAATTTAATTTTTAATTTTGTGGGATAAATGAGAATTACAACTTAGCAATTAAATTACATGCTTAGTTTTTTAAAGAAACTTGCAAAGTATTCTTATCATTTTATATCCACAGAAAATGTGAAATCCAGTATTTTGGGCATCCTTGCCAACATTTGATACTATAAGCATTATTTTTTATTTTATTCATCTTAATTGTGTGTAGTAATAGATTTTATTTTAACTTGCACTTCCCTGATAGATAATGATGTTAAATATCTTCTCTTCTGTTTTTCTCCCATTCATTCTTTTTTGGAAAAATGATTCTTCATGTTCTCTGCCCATTTTCTAATTGGGTTCCTTAGTTTTAGTTTTTGCTGATGGGTTTTGACTGTTCTTTATATATTTTAGATGTGAGTCCTTTATCAGATAAGATGTATGAAAATATTTCTTCCACTTTCTAGCTAACCTTTCTAGTCCTTCAATATGGTCTTTTGCTGACCCAAATTATTTAATTTTGATGAAGTACAATCTGCTATTTTAAGTTATCTGTTGAAATTTTAATGTCACATTCACTAAGTGTAACATTAACTAAAATTGATGTATCCGATTATGTATGCTTATATACAGATACCCTTATACTTTTATGGATGCATGACATCAATGATACAAGAGACAGAAGAGAGGATTATTTTGTTATTATAAGGAACTCATAATACTCAAGCAATAGTATAGTGCTATTTGAAAGTGGGCTTAGATTAGTTGTAAAACATATTGCTAGCTTTAGGCATCACTGAAAAAATAAAAAGAAAAATTTATAATTGATATACTAACAAGAGAGACAAGATGTTATATATATACATATATATATACATATACATATGTATATATAATGCTCAATTAAAGCTACAAAGGGAAGGAAAAATAGTGGAAGACAAAAATCAGAGCAAAGGAAAAAGGAAATAAATATAGTAACAAATATAGTAGATATTAACCCAACAATATCAGCAAGCATATTCGAACAATGATCTAAATATTCTAAGGAAATCTAATATATTCAATTAAAATACAGATATTGTCAGAGTAGGTAAAAAAATATGATCCAACTAAAAATTGTCTTTAAGAAACCTGCTTAAAATATAAAAACATATACAGATTCAAAGTAAATCAGTGGAGAAAGATACCATGCTAACACTAATTAAAAGAAAATAGGAACTGCTAGTTTTAATCAAAATAGCTAAATACAGAACATAGGAGTAGTTAATTTCAAACAAAGCAGATTTTAGAATAAGGAAAGTTATCAGGCATAAAAAGGGCATTATAATGTTAAAGGGTCAATTATGCAAGAAGATATATTTTTAATGTGAATGTGCTTAACAATACAACATTGACACATGTAAGGTAAAAATGAAAAGAACTGCAAGAAGCAAATGAATCTACTATGAGAGTTGGAGATGTCAAGATTCTTCCACTGGATATGCACACAATGGGCAGGCAGAAATTCATAAGTGCATAGTTGTACTCAACATTACCTTAAGTCAATTGGTTATAATTAACATTTGTACCCTATTTCATCCAACAAAAGAAGAAAGAATTCTTATGCTTCTCTGGAATATTTATCAAGCTAGACCACATTCTGGGTCATTAAACATACCTTACCAAATGTAAAAGAATAAAGGCTGTAAAATATTTGCTTCCAGAGCACTAGGAAATTGAATAAGAAATAAGTAATAGAACAATGACTGGAAAATTCCCCAAATACTAGGATAAACAACACATCACTAAATAATAGGCCAAAGAAATCTCAAGAGAAATTAAAAATTATTTTGAACTAACCAAAAACAACCCTGACTTATCAAAATTGGTGGTAAATGAAAACAGGGCTGGGAGAAAAATTTATCATATTGAATGTATATGATAGATAAAAAGAACAATATAAAACTGGTCACCTAAGCTTTCATCTTAGAAAACTAGGAAAATAAGAGCAAATCAAATCCAAATTAATCAGATGAAAGAAAAGAATTAGATCAGAAATCAATAAAACTAAAAGCAGAAAATAAAGAAAACCAATGAAATCAAAAACAAGTTCACTGAAAAAATCAATAAAATATATAAGATTCTAGCCATATTAACTTTCAAAAGAGAAAGAGGACAAAAGTTAATAACAAATGAAATGAGAGACATCACTATGGATCCCATAGATAGTGAAAAGATGATCAAGGAATACTATGAACAACTTTCTACCTGTCACTGAGTGAGTGTTATAGTTTAGATGTAGTGTCCCCCAAAAGCTCATGTGTGAGACAATGCAAGAAGGTTTGGAGGAGAAATGATTGGGCTATATCCTTAACCTAATCAGTGAATTAATCCCTGATGGGATTAAATGAGTGGTGACTGGAGGCAGGTGCAGTGTGGTTGGAGGAAGTGGTTCATTGGGTATGGGGTATATATTTTGGATCTGGAGAGTGGAGTCTCTCTCTGCTGCTTGATCACCATGAGAGCTCTTTCTTTCTGCCACACTCTTCTGCCATGATATTCAGACTCACCTCAAGTCTTGAGGAATGGAGACCGTTCTCTATGGATTGAGACCTCTAAAACTGTGAGCTCCCAAATACACTTTTTTTTCAACCTACAGTTGTGCTGGTCGGATCCTATAATCACAGCAGTGAAACAGCTGACTAAAACAGTGAAGTCCTCCTCCTCAGGAGGACCTAGGGGACCTCAACTCAGCCTTAGCAGGTTCTTGACTTACATCTCAGAAAGGAATTGCAAGTTGTGACAAAAGAGGCTCAAGTAGAGTCTTATTTAGGAAAGGAGATTTATTCAGGAAAGCAAACATTAGGATACACACTCAAAGGAGAAGGAATACAAGCAGGAGAGAGACAAGAGTGACACACTTTGAAGGCCTCAGGCCTCAGAACTCTTAAAGGAAACCCTTTAAATGGTGAAAATGAGAAGGGTGTGGCCTCAGCCTAATGAGCTCAATTGTTTTGATTGTGGAGCAAAGAGGGGGCCACAGTTATCTGGTTCTTCTGAGACTCTTCAGGTTGGCATCATCTAGTTAATACATAGGGTTTGGACTGTATCCATATCATAGGTCTCTAACAATATCTCTCTCCTTACTTCTTTTGAATCAGTCTAAAAATACACATTATAAGCAAACAAGGGAATATAGCCACTAATTAATTAATTAATTTTAAGTAGTTTAGGCCTGGAAGAAAACAAGCCTGAGCAGTGGAGGTGAGGGCATTCATGGACTTTGTAGATTTGAAGTTGGATTGGAGCCCCTGTTTCCTTCCCTGGCTCCTTTCTACTTATACCTATTTATTTTATCCTATCTCATATGCACAACTTTGATTGCCTAGATGAAAGACACAATCTGCCAAAACTCACACAAGAAATGAGCAATATGAATCAGCCTATCCATAATATATTATTTTAATAATTACTAATCTTCCAAAACAGAAACATCAAGAAGGGTAGGTTATTCTAAGCATTTAAAGAAGTAACTATCAATTCTCCTTTTGTTTTTAATTATACACTTTTATTTAACGAGTTGAGGACAAGGCATTAGTCATTTTATGTTGATCAATTTTCTTAAACTTTGCTAAACATTAAAAATATTTGTCATTTTTGGTAAAAAATACCTTTCTTTAAATTCAAATTATCCTTATATATTATAATCATATTATGTTTTACATAATAATATAATAATATATTGCTATAATAATATTAATAACATTATATATATACATATATAATTTTTTGAAGTACTGGAGATTGAACACTGAACTATACCCCATCCCTGTCATAATAATATTAATAAAAATAAAATAACTCGTATTTTTGAACATCTCTTATATACTACATAATTAGGTCACTGATTTGGGATAACCCATGCTGTAATATATTTAATATTTACAGCAATCCTGTGGACTGGGTACAATTTTTTTATGCACTATATCCATAGCTATAACTTCAAAGTATGAAATAAGTGTTCTGACCACAATACTATAATCAGAACCTGCATTGACCTGGTTTGTTTGAATTTCAAGGGTTTTATATTACAAACTTATCTAATTGTACTGGTATAATCATTCAAAGCAACTGAATTTTATGAAGAAATGATTTAGTTATAAAAAAAGAAAATTATGACTGAGTTTGGGTTTATTTCTTTCTGAAGAAATAAATATGATTTGAAGCAATTGAGTAGACAAATGATAAAACAATAACATAAATTCAAAATTCAACTTCCCATTATTGTATTCAACCTGTTGGTTTTAAAAAAATTTTAAGAAAATTTTTCAAAATTTTTTTCATAAGAATGATTTATCATAATAAGAGGCATAATTAATTTCTTATAATTTTTCAATAAACTTTCAACATAAGTTATTTTAATTAACTTATGTATTTTAAAACAGAATATAAACAAAAATCACTTGATATTTTCTGGTTTTACTTCTAGCTGATATTTTAATGTGAAACAAAAACAGCAAAATCATATTAACAGAAAAGTAACAGGAAGTATCTGAAGTAAAGCAAATCATCTTGTTCTTATCACATTCTTTTTCCAAAACTGAATGTGATTTATAAAGTAACTAAATACTTCTTGTTTTAGTGCCTACCTAAGATTATTTTAATACCTACCTAAGACTATTCCGTGTTATTTGGCCAATTAAAATTGTACCTTAAGACTTTTATAACTTTTTTCCTTCTCCACTTGACTTCTCATGGTCCAGTTAGCTAGAGTTAATTTCAGGTTCCTGAGTGAGTTCTGCCGTAATGAGGAGGCCTCACTGAATGCACAGTCTCAAACTTTGACATGAAGGTAAAAGCAAGCCTTAATGAATCCTTCACTAGTGTCCCTGGGAACCTTGAGAGGAAAATGCTAAAACTCTAGTCAATAATGCTCTTTTTAGGTCTCCTTGCAAATGTTCAACAAGTGAAGATTGGAGCAAATGAAATGCTTTTCAGTTCCTTAAATATTTTCATTTGATAGAGCTTAAAGTGTGGGTTTTCACTTCTACCTCTTCCCAATCTGTCCTCTAAAGACTGGTAATTTCTCATGTCCTTAGTAAATGCCTATTTTTATTGAACAATTTACTAAGATGAATTTTATCAATTTGTGATACTCTGGATATTTCCTTTTTTCATTTTTACATTTATTGAAATCAACTATATATAGTAAGCAGTTTCTTCAAAAACACACATGTACGGAGCTCCTAAAACATGTGATTTTAATCCATACTGACACAGTGAAGTAAATATAACTCATCATTTTATACATGAAAAAGCTACAGATCTAGATTAAGTACCTTGTTTTAAGGAGTCAAGGAAAGTGTGAACTTGGATCTGCCTATCTCAAGGCCATTGTCTTTTCACCCCATATTGTACATGTGATAGATACACAGGCAATAGGCATACCACAGAACAGCACTTGTGGTATTGTGGCCTTGGTGACTTTTATCTTCTTTTATGTTGACTGCATTTTATGGTTATTTTATCAAACTGGAATATAGCAAAAGTGCTGGGCTGTCATTTCTAATATTCAGTCATAGAAAAGATGGTGGTTTTTGCTTTGAGTGTTCACATTTTCTCTTGAATAAACTAGATACCTGTCATGAGGCAGCCCTATGGAGAGGCCCACATGAGTGAATTCAGAAGGGGGCTGTTTCCAGGCCTCTAAGACAAATGAGTGAGCAAAGAAGCAGAACCTCTCCCTGCTAAGGCTTGAAATAACAGCAGTCCTGGCCAATACCTTGACTGAGGTCATTTGAGGGAGCCTGATATAGTCACCCAGCTAGGCTCCTCTCTTATAACTGAATCACTGAAATGTGACATTAAAAAGATGAACTGTTTTCAGCTGCTAAGTTTGCTGTAATTTGTAATACAGCATAAATAATATAAGATTTAATCAAAAAATACATACCAAATGAATGAATAGATGGATAAATGAAAAGTTGGGATTTATGTGAGTACTCTATTTAGAACTAATTTGAACACTGGTAACACAAGATAAAAAAAGAAATTCATCACAGAGAAACACAAATAATTAGAAAATAACATTTTATCTAACCATATGATTTGATCACCAACAGATACCATAAAAACAGTTGCATAGAGAAAGGGATTCGGTTTAAAAACAAGGAAAGTTTTTAAACAGAAATGATTATAAATAGATTTCTCAAGAAACAGTCTCAAACTCAGACAGCTTCTTATCTATTTAGAATGGTTTAAGCCTGACGCCTGAGGGCTGGATTAGATGAGGTGTTTTTCACCCTTTGATATTATGATAATTAGCACTTATTGAGCCCTCATGGAGTGCCTGTCCAATGCAAGGTGCTACTTGAAAGCTAGTATAGACATGATCCTTTTGATTTGATAGAGAATACTCCATACATATTAATTTAAAAGAACCTTTCCAGCTCATTTCATTTGTGAACTCTTGTTTTTCTGAATTTGCTGCACAAACTGTCTGCACAACTCATTTGGCAATCACTCACGTACTGGCTTGCAACATCACTGGAATTGTTGTTTTACTGATACTTAATTCTTCATGTAAGGATATCTTTCTGACTCATTATTTCTTAATATGCTTTTCTGCATTTTTAACCATACCAAACCATGTAGTCAAAGCTATAAGCCACGGACACTAGATATTTTTAATATAATGACCATAGAAATCCTACACTGCTATTGCACTTTAGCTCTGCTCTGCAGTGGTGCAATATACCTTTGAAGTCCAGATCTCGCATTTGTATTCTCCCCTACTGTTTCAGTCACACTGACTTACAGGCCACTAGGTCACATCTCATTCCTAGAAGATTTTGAATCATGGCTCATTGTCATGATTCTCCATGATTTCAACATTCATTCTGCTGGGAAAATATAATTAAAAATTAAATCTCCTCCCATCCCAAGAAACTTCTCTACACAAGTAGTAGAAAAAGTAATAACTTTGTTATTGGATAAGCATTAAAACAGAACGTAACACATTTCATAGGAAATCTACTAAGAAGCTGCAAAGACGAACAGAAGTCTGACCCTTTCATATAAACGAGCAGATAAAATCCATTAAATATGTTTTTGAGATAAGCAATTACTAATCCTCAAGTAAGAGGACTCAATGGCACCATTAGTCACACATAATTCATCCTAGATACACAAGATAATTGGAGTGACCTTATGTTTGCTAATTGATTTTATACAAAGGAAAACCATACTTTTCAAATACTTATGAAAAAATGTAGTTTTACAACTTGAAGAAAATGCTCACTGAAATTAGACCCCTACTATCATTCACAGAACTGGAGAGACGGGGTTCTATCTCTCTCTCTTGATGTTTACATTACAAAGAGATGGTCCTCAAGCCCCAGATATTCCTGGATCAGAAACCTGGTGAGAGGCGTACTGATTATTCAAAAAGATTTCTATGCATTTCAAAGAGATAGAAGGAAATTAAAGTTACAAGTTTTTTAGCACAAATGCTCTTGGAAAAAAATGGGGTCAACTCTCTTCCCTTATTTTCAACAGGAAGAATTAAGCCACTCATTTAAAATTTTTATTGTCTTTACAATACAGATAATCCTTCTAGTGCATGGGTCTCTCTGAGTATGTCCAATTAGTGTAGGTATTCACTCCTCAGGTTACAGTTTTAATCTCATAGTTATCTAACTGTAAATCTTGCACAATTTCCGTATCAAAGTTCCCATTCTCCAACAACCACCTTCAGCTTCCCAACTCATGACCTCACGTACAGCAATTATAAAGCATCTTTGCCTTCATCAGGACCTAAAATCTACTGATGTATCCTTCATCCTCCATATATCCCTACCTTTCTGATTATCTAGCTTTGAATTTATCATCATTCATTAAAACCCTTACAATGCATGTATTCTTTACCATTTTTTATTGTTGTTTAAAAATACATATATTGTGTTAAAATCTGAACTTTTGCATTTGTTTTAACTCCTTTATCCATTAATCTTTCTTCTCCTCTAAAGATAAAGACTGGCACCAATGAAATACATCACTTTGTTCTCATGTGTGCCACAGCAGCTGAATGTGGCTGTCTGTTCACTGGTTTATGACCATAAACCTCAAAGGGGTCTTTTGTACTGCCAAGCAGTCCTACTATATGCCTCCAATCCATTCAGTAGTATTTTTAAGAAATGAATTTTATTCTTTCTGCTCTCTTTCATCCACCTTCCCAACTCTGGGTTTTTTGTTTGTTTGTCTATTTCACTAAGGAAATAGAATAATCATCAGAAAACTGACATGTGTTCCCACATTACCGAACTACTTGCATTTTCACAAATGTTTTCTTCCTAACTTCTGCTTACCAGGAATGGGCTTTCAATATTGCTTTCAAAGGCTGTCACCTTCTCTTATACAAGTAATTCATTTCCTCTCACTTAGTCAGTAATATCAACTCTGAAATTCCTCCTTCTTCTGTATTTGTCAGCATTTAAACTTGCTGTAATAAGTACCTATCTTAAAAGTCAAAGCAACATACAATAAAACAAAAAGCAAAACCATCTGTCTTTAAGTCACATTCTCTTGAGCTACTATTTTCTGATCTCTAGTAAATTCAGCTCTTTGAGTTTTCCATTTTTATTGCCTCTGTTTTTCTCTACTCTTTTTCTTCCTGTAATACATGCACATGTGCATACCCCCCACACACATGTGCATACACACACAAGCTTTGTTACCCTTGCTGTTCTAAATAGTACTTGTCAAGGTTATTAATGATATCACTTTGCCAAATCTCCCTGTTAGTAATAATCTCCAGACTGCTGTCCTTGCAGTTATTACTTTACTTGAAATCCACCAATATCTTGCTATCTTCTAAATAAAAGCAAATGACTTCACAATGGTGTACAAGGCCCAAATAATGCACTTGGTCCCAGACTCAGTAGAAAATGGCAATTTTAGTTTAAATTGCTTAACTAGTTTCTATTCTTAATTTGCTGATTACATAGTAGGAAAATTAATAGATCATTTCTTAAAACATCATTTTCTATATTTCCCTCAAGTCAACTACAGTAATGGCTCTATTAAGATAATTCTGTACTGTTTAATAGTTTCTACAATAGATCTTGTTCTTTTCTCTTCAGAACTATCTCATATCATTTTTCAACTTCCCTGATGGAATTAATCAAGCCTTTTTTCTCATGTCCTAAATATGCCATGCCTGCCAGCTCCACCACTCTAAATATTCCCCCAGCTCCAGAATCAACATTTCCTTCATACTGACCTGTGTCCTCTGCACTATTCGAGGTCCAGGTTAACTTCAGATCTTTCTGCAGTTATGCCAATCCCCACTGATCTTGCCCTTCTCTAAATACCTATTATTCTTATCATTAATGTGCCTGCAGAAATAATGCCATTTTTGGTTTAAATAAAAATGTAAAATTATATGTGTAAATATTCTTCCAGCCAGAGACTCTCCACCACATTGTACTTTTCCAATGAACCTAGCATTATGCCAGACATAAGGTACAAGCTTAGTAAATTGACTTACCATCTAAATGTTATAGTTAAATGATAATAATTGGTTGAAAAATAATTTAAAAAGAAAATTCTTATACCTTCAGTGTATAAAGTCATTTTGGTTGAGATTTTTATATTGATTCAGAATTTTATCTATAGCATCAAATAGGAAATATAGGAAAGACATTCAATTTCTCTTTCTTGCAAATTAAGCCAGTGTTCTCGTCCATGGAAAACTTTTCATGTGGCCTTTACCTCACAGTCCAATTCAACCTATGTAATAGAAAAAATTACATATATATTTTTTAAAGTTAAATAAGGATTACTGGATCTGGTGTTTTATAAAGAATACTGTAGAATTTTTCTATCTTTCTCATGAAGAAAGAGATTATCCCAAGCCTAGTTATTGGAGGAATGTAGAAGATGGAAACAGAAGTATTTTGTCTCATGTGGCCACAAAAGTAGGGAATAGCAAGAGTGTTTGCAGGAGCTTAATATTTGAATTCTTGAACAATTGGTGTATTATTTTGCTTGGAAAATTCTGAAGTTGCAAAATAATACAGAGGTACTACCGATGTCTGGTTGATGAGAAAGGGTAATAGAGAATGGCTGCACTTTCACTTTTTAGCGCGACAAGGAGAAATGAATTCCTAAAGGCCAGATGGACACAATGGACAGTAGCTATGCTTGCAAACAACAGAGGTGAGAGGAGTCAGGCTGAAGGAAAACTGAAAGATGACTACTAGAGACCATAGCACTCCTGTCAGAGGTTTGTGCAGTGTGAGTATCCTCATGGGGACTTTTGAAGAATTTTTATGCACACTTCCTGATAAAGACACATTTAAATGAATGTCACAAAAAGAACATTGGCAGCCAACCATTAATATAAAGTCTGAAATTTCATTAGAAGAGGCAGTGATAAAGCATTATTTTTGGAAAGTTGTTTTCATTCACTGATTTTTTTGATGATTCTAACATATCTGCAAGTTTACCTGGTACAAAGTAATTTTTAACACAGCATGAAAGCAGTTGGAGTCAACACTGTATTTTCACATTAGAAAAGTATGATGTTAACACCAATATGCACAAGTTAAGAGGAAATACTACAAAGTATCTAAAGTTACAATAATGGTTCTATTGATTTGGCTTTTATACATTTGGATTTTTGTTTCTGAGAAGTACATATATGTACTAAATTCAAATAGAAGGAAAAAACAGACTGATTAGCAATGTATCTCAATAATATTTATAATTTGTGGTAGAGTAATTCTAAAATAATGATATAAAGTTATTTTATAAAGATATATGGTGAAACATAAATAGTTTATGGTCACCAACCTGAATAATAAGTGATTTTTAGTCTAATAGTTGCTTTACCTTCTCTCAAATGTGAATTTCAAGGGGTTAGGGGTGTAGGTCAGTGGTAGAGCAATTTTCTTGCTCATGTGAGACCCTGAGTTCTAGCCCCATCACCCCACCACCCACTCTACATGATTTAAGTTTGGATAACTCTAAGTTTTACATCAATGTAAAGGAGAAATAAGTTCAAAGGAGAAAAATGAATAAAAGAAATCCATTTCCCTTATATTTATATGCTGACTCATAAAGAAAACTTGTTCGGAAATGGCTCTTCCACTACGACACTGGGCAAAGAATCCCAGTAGCAAGGGTCTTGCCTTTCTCCAATATCTTTGCACCTTGATAATTTAATTTATTTACTATAAGCAAATACTGCTGTCCTAAGAAAACCAAAATATATTGTTGGCTGCCACTCTTTTCAGACTGACTAAATCTAGAGTTGACTGCTTCAGGGTGAATTGCATTATTACCTTTAAGCCATGAATCGATTTCTGGATGCTCAGTCTTCCTCTACAATAGATAAAGGTTTTACTTTGTGTCACATACTTTCCTGAAGGGGTGATACATGTTTCCAAGATATTTTTCTGCAGGAGGATGCATTGTCTCCTGGCTAGTTTCCCAGTCTCATACCATACATAAAAATAAGAATAACACTATTGCTTCTGAAATATTTAAGTCTAAAGTACTCTTGGCTGCCTTATATTCTGGAAAGTCAGCCAAATTCTGTGCTGATGTTTCTATCGTGGTCTGTCATCCCCTTGTTTCATATTAGATCAAAGGCTACTGAAGTAGCTAAATTAGATTAGGTACTTTGCCTTCTGCCATCATCAATACCATTTGGTTTCAAACACAGTTTTGTGGAGTGCAGTGATTTAAACGCTCTCTCTACCTTCATTACAGCTTAACAATTAAAAAGATTTTATAAATTATTATAGGCCATCTGTACCCTTTAGGGCTTAAACATGGAATTTTCTAGAGAAAGATAATACCTTATGGATCCTAAATTTCTATCAGGGATATGAGAAATTTTGTAGCCCTCATAACCAAGACCATGCTATGGATTTTTCACAAGAACTAAGCAACTATGTAGCAGGTCAAGCTTAAAGAAACTGTAGACTAACTTTTTGAAAGGATCTAAAATTTCCAAATTTTTTTAAAAGATGTTTATTTCTGCCTGGGTGAAATAAATAATATGACAGCATACAAGGATGAATGCACAGGACTGAATGGGGCAGTAGCAGAATAATCACAGTGAATTGGAAAATGATTCTGACATATTTCCATCAATACTGACTCAATCAGGCAGTCCCTAGAGGTTTCTAGACTAGCATACCAATGTCAGAAATGCTCTGCCATTTCAGAAAGGATTTTTTATGATGGTTTCTCCCTATATGCAATTAAATGTTCAGTATTTTTAATGAATACTTATTTAAGTGTCCATCCTTAGATTCAGATTCTTGTCTCTCAGAAGCATCAGTAAGAAAAAGCTTATGTTTTGGAAGGGAGATGAGGAACTAGAGGTCTGTGGTTCCTTTGGAATGCAGTCTTTTAGAGGATTTAGTGGGTGGGAAGGCATGCAACAAGCTCTGAGGAGAACAATTATTTTAGATTTACTTTTCCCCCAGCTCATAAGCTTTAGATGAGGAGTCTGAAACTTAACTAAACTAGATATTATAAGAGAAGATGAGTGGCGCAACATTTCTACATTCAGTTCTGAAGTTTACATCATGCTGGGATTTCTAGACACCAGGAGGAACTGTAGAGAAGGATTAAGAGCCCTAACTTGTGATTTCCTGAATTAGTGCTTTGGTACTATTTCGGTTACACTGCTTGTTCTTGCCTATGGCTCTCCCAGGTCCTAGGGAATATGCAATATTTCAAGCACCTTCAAGTATCCTCCAAACTAGAGGAAGACAGGAAAACATACTTTTCCACTACTGCATTCCAGTATCCGCCACAGGAAAGAAATGCTTAAGTTTATGATTTGGAAAAGAGATGAGGAAAGAGAATGAGAAGAGACAGCAAGCCTGTGTGAGCAAGAGAGATGAAGAACTTAAAAAAATAAACTATTTCAGCTCCAATCTCCCATCTATGAACAACCTTTCCAAGTCTCTCAAGTGGTTGTCAGTTTTTCACTAGTCTGATCAAAATACCTGAGAAAATAAACAGGGGAATAAAATTTATTTTGACTCACAGTTTCAGAAGTTTTAGTCCAGGGTCAATTGATGGAATTGCTTTGGGCCTTAGGTAGAACCTTAAGCAGAACATCATGGGGGAAAGTTGTGGCTGAGAAAACATGTTCAGTTCACATCAGCCAGAAAAGAAAGCAGGGTGGGTGGGGGAATACCCTCCAGGGACACACCTGCAATAACCTAATTCTTTCAACCATGCCTCACTGCCTATGATTTCTACCACCTCCCAATGGTCCATTCAAGTATCAATGGATTAATTCATTGATGAGGTCAGAGCCTCATGACCCAATCACTTTCCAGAAGACCCACCTCTAAACATTGCTGCATTAGAGACCAAGACTTCAACACATGGCTTTTGGGACACATTCCAAATCCAAGCCATAACACCATGTAAAATGAGAATCCTAATAGTATATTTTTATAAGCCCATTTCAAAAACTAAAAGGGATAAAGCACATGAGCACATTCGAATTCTAAAGCTTCATGGATATAGAGTTTAGATATTTGAAAAATGTCTTTCAACAAATATTTTCAAATTAATACTTATTTTACCTTAGTGTTCTCTGAGCCAAATTGTTTTAAAAAATTGTTTGAAGTTTAATATATATTTAGTGTTGTGTTTTGTTTTTGGTACTGGGAATTGAACCAGGACTACGCACATGCTAAGCACACAGTCTACTGCTAAGATCAACCCCTAGCCCTTAGTTATTTTTATTTTCAACAAATTTATCAGAAAAGAAAATATTTACAAGACACTTTAAATGAAAAATTAAGGACTCTCCCTTTGTAACTTAAAATTTAATAATTTTTAACATCTAAGCTGTTCTTAATGATTATATTTCTACATCTTCATCATCATACCTTTTGTTCTCCCACAGATATTCAAGTATTAGGAACATTAAACTCTGACTTTTTTTTTTTTGTAGCATTAGGAATTAAACTCATCCCCAGATCATTTTACTTTTATTTTATTTATTTATTTATTTTTATTTTGAAACAGAGTCTCACTGAATTGTTAAACCTGGAATTTCCTGGGATTCTCCTTATTCAGCCTCCAGAGTTGTTGGGATTTGAAACTTTGACTTCTTGACAGCTCTAAGATGCCTCTCGAATCAGCACTATGAATCATTTATCAGGTTTCCTTGAAGGAAAACTTTGAAATATGACAAAACAATAGTTTGATTTAAGAAACTGACTGAGGTCAATTGATCTTGGAATGGATGGGCTGCATAGTGAAATATCTGTTCACAGTAGCAGTTCTAAAATATGTACATGAAATTAATGTCATAGTTAATTTCCCAAAATCTACCTCAAGTCCCTTACCCTAGGATTCGATAAGGGGTAAAGGACATGAAGCAGGGCTTAGTGCTTTTTTCATTTGTGACATATTTGAATCTAAGCTTGCATGGTTTATTCATCAGAAGCACCTCTCTCATCCCAAACTTAGGAGAAATTTTTTTTTTGCTTAAATTTGCTTGGAGAGAAAAAAGAAAGCAGTGGTTTAAATTTGCTCATTATTATCCTTCAAACATTTTGACTGTCATGATTCTTTTCTTTCTTATTCAAGAACTGAGGCTTTCTAAAATCAAAGCTCAGTGGGGACAAATACCTATTTTTTTAGTCTCTTCTTTATGCTAATAAATCCCCTTGTTAAGAAAAGAAAGGTCAAAGCCTCGTTAGCTCTTGAATAGGAAGAAGGCCAACTTAAACAAGAAACCCTGAAAGAATGGTATGCCTACAATATTACCTAGCTATATCTGAAATTGAGAGTGCAGAAAATCCTAATGCAGTTTTATGCTCAAGAAGTGCTTACTGAACTGAATTAAAATATGCATGGTAGGATATATATTTTAGAATAAAATATATTTTAAAAGATCCTCCCTGGTTGGTATCACAATGTATTGATGTGTTCTCTCTTTTAAATTTATTAAATAAGAATGAATATAAAGGTTCTCATAATAAGTATAGATTTTGTTCACCAAATAATGAAGTCAGTGAGGAACTCATAAATTGCTGAGTATAAATTACTACTGCTGAAGGCTACTACTGCCTAATATTTTTCCTTTAAGAAAGATTTAATTCTACCTACAAGCAAATATATTTCATGCAAAAGAATTTTGTATGTTCTTTTCCAAACCCTTTGTATATTTTGAATGTCTTGTTTGCAATTGTACCCTTTTGTGAAAAACATGTCATAAATTGATGAAAATATAATGAATTTTCTGTATTAATTCATCACAAACTAGCAGCTATATTGGAAAAATATATGTACATTTTTGATCCTTTCATTTGGACTTGGTTATTTTCAAAATCTCTATGTAATTATATGAAATACTGAATGCACATATTTGTGCATTGAAGTAAATATATCATTTTACCTTGAAACCATTCCCTCAAAATACTACATAAAAATCTACACAGTTTTGAGTGCACCATGTGGCTTGCACCATCAATATAACTTTTATATTTTTTTTGTGAAAATTCATTTATCATGTTTTCTCTCTTTTCTTTTGACTGTCTTTGTTAATTTTAAATTAATCATATTAAATATTTCCAAGTGGAAAACTTAAAACAATTAAAATATAGAAAAGTTTCTGGCATATTTGTTAAAGTAAATAGTGCAATAAATGACATATGAAATGTGCAGTCTCTCACTCATTTCTATTTCCAAGGTCTAGTGTTCTCTTAGTAGTTCTATTTCAAGTTCTAGCATACGTCTAAACAATGTAATATTTTCATTTCTTGATATAACAATTTGAACATTGATGCTTGGTTTTACTTTAATATGTGAAGATTTCTCTCTCACATTCATTGTCCTCTATCTCTTCACATCCCTCATTTGATAGTTATACTATTTTAAATTTTCTGTTTCAATAATATTTTAATTTAATATTCCAACTAAATTTGTTTTATTGTTCCTTCTTTCATAAACTTGTCTTTATTTTTCTTTCTTTTTCCAGTAGCAGGGATTGAACCCAGGTCCTTCAGCATGTCAGGCAAGTGTTGTACCACTAAGCTACATGCCCAGCCCCAACCACCACTTCTTTTGGCTCATTATTCTGCATAATATTATTGTTTTGTACTTCCTTTCATGTCTCCTCCATGACCTTTACTCAATAAGGTGAAATCAATAACACTGACATTTTTAGTACTCATAATTATCTTTCATTTTCATAATAATAACTTAAAACATATAATCTACCAAAAACTATTGTTATTTTTAAGGAAATGTTTTACTATGTAAATGAAACAGTTCTTTTAATATATACCAAATTCAGTTAGCATTGCACTACTTAAGAAAGAATGTAGTAAAAATCAACTGTAGACCAAATGTGATCAAAAGATCAAATGTGTTCTCTTAGATTATGCTCCAATTATTTTAAAATGTTGTACCATATTTGGATTTTATAATTTAGAACCATATATTGAGTTTTTATTTTGATGACTATATTTACATTCCTTAAATTCCTAATTGGCTCTTCCTAAAATATGCCTGTTTTTTTTTAAATACTTTTTTTTCATTTCTATGGTAGTATACTTACTATGAACTCTTGCATTTTGTTTTATGTTTTTAGTGTGGTAGATTTTTTTTATGTGCAATGTCATTTTGGATTACAAAACTCTCTTTAGGAGGAACTTTGAAAGAATCTCAAATAACCTGAGTGAAATACTTCTGAGTGGAGTACTTGTTTGTTCAGGAAGGATTAGATTTGTATGTATAGGTTTCTGGTAGTTTATTACAGACATGTTAAATCTTCAACTTTATGATATAGAACTACAAATTTAGTACATATTCAAATTTCAAGCTTTCTTCTCTTCTTTAGCCCAGGCCAATAACTAAGAATTATTGATTTTCCTCTGTTTTTCTTATTTATTATTTCTTCTAAGGTACAGCTTTCGAAGTCTTGTATTATTATAACAGTCTCATTTTCTACACTCCATTTCATTCAAGGTCTAATTATCTCTATGTATGTACAAAGAAAATCCCTAATTTTTTCAAAGGCCGCAATTCTTCAGGAGAAACTGGGCAAATCAAGGTCACTGTTTCATTGTTTATTTTCCTAAACACTAAGTCCTTTCAAATATGGGCATTTATTAAAAAATCTATAACTTACAATTTATATTAACAGTTACAGGACATTTTTTCTGACAGAAGAATTTTCAGCATATTTCATACACAAATTTCTAGAAACTGAAATCACTCTTGTTTTCTTGTTTTACAGACATGTCTACTTTTACAATCCCTTGCCTCTGTCCCCAACATAACTAACCTAATCTCCCTAATTCAAAATTTAGTAGATTAACAGGTTAAAAAAATTAGAACAGTTTGAGATTCCTATTTCTGTTGCTTATTTCCATTCAATTTCCCCACAGAACTAATACTGAAATTCCCTATACCTCTTAAATTTTGGAATTCTTTCTTATTAGATAAATTCAACTATCTCAGACTATCAGTTCATCTCATGATATTTAAATCAAAAGTCTTTTAAGAAAGGCCACTTCATTTTGAGGAACAATGAAGATTGTTCTTACTCTTGTGTAATATCTGTGCTACTGGGAGAGCTGTTCACTTTCAAGTGTGTTCATGGATGGAGGAGTCTATCCTTAGGTCAAAATGCCTACCACATAGTCATGTTACTTTCTGTCTATTATCAAGTCCACCATAACTAGAATTACTTTAACAAAGACTAAACATATTTCAAAGAGTTTTGACAAATTATTTTTTCCAAAGAGAGTGCTTTCAATTTTAATTAATACCCTGCTGACATTAGGGCTTATTATTTTTTCTACTTTTGCAATTTTTAGTTGGCATGATATTTAATACTTGTTTTACGTCTCATTTGTTAGCAAGTATAATGTTTCAAAATATGTTCACACATCCACTGATACACTTCCTCTCAGGAGGTAGAGCCTGATTTTTCCATACATGAATGCTAAAAACTCATAAGTGACTGTGATTCAGATGTTCTAGACCAGACATAGAAGTCATTATGGGCCTCCTCCCTGCTAGTCTTGAGTCAGTCACTAAAGAAATCTAGTTGCCATTTCCTGATGCATTCTCTTAGTTCTCACATGAGAAATACAATAGAGGTGATAAATCAGCCCTTTTGGCAACAACAAAAACAACAACAACAACAAAAAAAAACAAGGAAGTGAGGTCTTCTGCGCAAAGCTATGTGAATGTTGTTAAATTATGGGTTAAATTGTGTCTACTTAAAATTCATTATCTCCAGTACCTCAGAAAGTGAATTTATTTTGAAATAGCCTTATAATAAATAGGATGAGGTTATTAAACTGAGCTCTAATCCAATATGAATGATGTCCTTATAAAAAGGGGAAATTTGCACACAGGGACAGATACACATTGAGGGAAGACAATGTGAAGAGACAGAGACAAGCCACCAGGCCAAGGAGGGTCCTGGGGTAGAGGTCTTCCTCCACAGCCCTGCCAAAACCTTGACTATAAACTTCTCACTTCCAGAACCATGAGACTATACATATCTGTTGTTCCAAACCATCCAGTTTTGTTCTGTTGTTACTGCAGCCTGAGTAAACTAAAATTCATTAAGTGAACTATTTTGGGAGCAGATGAGATTGTTACTACATCTCTATGACAGAACTTGAGTCATTAAGTTAAATTCTTGATCTACAGAAACTATGAGGTAGTCAGTGTTTATTGTTTTAAGCTAGTTGATAACTAATGAAACAAGATTAATTGAATACTCTTTTTAAAATGTTTTGCATGTGTAATCTCTATTGTGGTCTGTACGATTGAGAACTGTGCCCATTATTATTGTGATCTTTTGTCCTCATTATTAATTAGTACGCACTTTCTATACAGTTTTTAAAAGATTCATTGTTAAGTATTTCTCTAGTCATCAATTTTGCCTTTTAATTTTTTTTAAATAAAAATAACTTTTTGAAGTAAGGTGACATACAATAAACTGTACATATATAAAATGTAAATCTTTTTTTTTTTTTTGGTACTGGAGACTGAACTCAGGGGCACTCTACCACTGAGCCACATCCCCAGCCCTATTTTGTGTTTTATGTAGAGACAGGGTCTCACTGAGTTGCTTAGTGCCTTGCTGTTTGAGGCTGGCTTTGAACTCGTGATTCTCCTGTCTCAGCTTCCCAAAGTGCTGGGATTACAGGCATGTGCCACTGTGCCTGGCTATAAAATGTAAATCTTGACATGTGCATATATTACAATCAAGGTAATGAACATATCCACCATCCCCCCAAATTTATTTTTGCCCCTTTAAAATCTTTCCCTCACACCAATCCCCACCCATTACTTACTTTCCTTAGGCAACCACTGATCTACTTTCCCACTGATCTACTTTCTGTCACTATAGATTATTTTGTACTTTCTAGAACTTTATATAAATTGAAGCATATAGAATATTATTTATTTGTCTTCTTTCACTCAGAATAATTATTTTGAGATTCATCTATGTTGTGTGTGCTAGTAATTTATTCCTTTTTCTTGCTGAGTACTATTCCACAGTATGTAGATACCACATTCTTTCATCATTGTTCATTTACCTGTATAGAACTTTTGTTTTTAATTTTTGGCTATTACAAAAAGAGAACTGCTATAAACATTTGTGTACTAGTCTTTATATGGTTATATTGCCTTTTAATTTTATTTGGAATGTTACATATGCTTATACACCTTCAATATTAAGTGTCAAATAAGTATATAGCTTTAATTTAAATTCTGACTAAAGATTATGCTTAAGACATCTCCTTCTACCATAACTTAAAATAAGACTAGGGCCTATATTAGTTCTGATCAATAGATATATTCTTTGGGCATATTATGTGAAGTCACAAATCTAATATTTCTTCTAATGGCTCACTTATCTCAATATATTTGTTGAGCAATTTTATATTTAAAATTTTTGTGTTATTGCAGGTGTGACATATTAAACTCATATATAATTGTGTTGATTTCTAAGTATCTATTTTTTCCATTAATCTGATAATTTTGTAAATTCCTTCAATCTCATCTCTCAGGAGACCTAAAAGAAAGCTTGAATTTCAGAGGGAAGAATTAGAAAAAGGGAGTTACTCTAGTAACAACTGTGTTTAATAAGCTGGGTATTATGGTTTAGATATTAGATGTCACCCAAAAGCTTGTATGTGGGACAGTGCAAGAAATTTTAGAGGTGAACTGATAGAGTTATGAGAGCCTTAACCTATCAGTGCATTAATCTACTTGAATAGATTAACTAGGTGATAACTATAGGCTGGTAGACTATGGATGGAGGAAGTGGGTCACTGGGGGTGTACCTTTGAGGCATGTATTTTGTTTCTGTTGAGTGGTGCTTTCTTTCTCTGCTTCCTGGTGCCCTGTCTCAAGCTGCTTTCCTCTGTCACACCCTTCCATCATGATGTTCTTCTTTACTTCTGGCCCAGAGCAATGGAGTATAGGGTATAGACTGAGGAGTGGGATAACTGGGTCAAATAGTGGTTCCATTGCAAACTGACTAAGGAATCCCCACACTGCTTTCCAGATTGGTTGCACCAATTTGCAGTCCCACCAGCAATGTATAAGTGTGCCTTTTCTCCCACATCTTTGCCAACTCTTATTGTTGCTTGTATTATTGATAACTGCCATTCTAACTGGCATGAGATGAAATCTTAAGAGTAGTTTTAATTTGAATTTTTCTAATTACTAGAGATGTTAAATACTTCTTTACATATTTGTTGATTGATTGTATATCTTCTTCTGAGAAGTGTCTGTTCATCTCCTTAGCACATTTATTGATTGGTTTGTTTGTTTCTTTGGTGGTATTTTTTGAGTTCTTTATATATCCTGGAGATCAGTGCTCTATCTGATGTGTGTGGCAAAAATTTGCTCCCAAAATGTAGGCTCTCTGTTCATCTCATTGATCGTTTCTTTTGCTAAGAAGAAGCTTTTTAGTTTGAATCCATCCAATTTATTGATTCTTGCTTTTATTTCTTGTACTTTTAGGAGTCTTGTTAAAGAAGTCGAGGTCTAATCCAACATGATGGGCCTACTTTTTCATCTATCAAGTGAAGGGTGTCTGGTCTAATTCCTAGGTCTTGATTCACTTTTAGTTGAGATTTGTGTATGGTGAGAGATAGGGCTTTAGTTTCATTTTGCTGAATACGGATTTCCAGTTTTCACAGCACCATTTGTTGAAGAGGCTATTTGTTTTTGGCACCTTTGTCTAGCATAAGATAATTGTATTTATGTGGGTTTGCCTGTGTGTACTCTATTCTGTACCATTGGTCTACACATCTATTTTGGTGCCAATACCATGCTGTTATTGTTACTATAGCTTTGTAGTATAGTTTAAGGTCTGGTATTGTGATGCCTCCTGCTTCACTCTTCTTAGTAAGGATTGCTTTGGCTCTTCTGGGTCTCTTATTTTTCCAAATAAATTTCATCATTGCTTTTTCTATTTATATAAGGAATGACATTGGGATTTTAATTGGGATCACATTGAATCTGTATAGTGCTTTGGGTAGTATGGCCATTTTGACAATATTGATTCTGCCTATCCAAGAGCATGGGAAATCTTTCCATCTTCTAAGGTTTTCTTCAATTTCTTTCTTTAATGTTCTGTAGTTTTCATTCTTGAGGTCTTTTACCTCTTTTGTTAAATTGATTTCTAAGTAATTTTTTTAAATTTTTTCTTTTGAGGCTATTGTGAATGGGGTAGTTTTCCTACTTACTCTTTCAGAGGATCATCACTTATGTATAGAAATGCAATTCATTTATGAATGTTGATTTTATATCCTGCTACTTTGCTGAATTCATTTATTAATTCTAGAAGTTTTCTGGTGGAAATTTTTGGGACCTCTAAATATAGTATCATATCATTGGCAAATAATAATAGTTTGAGACTTTCTTTTCCTATTCTTATCCCTTTAATTTCTTTCATCTGTCTAATTGCTCCGCCTAGAGTTTCATGGACTGTGTTGAATAGCAGTGGTGAAAGAGGGCATCCTTGTCTTGTTCTTGTTTTTAGAAGAAATGCTTCCAATTTTTCTCCATTTAGGATGATGTTGTCCTTGGTTTATCATAGAAAGCTTTTACAATGTTGAGATATTTTCCTACTATCCCTAGTTTTTGTCTAAATTTCATTTTTAAACAGTCATTAAGAAGTATACTGAACTTTATATTTCTTATTCTTTTATATCTTTAACACACTTTAATCTCTTGTTTATTCTTATCTTATAGAATTCTCTAATGATTTATAGATTAATTAAATATAGGTAACTAAAAAGAGGCTGAATATTTATCAGTTGATGCTATTTAAACTTAGATCTTAATATTCACCAGATTTGTGTAGAAATAAAAATTTGCACAGTTTATACCAACCTTATATTTTTTAACCTAAGCATTTTTGAAACAGAATGTGATGTCATCATCACCTTTGATTCGACTTTAATTAACAATAATAATATTCAACAAGCCAAGTAAATATTTTCTCTCTGAATATCCCAGATGCCTACTCTACTAAATATCTGTGTTTGTCTGTATTTTCTTTTTCCATTCTCCTGTAACATTTTGAAAGTAGAAAACAAGGGATAGAGAAGATTCAGACACTTTTCAGACTTAGCATACCCTGGGGAAAAAGCTAGGTGTCACTATGTGTTCAGATGTTGAAGAAAACCATTCAACAAAGGAAATTTAGGATATGCCTTAAATTTTAAAAGTATTTATTCTACTTACTTTTATTTTTTAGGTTTATAACAGGAAACCTCATTATGACCATTAACTACTTAGAAGTAAGAAATCAGCCTCGTGTGATGGCACACTCCCATAATCCCAGCACTTTGGGAGACTGAGGCAGGAGAATCCTGAGTTCAAAGCCAGCCTTAGCAAAGGTGATGCACTAAGCAACTCAGTGAGACCCTGTCTCTACATAAAACACAAAATAGGGCTGGGGAAGTGGCTCAATGCTTGGGTACACTTGAGTTCAATCCTCAGTACCAAAAAAAAAAAAAAGAAGAAATCTACTCAAGTTACAATAGACATGCAGCAAAAAATTGTGAAGACATTAAAGTGAACTAGGAAGCTCATAAATATCCTTTCTAGGTCAGCCTTTCTGGCAATCCCATTCTATCATTTTTTTGAGATATGTTATAACTCCGTAAATTTATAAACTGATGTCATGGCATATGATTCCTTCCCATAAACTATGAGTAATTTTATTAACAAATTTAATTATTTTCCTAGAGTTAAATTCATTTTAGATCAATTTGACAATTTATTTGAACTTGACTTTGTTTTTATTTAGGGCTTATTGAGGACCTTAAAACTGTAAAATGTGTGGATTATAACTGTCTATATTTATTGTATTGGGAATTGAAACAGAAATTTAAAAATATTTATTGGTTCATTTTAAGATAGCAATAATGTCATGAATGCATCACATGACAGCAGAGATAGCATCACCATGCAATTAGCATGAAATTAGTTTTGACCACAAAGACCTCCTTGATCTATCCTACAGAAAAAGTGGTAGTTGTTGTTGTTGTTTTGTTTTTGTTGTTGTTGTTTTTACCAGAATATGGAAGAATATACTGAAAGAACGTCAAATTATGGAAAATAAGTCTTTTTTGCCTTAACAACTTAGAGGGAATCTGTGAAACGTGTTAAAATCTTAGCAAAGTTTGTTAAAATTTGATGGGCTTCTTTACTTGAGTTACTAATTAATGCATTTAGCTGAAATGCAAAGAATTTTTTAAAAAAATTCTGTGTAACCTACTTAGATAATAGAGACTTTGCATTTTACTAGGATAATTTATATTCTTTATCATTTGGGAATAAAAATAAGTGTTGCCAAGCCTGGAAGGGTGATTCAGTGAAACAGTGCTTAACTAGCATGAATGAGACACTGGATTCAATCCCTAGCACCACAAAAAAAAAAATTAAGTCAAATAATAATAATATGTTTATCCCTTACAAAAGAATTACATTTCTTTCCAACTATTTTAAATTCACTGTTTATTTTCAATTTTTTTAACTTCACTCTAATAAATAATCAAGTATTATTTCTGAGGCACTCAAGTTTTTATTTTAATGAAAATTCCCAATCCTCTCAAACCACTTCTTAATTTTTGCTTTTCTAAACTGAATTAAAAAATAAGAGAAAAAAATAACTTTTACAAAACATTACAGATAAAAAACTACCTTTAAAATTTTCTCCATAGAGTCCTGAAAAATCAGAATTATTTATTCTTTTATCTTAAAAAGAGAAAGAGGTACTATAAAGGAATACAATTTATAAGAAGTTTTAATAATGTCTCCTAATCATAATATGTTATCATATCAAGGAAAAATGATAAAAATTCTTATGAAATATTTTTGTTGAGTTTTCCTATATTTATCATTGTCCCAGATATCTTTTTTTAAACTAATAGTAGATAAGAGCAAACATTTACTGTTAGTAATTTATTATTTAAATGACTAAATGTTAATTGGTCAAAATCCTAATTCTTTTATCAAAATGTAGTAGTAAATCAGTCCATCAGTTCCTAACTGGTGATGCACACTGGATTTGCCCATGGAATTTTATAAAACTTCAGATGTCTGAGTCCTAATCTAGACTTACTGCATCTCTTTATATAATATTCTTAATATGTTGAATATATACCTACAAGTAACTGTATGGTACATCTTAATATTTTTCTTATACAAAAATCATGGCTTTGGAGCTGACATTCCATAGAAAACATCCAATGTATAGAGTGAATCTGTATTTCCATGATTCTTAGTGAAGAGCAGATGACTTCTGAAGACTATAATATTTATCAAAACTCCAAAAGAATAAGATTAAATACACAGGATTGAAGAAATTGAGGAAGAAAACATTACTGTGATTTTATATTTGAAGTATATTTTATTTGTATTAATTTTCTGTTTTCTGGATTTGAAAGAAATTTTTTTTCTCATGCTATCAAACTCATAATTTCAGATCTCTGTAAAATAAAATAAAATATTTTAAGTGATTTCAGGTTCTCAGTAACCCCTGCTGGTTCTGAAACTCTTTTTACTATTATTTATAGCAATATATTTATTTCAAGGTTTTGTTAAGTTTTTCTTTTAAAATCTATTCTTATATTTGACAAAATATAATTCAAATATTCATTGTACAACCAAGGTCTTCTCTGGAGTTCCATATTTAAGGATAATTTACATTAAATAAGGTATGACTTGCTACTTATAAAAGATTGTAAGGCAACCTTATTTAAGGATCTAATACCTACCAGATTGTGACAGAAAAATGAGGAAATGTACTAGTTTTATAGGTGCCTAAGCTGTAAGATAATCAGAAAGGGTTTCCTGGCAACCCTGGAACATTGGCAAATTTGGAAGGTGTATGAAAAGAGAATATACCTAAATTTATAGGAATGACAGTTGAAATATTGTAGAGTATTTCAGTGATTTCTTTTTCTTTTTCTTTTTCTTTCTTCTTTCTTTTCTTTTTTTGGTATTGGAGATTGAACTCAGGGACACTGGACCACTGAGCCACATCCCCAGTCCTATTTTGTGTTTTATGTAGAGACACGTCCCACTGAGTTGCTTAGCACCTTGCCCTTGCTGAGGCTGGCTTTGAACTGGCGATTTTACTGTCTCAGCCTCCCTAAATGCTGGGATTACAGGCTTGCGCCACCGCGTCTGGCTCAGAGACTTGTTTTTCTTACTTGGGGATACCCAATAAGGATTTTTAGGGTTTAATTGTAGAGTTGTTATAAAAACATGCAGACTAAAATAAATGTTGTGGCCATATTGGTCACTACTATGAGGCTCCAGATTTGTAAAAGATGTTAGGATGCCTCATGGTTAATTAAAATTCTTGTTGAATTAATGTAAATAATCAGAGCAAATCTACTAAAAGAAAAACTTTGGCATATCAATTATAATATTTTAGATTCTTAATTAAAAGGGGAAAGACAGATATTGTAAGGAAAAATTAGAAAGAATTTGCTATTCAGCAAAAATGCTTGCAATGTCCTGAATGGCACAAACTTCCTGGTTATCAAAGCCTTTCATCATGTTTGAACTTTTTTAAACTCCATGAAATGTAGAAAATTGATAACAATACAAATGATTCTTATTCATAGAAAGGCAAATTCATTATGCCCCATGAAATACATTTGGTTTTTATCTGTGCATACATGTATTTTTATACCTATTTATAAATCAATTTTAACGATTCTTAATTTTCTCTCTATACATGGCTATTTGAATTTATTTTTGAACTGGTAGTAATATCTTTTTGGTTCTCAAATTAATTCCTAAGTTAAATAAAATATTTAGCAAGAATTCTCTTTATAATTTTATGAAAGAAATTGTTTTACCTTTTAAAACCACTAGCTTTTAAGGAGAGTCTTATGTTGTTAATTTGTCCTTCACTTACTTGTTTTGGTGGAAATCAATAAAGGGACTGAATTTTATATCTGGTTCTATAGGTAAAGAATAAAAATGAGTCCAGAAGTAGAGAGAACCACAATAAATATAACCTATATCAGGAATTAAAAAGTCTTGGGGACATATTTGGATTTTTCAGGTTCTAAAATTAAGGAATTCAAGATCAACTTACGTAGATATTAGAGACTCAGGGGGCTAAAAATCACATATACTTAGCTTTTTTTGCTATTTTTATTATTATTGTTATGACTATTAAAACTATTGTTATAATTATTATTAAAAATACAGCAGAGTCTGGCAAATGACAGGACCCATATGTAATGCAAATCTCAGGCTGCATTCCTGCTTCAACCACTGACTTTTACTGAGCCCATTAATTTTAGGTTCTTGAAAACTTAAAATTTCCTCCAATGTAACTTAAAGTTAAACAACTATAGTTATAAGTATCAATACCAGAAAAATACAAACCATATCTAATTAATTTTAATGTTTATTTGGAAAACTATGTGATGTATCACTTTAATGTGAAATATTTCATCACAAGGGGATTTGAAACTTTAATACAAGAAAAATGTAGGTAAGTCATGATTTTGATCTAAATAACTTCTGTAGATTCACCCAGAAAAGGAAAGGAAAATCTTGAGAATGAATCAGCTTCATTATTATTATCAGATAATATGCAAGAGAAGAAAATATTAAGAACTGATAAAATTCAAAGCAATAACTAACATGTATTGAGGGCTTATATGTTAGCTATAACTAAAGTTTGGGTTTTACTTTTTTTAAAAAAATTAGTTTGTTCAGGTAATTAGAAGCAGACTTAATTGAATTCATTTATTCAACTGCTTCATTGAGCATCTATATCTGTTTTTCATGGATAGGAACATATAAAGTATGACTATATATAAAAATTGTTATTGGTACTAGCCAACAAATACTTTATTTTTCATTGCACCTTCCTCTTCCCTATGGCCATGACCACCTTTACACACACACACACACATACATGCACACACTGTTACTAACTCCTTTGCCCTAGCTAAATATAGTAAAACAGGCACACAAGCTGAATACTGTTCAGGAATGCCCAGCCTTAATAAAATAAATAAATAACAGTGCCAAACTGTAGTAGAAATTTTTTAGTCATCCTTTGATTTCATAAATATAGACAAAGACATTGATTTCAAATAGAAGGATTTTCTTTTGCAGGCATGTGTTATCTGCTTTGAAAGCATAGTTAGAATTAAAGCCACCCACATGTATACATATAATCTATAATATATCTTTATTATTTCACTGCCTTCATCAAATTAATTTTACTCCTGGAAACTCTTGCTGAGAAAGATAATAGTGTTCATGCTAAGCATTTTCTTAAAGACATCCATTATAGAGCACATCAAAAACCATAATTTTTAAGACCTTTTTTCTCAAAATCCTCTCCTTGCTGTGTCCACAATATTAAGTTGCTCTTTCTGCAATGCTAATTAAGTCCCTGCATCAAAAGACCCACCTGCAAAAAAACAAAAAAAAACCAAAAAAACCAAAAAAAAACAGCCTTTAAAACCTTGTAAGTATGATCTTCTTTCCTCTTCCCAACTGGTAGGAAAACTTCCATGAGGTGGTGCTTGCTCTCCCATGGTAAGAATAAACCCAGCATTTCCTCATGACACAACTTGCTTGGTAATATTTTCTGGAACCAGGATTCAACAATAGTTTTCAAATACACAGAAAACAGCCAATTGTGTCTATTACTTTGTGTTTTTAAGTTTTATCTAGTATATAATCACTGATCATTTTGTCTTGAAGAATCAAGATAAAGCATCTTGCAAAATGACTACCTTATGATAAGGTAAAGAAGTATGCATTTTGGAAATAATACTAATGATAAAGATATGTTAAAATTAAATTAAAAGAATAGAAAAACAAGATCTTCAATTATAATCTTTGTTTTCTTAAGGTAAAATAAATTTAAAGTGTTTTGTAATAAATCTTCAAATCTTTGGGGTTTTTTTGTTTGTTTGTAAATTTATTCTTGATAGTTTCTGTGCCTTGTTTTTAAGGTGAGGCACTCCATAGGGCTAGGAGCAAATACTGAGAAGGTTCTTTCTGCAGTGGCCGAAAAGAGGGAATCAATCAAAAGCAGATGATGCAGAACAGCTTTGAAGATGGAGTAAAAGGAGATTAAAGAATAGTAAACCAGAGTCACTGAAGAAAGGACATGAGTCCTGGGATCAGGTCCAACAATTTGCTGGAATGGAGCCTACGGTATGAAGACAACTAATAAATATTGGATTTGGGCGGCTTTCTGCAGTGGGGTCAGAAAAGGAACCAAAATGAGAAGCCTGGATTGGTAACAAACTTTTCCCTATTCTAGATGTACTGTAATCCATAACTTTGAGCTGTATGTTATTTGATGCCAGATTTAAATGAGCTATTTCAAAAACACTTGCGAATTAAAAACAATGCTTCAAAAGGTACATAATTCACTTCTTAATTGCTAGCTCCCAATATTTTCATATTTATAAATTCAAGTTTAGAGAAAGGCTGTTTCAATTTGGCCTATAATTCTCTTCCCACTTTTTAATTTACATTAGATGTATAGGAATAAGTTAAGTTTAATTCTATTTAAGTGACATTGTAATATGGACCATATTATCCTCTTTATGCAAAGAAGCAATGTATCTTTCATTTTATCATCTCAGATTATCCATATTATTCTTTTTCTTCCAAAGATCCCTGATACCTTATGTACAACCATTTCTGTGGCTGTTCTATTCCAAACTAATAATTATTTCCTTCCCTTTTAAAAATGTATGATTTATATTGAATAAATTGGAGAAAGGATAGAGAAAACAAAATAGGTGTGGCATTCACAATAGAGAAAAACAAAATAAGTTTGGCATATGAGATTTCTGGAATTTGTGTAGTTTTATTAGAAGATGTATATATTTTCTTCATGTTATATTATTTCTCAAATATTGTGTTGCTGGGGCAAAATCTGAGTATAAATGCTCAGCATGCTACATACTTTTGTTTCTGCCACAGAAAGTGAAATTATTCTACTGTAAAATACCACCTTACACAAAGATAAATTTCTTTTTTGTATGTGTCACACATATATGTTAAAGCAGTTGTACTTCTGAATTTAGCTGTAAATGTACAAAAATTAAAAACTTTCAGAAAAGTATGTGAATATTCAATTAGAGTTTTAAAAACATTTCCATACTTTTATCTAACATAATCCAGAAAGGTTTATTTTAAACTGATTTCAGGGTTTTGGCCTGATTCAAAAAAAGTTGCATTTGGACTTTTCATAGGCCTATGAGTATTAAAAATTCACTGTTTAAACACATTCAGAATGTGAAACCAATCTTTTTTCCTTGACAAATCCAATAAATTTTATCTTCTCCGTGGTGATCCCAGTAAAGTTAGAAGCTGAAAGTCATCCTTCAAGCTTTTTTTATACTATTTCCAATTGAATGAATCATGTGGACATATAAATTTCACAGCAGTAATATCTTTCCAAGCTGGCCTACTTTTTAAAAATTCCCATTCCCATTTTGCTAAATTTGGTTTTGCATTATTTCTCTTTTGTTCCATAGCTATAATGTCCTGAAAGATCTTCCTTTACTAGATATTATCACCTCTGAAATGATCTCACTATTAGGCAGGGAGTTTTCTTTGTTTTTGTTTTATTTTGTTTTTTCATTTAATGATCATAATTTTTCATATCTCATTGAAACTCTTTGATGACTGCTTTTCACAGAATGAAGTTCATCTTCACGTATATGAGGTCCTGATTCATCTGAACCTGCTTCCCTCTTGCTTGTATGCTTCATGGATGGAGATTGTCAAATGCTACCATTGTATTCCATCTATGCCTTCCTAATGGAGTCTACAAGTTTCTATTGTAACTCGGGCATGGTGGCGCATGCCTATAATCCCAGCAGCACAGAAGGCAAAGGCCAGAGGGTGGTGGTTCAAAACCAGCCAAAAAAAGGATTGGGGATGTGGCTTAGTAACTAAGCTCCCCTGGGTTCATTCCCTTGTTAACCAAAAAAAAACAAAAAACAACAACCCGGGCACGGTGGTTTACGCTTGTAATCCCAGTACTTTGGGAGGCTGAGACAGAAAAATCACTAGTTCAAAGCCAGCCTCAGCAACGGAAAGGCTTGCTAAGTAACTCACTGAGACCCTGTCTCTACATAAAACACGAAATAGGGCTGAGAATGTGGCTCAGTGGTTGAGTACCCCTGAGTTCAATCTCTGGTACCAAAAAAAAAAAAAGAGAGAGATTCTATTGTACTTTATTTTTAAGTTCCATGTTTATGGCCATTAGTAGGATATACATTTTTCCAAGATAGATACTTGGTAGTTATTCAGTCTAAAATCCTATACTACCAGTATAGATTCTTCTAAATGAATGAATTATCAGTCAATTAAATAAGTAAAAGAATGGTCTTGGAAGTTTTTTTGTTGTTGTTGATTTCTGTTTAAAGTACTGAGGATTAAACTCGGGGGCACTCTAACACTGAGCTACATCCTCAGTCATTTTTTATTTTTATTTTTGAGATAACTCCTCTTAACCATAAAAATCTTAATTTGTCACTAAGGGATGGTCTCCCTAATTTACTGAGGCTGGCTCAAACGTGTGACCCTCTTGCCTCAGCCTCCTGAGTCAATGAGATTATATGTGTGCACCACTGTACCAGACTAAATTTTTCTGAAATCCAGTTTTGAAGTTTTTAAATGGGTGCAAAATAAACCAAGGTCAAGACTGAGGTAATGACCTGACCAAGGGCCACACCTCTGCTTTTAAAGACTCTGGAATTTTTAACATTTCTCATTCTACTATTACAGAGCTGGGGCCTTCTGAGAAACTCAGGCAATGTGAAGACCCCCTTCCAAACCTTGATTCTTGCAATCAAGTCAGAAAGATTTCAAACATGTTCCTCAGAGTAACATGAATAAGAAAAGGGAAAGAGGACACTTTCAAGGGAGAGAGTGAGTCCTCTCAGAGAAAAGGACAACATGCTTCTACTGCATAGCAATTTTATTGGAGATCCCAGAGAAGTTTCCAGAGAGTCGTCCTAGGTCCACCTCTTGACTTTGGACTGACAGCAGAGTAACATCAGACTTTGAAGTACCCATTGCTCTGACAACTCTAGGTTACCTTGGCCCATGCTAATCATTTCCTACAGATTTTATGTTTAAGAGAAACTATCTGTATCTCCAGAGATTTAGGATTTGGTCACAAATGTCTCCTGACTTCCTCCCATTGACATTATCATGGCCCTGCAGTTCTCCTGTAGTTAACAGGTAGTTTGCTGAAGAATGTGACATATCTTGTCCACTTAGGCCAGACAGGGCTGTAGGTAAATTGCTTCTTATAAAAGGAAGCATATGGGGTTCAGCATAGTGGGCCCATTTTATAGACTAACTTTCACATGTCTGTCCTCTAACACTATGAGGATGACATAGGAATACATACTAAGCAGAAAATAACAAAATAAATCTGAATTTCAGAAAACTTAGCAGATATTACTAAAGTTCCACTGTATATGTGTGTGTGTGTGTGTGTGTGTGTGTGTTCCACAGGTAGGGAAAACTATACCAATCATTTTTTATTTTACATAGGCAATGATAAAATTTCAATATAGTGATGTATTCATTTGAAATTTCCTGGATATAAGTAGTTTTGTTTTAGTGGTTTACATTTGTTCTGATAGTTTATTAGTCTTTTTTACACACAATGAATATCTCATGAAAATGAAACTTTAATTAAGAGTATGTAATGTCTGAAGTTTTACACAAATGTCTTCTCCTAAGCTAGGATATGTATGACAGAGAGGTAGATTAGAGATAAATACAGAAAGAGAAATGAAGACACTACTCATAAACAGGAGTTTTTAGGAAAATGAATATTTCCTATCCAATAAAAGTCTAATACAAACATCAGCTATATTTGTATTTACAAACTACCCCCCCAAATATAGAAGATAATCTCATTTGTGATAACATAAAAATAATCAGGAATTAATTTAACAAAGGAAGTGAAAAAAATACTAGAATCTATAAAATTATTGATGAAAAATTGAAAAAATCACAACTAATGGAAAGATATCCCTTCTTTATGGTTTAGAATAATTAATATTGTAAAAACATCCATACTATCCAAAGCAAATAGAACACAAACCAATAGAACAGAATATAGTCAAAAAGTAAACCCATGAATTTATACTCAATTGATTTTCAACAAAGATACTAAGAATATACACTGGGGAAAAAAAACAATCTCTTCAATTAATGGTGCTGGGAAAACTGGCTATCCAAATACAAAAGAATACAATTATTCCCTTATCCTATACCATATAAAATCAACACAAAATTAATGAATGACTTAAATGGAATGCCTGGGAATCTCTGGCTTGTTCCTGATCTTAGAGAAAAAGCTTTCAAACTTGTCACTGTAGAGTAAGTTTGTTATAGGTTAGTATATGTGATCATTATTATGTGGAGGTATACTCCTTCAAAAACTATTTTGTTAAAAGTTTTTATCATACAAGGATATCACATTTGGCCAAATATTTTTCTGTATCTATTGTGATGATCATACGGTTATGTCCTTCATTCTGTTCATTTATATCACATTTATTGATTCACAAATGGTTGAATCATCCTTGTGTTCTTGAAATAAATCTCACTTGATTATGGTGAATGATTCTTTTATTGTGCTGTTGAACTTAGTTTGCTATTATTTGGTTGAGGATTTTTGCAGCTCACTGCTGTGGTTCCCCATTTGTGGTATTTCTTCTGATATGTATACACACACACACACCCACACACACACACAGTTCTCAGTCTGAAGACTCAAGGCAATCCAGCTGCAGATTTCTAAAGCAGTCTCTGTTTTAGTAACTTACTCTGCTCATCCATACCACAAAATATAAGTACCTGAACCTTCCTGAGCTGTGATCTTTCTTTTCTATTTGAGAACACTGTCACAAATTCTGGTTTAGATTATTTATTTTTTCTCTCTGTGTGACCCAGTAACTACCTCTAGACCACAAGCTATGGCGATTGTAAGGCTGGCCTCATTTGTTTCACTTATTTTAAAGATCACAGTCCTGGGCTGCCTATTGTCTGGTCTAAAATCAATAGTTTCTCATATTATTTCTAGCTTTCTAGTTCTTTAAAGGAGGAAGGCAATTCCTATGAAATAGAAGTCTTCCCCAGTTTTTATAATGCAATAGATTTATACTTTCTTTTACATTTTTGTACAAAGGTAACCCTGGCTCTTTGAGAAACACCACCTCCCCCCCACACACATAAACACACATATGTATACTTAGTAGTATTTAATTTCTTGTTGGAAATGTTCTTATTTACTACATCAATGACATATTTCTTGAACCTAATTTAACTAAATACTTAACAAATTTTAATATTTCATTTTCAGTTTAGATAACTCACTGTGAATGTACAATAGTAATTTATATTTTAAGTCTAATTTCCATGGCTTAAATATCCATAAGAAATTGTAAGCATATAAACATAATTCTCCAATTGATATTTGAATAAACATAAATTTAAACTCATTAGACATGTTGTAATGCTGTTCTTAACAACTTCTTAAAAGATATTTGAGGATGAAATTTCCATAGTATTTAATATAAGACAGTGCAATAATTAAACTCTTTCAAATATTAATTTCCAGGGGAAAATAACATCTCATCAAATGAAAGTATAATAGAAGAGCAATAATTTCTTTCTAAAGTGAAGAACAAAAGTGTTAACACAGATCATTGAGTTTATCTTTAATGGCATTTAAACTTTCATCACATAATACTGGAGAATAATTAAGCTTTGCCCCTCAGTAAGTGGATTTCTCACAAATACTACAGAAAAAAATGTGCAATTAAAGTTTCATTAGTCTTAGCCGGGCGCGGTGGCTCACGCTTGTAATCCCAGCACTTAGGGAGGCTGAGACAGGAGAATCGCGGGTTCAAAGCCAGCCTCAGCAATGGCGAGGCGTTAAGCAACTCAGTGAGACCCTGTCTCTACATAAAACACAAAATAGGGCTGGGGATGTGGCTCAGTGGTCGAGTGCCCCTGAGTTCAATCCCCGGTACCAAAAAAAAAAAAAAAAAAAAAAAGTTTCATTAGTCTTGGGTTTTACAAATTTTATTTAGACCTTACTTGGCATTTTCAGATTGAACATCTTCTGGAGTGTCTTACAAGTTTAGCAAAAATAACTTTTAAAATACCTACCATTTGTCAAACTATCTTAGATATTAAAGGGGATAAAGTAAACTGTGATATGTGAAAGATAAAATACAAGATGTGTAAAATATATATGACTTCTTCCCTTAAGATTTAAATATACAGATGCACAGTTATAACTGTTCCATTATAGAATCATTTGGTAACAAATGACCATA
Source organism: Xerus rutilus (assembly GCA_028644305.1). NCBI lineage: Eukaryota > Metazoa > Chordata > Mammalia > Rodentia > Sciuridae > Xerus > Xerus rutilus. Next base: position 79,767,795 of record CM053400.1, on the reverse strand, counting down.
AAAGTAATACAAATGGAGAAAAAGAAAAAAGCCATTAAGTTGGGGAAGCACATGATGAAGGACGAAAATTGCAGATTTGGCAACTCATCAGTACTGTGTAGGGTGCATTGGAAAGGAAAGAACTCAAAAACAAAATGAATTTATATACCAGTGTTCATAGCAGCAGTCTTCACATTAGCCAGAAGGTAGAAACATTGTCTACATATATCAACAAATGAATGGATAAACAAAATGTGATAAATATTTGTATATATTTATCCCATTGTATATATACACAGTGGAATATTATTTAACTTTGAAAAAGAAATGACATGCTAATAGTTTTTACTATTTGGTTGACCTTAAAAATATTTTCCTGAGTGAAATAAGTCAGACAAAAAGGTAAAAATATATACTTTTACTTATATGAAGATACAAAGAGCCAGAAAGTAGAATAGTGGTTTACCAGGAGTTGGAAGAAAGAAGTAATGCGGAGTTAAGAAAATTAACTTTTTTAGTATCTATCTTCTTTTTTAATCTATTTTAATTTTTTAAAATAGCAGAATGCATTTCAAGTAATAGTACACATATGGACCACAAATTTCCATTTTTCTGGTTGTAAAAAGGTAGAATTACACCATTTGTGACTTCATACATGTAACTAGGTAAGTGACGTCCATCTCATTTCACCAAGTTTCCTACCCCCATGCCCCATCCCTTTTCTCGCTCATCTTTGCCCTATCCAGAGTTCCTCCATTTCTCCCATGCTCCCCCACCCCCACACTCCCATTATAGATCAGCATTCATTAATCAAAGAAAACATTCAGCCTTTGGTTCTTTGGGATTGGCTTACTTCACTTAGCATGAAGTCCTCCAGCTCTATCCATTTATCTGCAAGTGCCATAATTTTATTCTCTTTTAATGCTGAATAGTATTCCATTTTGTATATATACCACAGTTTCTTTATCCATTCATTATTGAAGGGCATCTAGGTTGCTTCCACAGTTTAGCAATTGTGAATTGTGGGGCTATAAATATTGAAGTGGCTGCATTATTGTAGTATCCTGTTTTGAAGGCTTTAGGATATAGACCAAGGAGTAGGATAGCTGGGTCAAATGGTGGTTCCATCCCAAGTTTTCTAAGGAATCTCTGTACTGTTTTCCAGTTTGGTTTTACTAATTTGTAGTCCCACCAGCAATATGAGTGTGCCTTTTCTCCCACATTCTTGCCAACACTTACTATTGTTTGTATTCTTGATAACTGCCATTCTGACAGGAGTGAGATGAAATCTTGGAGTAGTTTTGATTTGCATTTCTCTAATTGCTAGAGAGGTTGAGAATTTTTTTCTATATTTGTTGATTAATTGTATATCTTCTTCTGAGAAATGTCTGTTTGTTTATTAATTAATTTAGCCTGTTTATTGATTGTTAATTTAGCCTGTTTATTGATTGGGTTGTTTGCATTTTTTTGTTGCTAAGTTATTTGAGTTCTTTGTATATCCTGGAGATTTGTGCTCTACCTGATGTGCATGTGGCAAAAATTTGCTTCCAGAATGTAGGCTGTCTGTTCACCTCATTCATTGTTTCTTTGGCTGAGAAGAAGCTTTTTAGTTTGAATCCATACCATTTATATATTCTTGCTTTTATTTCTTGCCCTATAGGAGTCTTGTTAAGGAAGCATGGGCCTAATCTGATGTGATGAAGGATTGGGCCTACTTTTTCCTCTATTAGGCACAGAGTCTCTGGTCTAATTCCTAAGTCCATGATCCACTTTGAGTTGAGTTTTGTGCATGGTGAGAGATAGAAGTTTACTTTTATTTTGCTGCTTATGGATTTCCAGTTTTCCCAGCATCATTTGTTGAGGAGGCTATCTTTTCTCCAATATATGTTTTTGGCACCTTTGTCTAGCATGAGATAATTGTATTTATGTGAGTTTGCTTCTGTGTCTTCTATTGTGTACCATTGGTCTACATGTCTATTTTGGTGCCAATACCATGCTGTTATTGTTACTATAGCTTTGTAGTATAGTTTAAGGTTTGGTATTGTGATGCCTCCTGCTTCACTCTTCTTAGTAAGGATTGCTTTGGCTCTTCTGCGTCCCTTATTTTTCCAAATAAATTTTATGATTGCTTTTTCTATTTCTATAAGGAATGATGTTGGGATTTTAATTGGGATCACATTGAATCTGCATAGCACTTTGGGTAGTATGGCCATTTTGACAATATTATGTGAAAATAATTATGTCTATCCAAGAACATGGGAGATCTTTCCATCTTCTAATGTTTTCTTCAATTTCTTTCTTTAATGTTCTGTAGTTTTTATTTTAGAGGTTTTTAACCTCTCTCATTAGATTGATTCTCAAGTATTTTATTTTATTTTTTGAGCCTGTTGTGAATGGGGTAGTTTTCCTACTTACTCTTTCAGAGGATTTATCACTGATGTGTAAAAATGCAGTTGATTTATGAATGTAGATTTTATATCCTGCTACTTTGCTGAATTCATTTATTAATTTTAGAAGTTTTCTGGTGGAATTTTTTGATCCTCTAAATATAGAATCATACTGTCAGCAAATAATGATAGTTTGAGTTCTTCTTTTCCCATTTATATCCCTTTAACTTTATTTATCTGTATAATTGCTCAGGGTAGATTTTCAAGGACTATGTTGAATAGAAGTGTTAAAAGAGGGCATCCCTGTCTTGTTCCAATTTTTAGAGGGAATATTTTCAATTTTTCTCCATTTAGGATGATGTTGGCCTTTAGTTCTTACTATCCTTAGTTTTTTTTTAGTATTTTAAACATGAAAAGGTGATGTATTTTGCCAAATACTTTCTCTGCATCAATTGATAAAATCATATGATTCATATTTTAAGTCTATTGATATAATGGATTATGTTTATTAATTTCCATATGTTGAACCAACATTGCATCACTGAAATGAACTCCATTTGATCATGGTGCACTATTTTTAATATATTTTTGCATGCAATTTGCCAAATTCTTATTGATAATTTTTACATCTATGTTCATCAAGGATATTAGTCTGTAATTTTCTTTTTCTGATGTGTCTCTGTCTGGTTTTGGTATCAGGGTGATACTTGCCTCATAGAATGAATTTGGAAGGGTTCCTTCCCTTTCTATTTCATGGAATAATTTGAGGAGTATTGGAATTAGTTTTTCTTTGTAGGTCTTGTAGAACTTGGGTGAGAATCAGTCTGGTCCTGGGCTTTTCTGGGTTGGTAGGCTTTTCATGGCATCTTGCAGGGGGTTGCAGTCTGCCCCGAGCCAGCAGGTCAAAGAGGCACCCTCACATTCACCTCACAGTGGAAATTGGGAAGAGTTGGAGCTAACTGGTTGCCTGTTCCCAGCCCTCTGCCACAGGACAATCAGACACACCAGGGAGTTAAGTCGAGGCAAGTACTTGTATATTTGCAGAACAAGCATTCAACTTATAGGGCCATTCGGACAATCAGAGACAATGCACATAGGCAACAGCTGTCCATGTGGCAAAGCATGTAAGCCCCCTGAATTCTGTCCACAATCTGCACATTAGCGGAACCAACAGTAAGCCAATCATATAGTTCCTCCTTCCTTTGTGCCTTTCCCATTTACACACAATGGCTAGTCATAAGGGCCTAGCATAGAGCTAGCTCCCCATAGCATCTTCTATTTCATTGCTTGTAATTTATATGTTTAAGTCATGAATGTCCTCCTGCTTCATTTTAAGTAAGTCATATGCCTCTAGAAATTTGTCAGTGTCTTCAGGGTTTTCTATTTTACTGGAGTAAAAATTTTCAAAATATTTTCCAATTATCTTCTGTATTTCAATAGAATCTGTTTTGATATTTTCTTTTTCATCATGGATTTTAGTAATTTGGGTTTTCTCTCTCCTTCTTTTCATTAGAGTGGCTAAGGGTTTGTCAATTTTATTAATTTTTCAAAGAACTGGCTTTTGTTTTGTCCATTTTTTTGAATTGTTTTTTTTGTTTGTTTGTTTCAATTTCATTGATTTCAGGCATGATTTTAATTATTTCCTGTCTTCTACTTCTTTTGGTGTTGGTTTGTTCCTCTTTTCACAGTTGTAGTGTTCCAAGATGGAGGCAAACTGGGGAGCCCCATGCTGGTAGATGAGAGTCCACACAGGAGCAAGAGCCAGGGGTCCTGTGCAGGACCCAGGGATCCCTCATGGGTGACTTGCCGGGGTCCTGTGCAAACACAGACCTGGAGAACCACATGGGCATGTGGCTGGAATTTCTGCATGGGAGCAGCTGTCAGGGGTCCTCTAATAACTCACAGAGAAACAGTATTCCCACTGCTTTAATCCCAGGTCACAGAGAGACTAGAAATGCTGCATTCATCTAGGCCAATGGATTCCTCCTCAAGAAAATTACATTTTAATAGTTATAGAATTTCAGTTTGGGATAATGAAAAAGATCTGAGAATGGATAGTGAGATGGTGCTGAGCAATGTGTATGTACTTAATGCCATTGGATTATATACTTAAAAATTGCTAAAATGATAAATTAAAAGTTATATATAAATATGTGTGTATATATATATATACATACATGCATACATATGAATATATATGCATATATAAATCTTTGTGTATATATATATATATACATATATACACAGATATATGATTACATATATGTACATATAACAATAAGAAATAATATTGGAGAGTAGTTTGGGGATAGATGATGGAAGTTATTGAATGTAATTGTTAAGGAGCTGAAATTTTTCTCTTGTTTTGAAGCTTTTGGAATTGACATCTAATACCACTAAGATCATGAGGATTTCCCAGAGGTATACAGAGAAATAATGTTCCCATAGGATCTCTAGTTTCACTTGGTTTCACAATTCCTTTTCTCCTGCATTACAGAAGAAAAACATGTTTCTTAGCTCTCCAGAATCTTACTGTGATGTGTTGCTCTTGATTATAGAAATCTTTCAGGTATCAAGAAAAAAGAGTTCTGAAAAAGCTCTTTAAAAGTTTTTTCTTCCCTAATCAAGTCAAAGAATACACCACTTGAGGGGAGAATACCAGGAAAACAAAGCAAAAAGATTTAAAAAAAAAAAAAAAGAGTGAGCCTATTCAGCCTTATTGAATTCAGATGAGAACTAGCAGTGAGGTTGCATGTCTTATTGACCTTTCTTAGAATTAAATTTCAGATATTGTATTTTCTAATGGAGTATGTATTAGTGTGTAATTTTAGACTGGAAGATGATAATGATATTGTCCAATCTGTTTTGACTAGTGAGTATAAAATTATAGACTACCTTTAGCAATAAGTCATATGCTATTTTTTATTTAAACTGATAAGATACAGGTACAGTGATTTTTTTGATAAAAATATGTAAATTAAGTGATAATTAAAAGTATTAAATAAAATGTTATATTGATGAAAGCATAAAATTCATAGTTTTTAGTTTTCTAACTCAGCCTATCAAATTTAAAAGATGCCTCAAATTGAAAAAATGAAAGTATTATTTATAATAGTTTTATTATATTAATTAACTTTTGAAATATTCTTTCTCAGAATTTGTTGACGTCAATGATTCTAATAAAAACATCATATACCTTTCCAGGCTGACTAGTCTCAAACTGTCTCCTTTCTACCATCTGCAAACACAAATTAAATTTGTTTTATATTATAAAACACAGGACCTACAATGAGGTTTAAAAATTGATACATTGCTGTAAAACTATCCTATAATCCCCTTAAATATGTGAGTGATGTTTTCTCAATGGTACAATCTTCAACTGTTAGAAATGTTAGGAATTGGATTGATACCACACATTTTTTTATTCTAACTAGAATTTATTCCAAAGACACATGCAGTTATTGAAAAGCAAAATAACACAAAACAGTTCTAGTCATATCATTAAGAAAAGCACTGCAGATTTTACTTTATATGTTTAATGATTATGAGCTATATTTTACATTTTACTGAATTATGCACTAATAATAATTCTGTAAAAACTTAATCCTAGAAAAATTCTGTCAGCAGTGAGTTTTTACTTATAGAAAATATTTTGAAAGCAATGTGTTTTCATAGTTTTGTTATAGAGAAGCGTGATTCAAATGATCAGTAAATAAGTTTCTCTAGTAGAAATATGGTATAATAAAATTTTGTGGAGAAAGTAGGAAGTAAATATAATAAGTTCAAGGCATAAAAGAAACAGTATAAAATTTCTTTTACCACAACAGAGTCCCTGCCAACTGGTGGGAGCACAGGCCAAGGTATAGGATTACCTTCAGGGACTGCCATGGGAGCCCAGTCAAGGTCAGATCCCAAACTACTAGCCACCAATCACAGGGGAACTCAGACCCCAGGGAAGGACTGCCCTTGAGGACCTCTGCAGGAGACCAGGCCTAAGTGAGGCCCAGGACGCCCTCAGTTCAGAGCCAGAGTACCTTCTGACCCAGCAAGAGCACAGGCCAAGGTCCAGGATGACCTTCAGTGACTTCCATGGGAGCCCAGCCAAGGTCAGTCCCAAGATTGCTACCCACCAATCCATCAACCTACAGGGGAACCCAGACCCAAGTAAAGAACTGCTGCCAGAGACCCCAGCAGCTGTGGCCTAAGACCCCCCCCCCCAGTTCAGCACCAGAGCCCCTGCCAATCCATGAGAGCCCAGACCCAGGGCTAGACCCACCACCTGGAATCCTTGAGGGAGTCCAGGCCAACATCAAGCCTAGGACAGTCCTCACAGGTCTGTGTGAGAGCCCAGACCCAGGACCACCTCTACACATAGTGGGGATCCACACTCTTGCTCTCTTCCTGTTTCCATCTTGTACATTGCAGCCATCCTCATAGTTCTTCCCATGTATTGGCCTCTACCTTGGGGAAACAGACAAGGCTTGGAAGCAGCGGCCCACCAAAGCACTGGATGAATCAGCCTAAAGCCATTGTATGTCCCACCCTTTTAGCCCCACCTCTGAAAGTGTTTGCATCCATCTTGGGCCACTCCCACTGCCATCTTGAGTTACATCCACCACCATGCCACCATCTTTAGTGGCAGTAATGTCCATCTGAAGACACCTGCTGGGGACTGGAATAGAACTCCAAGGTGAGGTACAGGTAATCTGTAGTCACTAAAAGATTATAGGATAGGAACTGCAATACCTCAGACCAGCATTGCAAGAAAGGAAGATACATAATCAACATGAAAAAATAAAGAAAAAGTACCTCAAATAAACCAAGATACAAAAATCATAGAATCCATTGATGGCACAGTTGATGAAACATTAGAGAAAGAAATCAGAATGTACATAATTAAAATGATCTGTGAATTAAATAATGATTTAAGTGGGCAAATACAGGCAAAAATTAATCACTCTAACAAAGCAATGAGAGCAAATAAAGACAATCATCAATAACACCAACAAAGAGAAAAGGGAGCAAATAAAGGTAGCAAAATTTTACTTTAAGAAAGAGCTAGAGATTGTGTGTGGGGGGGAATCAGAAATTCTTGAGATGAAAGAAACAACAAACCAAATAAAAAATTCGATAGCATCACTAGCAGACTAGATCACTTGGAAGACAGAATCTCAGATAATAAATACAAAATATGCGATCTTGAAAATAAAGTTGACCACACAGTGAAGATGGTAAGAAAGCATGAAGAACATCCAAGAATTATGGGATAGCATCAAAAGACCAAATCTAAGATGTATCAGGATAAAAGAAGGCATAGAATTTCAAATCAAAGGAATGCACAATCTCTTCAATGAAATAATATCAGAAAATTTCCCAAACATGAAAAATAAATTGGAAAATCAAATACAAAAGGCATATAGGACACCAAAAGCACAAAATTACAACAGATCTACACCAAGGCACATAATAATGAACATGCCCAGCATACAGAATAAGGGTAGAATTTTAAAGGCCGCAAGACAAAGGAATCAGATCACATATAGGGGGAGACCAATTCGGATCTCAGTAGATTTTTCAACTCAGACCCTAAAAGCCAGGAGATCATAGAACAACATATACCAAGCTCTGAAAGAAAATGAATGCCAGTCAAGAATCTCATATACAGCAAAACTGAGTTTCAGATTTGATGATGACATAAAAACCTTCCATGATAACAAAAGTTAAAAGAATTTACAGCAAGAAAGTCTTTACTACACATCATTCTCGGCAAAATATTACATGAGGAGAAAATGATAACCAACAATAAAAATATACAAAGAGAGAAACTACACTAAAGAAAAGGTCAATAAAAAGAGAAAGCAAGTCAAGTTAAAAAACAAAAATAAACCAAAATTACTGAGATTACAAATCATATTACAACAATAACCCTGAACATGAATGGCCTAAACTCATCAATTAAAGACATAGATTCACAGACTGGATATATATATATATAAAAAAAGACCCAACAATATGCTGCCTTTGAGAGACTCATTTCACAGGAAAAGACATCCACAGACTGAAAGTGAAAGGGTGGGAAAAAATGTACCACTCACACGGACTGTGTAAAAGAGCAGGGTTTCCATCCTCATATCAGATAAAGTGGACTTCAAACAAAAGCTAGTGGAAAGGGATAAAGAAGGACATTTTATACTTCTTAAGGGAATCAACAAGACATAACAATCATAAATATCTATATCACCAACAATGGGGCATCTATGTATATCAAACAAAACCTTCTCAACTACAAGAATCAAATACACCATACCACAATAATACTTGGTGAATTTAACACCCTCTTTCACCACTGGATAGATCTTCCAAACAAAAACTTAATAAAGAAACCATAGAATTCAATAAGACCAACAATAATTTAGATTTAGTGACATATATAGAGTATTCCATCCATCAATGAATGAATACACTTTTTTCTCAGCGGCACATACATCCTATCCAAAATGGATCATATGTTATGTCACAAAGCAACTCCTAGCAAATACAAAAAAAGAGATACAATCCTACATCATATCTGACCATAATGAAATAAAATTAGAAATCAATGACAGATTAAAAAAATAGAAATTATGCCAATACCTGGAGACAAAAAAATATACTTTTGAATGATGCATGGATAACAGAAGATATAGGGAAAGGATAAAAAATTCTTAAAGGTAAATGAAAACTCAAATAGAAAATATTAAAATCTCTGAGACACCATGAAGGCAGTGCTAAGAGGAAAGTTTATTGCATTAAGCTCATTTATTAAAAGAGAAAAAAAGTGAAAAAATAAATGACTTGACACTTCATCACAAAGTCCTAGAAAAAGAGGAACAAACCAACATCAAAAGTATAGAATACAGAACATAATTGAAATCAAGGCTAAAATCAATGAAATTGAAACAAAAGAAACAATTCAAAAAATTGTCAAAACAAAAAGCTGGTTCTTTGAAAAAAATTAATAAAATTGACAAACCCTTAGCAACTCTAACAAAAAGGAGAGAGAAACCCAAATTACTAAAATTACTAATGAAAAAGGAAATATTATGACAGACACTACTGAAACACAGAGGATAATTAGAAACTATTTTGAAAATTTATACTCCAGTAAAATAGAAAACCCAGAAGACACTGAAAAATTTCTACAGATATATGACCTACTCAAACTGAACCAAGAGGTCATACACAACTTAAAGAGATCAATTTCAAGCAAGGAAACAGAAGATGCCATCAAGAGCCTACCAACCAAGAAAAGTGCAGGACCAGATGGATTCTCAGCTGAGTTCTACAAGACCTAAAAAGAAGAATTAATACCAATACTCCTCAAACCATCTCACAAAATAGAAAAGAAGGGAATCCTTCCAAACTCATTCTATGAGGCAAATATCACTCTGATACCAAAAACAGAGAGAGACAGATCAGAGAAAGAAAATTTTAGACCAATATCTCTGATGAACCTAGATGCAAAAACTCTAAATAAACTTTTGGGAAATTTCATACAAAAACATACTAAAAAATAGTTCACCATGATCAAGTGGAGTTCATTCCAGGGATGCAAGATTGGTTCAACATTCAGAAATCAGTTAATGTAATCCATCACATCAATAGACTTAAAGATAAAAATTATATGATTTTATCAATTGACGCAGAGAAAGAATTTGACAAAATACATCACCTTTTTATGTTCAAAACACTAGTAAAACTAGGGATAGTAGAAACATATCTCAACTTTGTAAAAGCTATCTATGTTAAACACAAGGCCAACATGATGTTAAATGGAGAAATATTGGAAGCATTCTCTCTAAAAACAGGAAAAAGACAGAAATGCTCTCTTTTACCACTCTTATTCAACATAGTCCTTGAACCTCTAGCCAGAGCTATTAGAACACAAAATTTAAAGGGATACAAATATAAAAAGAAGAACTCAAACTATCATTATTTGCTGATGACATGATTCTATATTGAGAGGATACAAAAAATTCCACCAGAAAAATTCTAGAATTAATAAATAAAATCACCAAAGTAGCAAAATATAAAATCAACTGCCATAAATCAATTTCATTTCTATACATCAGTGATGAATCCTCTGAAAGAGAAATTAGGAAAACTACCCTATTCACAATAGCCTCAAAAGAATAAAACATTTGGGAAGAAATTTAACAAAAGAGGTGAAAGACTTCTACGATGAAAACTACAGGACACTGAAGAAAGAAATTAAACAAGACTTTAGAAGATGGAAAAATCTCCCATGCTCTTGCATAGGCAGAATCAATATTGTCAAAATGGCTATACTACCCAAAGCACTATACAGATCCAATGCTATTCCAATTAAAATCCCAATGTCATTCCTTATAGAAATAGAAAAGGAAATCATGAAATTCATTTGGAAGAATAGGAGACCCATAATGGCCAAAGCAATCCTTAGCAAGAAGAGTGAAGCAGGAAACATCACAATACCAGATCTTAAATTATACTGCAAAGCCATAGTAACAAAAAAAAAGGCATGATACTTGCACCAAAATAAACATGTAGACCAATAGTACGGAATAGAAGACATGGACACAAACCCACTTAAATACAGTTATCTTATACTACACTAAGGTGCCAAACATGTAGATTGTAGAAAAGACAACCTCTTCAACAAATGGTGCTGGGAAAACTGGAAATCCATATGCAGCAAAATGAAACTAAACCCTATCTCTCACCATGCACAAAATTCAACTCAAAATGGATCAAGGACCTAGGAATTAGACCAGAGACCCTATGCCTAATAGAATAAAAAATAGGCCCAAATCTTCATCGTGTCAACTTAGGACCTTACTTCCTTAACAAGACTCCTATAGCACAAGAAGTAAAATCAAGAATCAATAAATCAGATGGATTCAAACTAAAAAGCTTCTTCTCAACCAAATAATCAATCAATGAAGTGAACAGAGAGCTTATATTCTGGGAACCAATTTTGCCACACGCACATTTGATAGAGTACTAATCTCCAGGATAGTTAAAGAAATCAAAAAACACCATCAAAAAAACAAACAACCCAATCAATAAATGGGCTAAGGAGCTGAACAACACTTCTCAGAAGAAGGTATACACTTGATCAACAGACATATGAAAAAATGTTCAACAGCTCTAGCAATTAGAGAAATACAAATTTCTCTAATTACTCTAAGACTTCATCTCACTCCTGTCAGAATGGTCAGAGTGGCAAATGTTGTTTGTATCAAAGAACACAAACAATAAATGTTGGCAAGAATGTGGGAGAAAAGGCACACTCATATATTGCTGGTGGAACTACAAATTGGTACAACCAATCTGGAAAGCAGTATGGAGATTCCTTAGAAAACTTGGAATAAATCCACCATTTGACTCAGCTATCCCATTCCTCGGTCTATATCCTAAAGTCTTCAAAACAGGATACTACAGTAACGCAGCCACTTCAATATTTACAGCAGCACAATTCACAATTGCTAAACTGTGGAAGCAACCTAGATGCCCTTCAATAGATGAGTTGATAAAGAAACTGTTGTATATACAACTGCGTATATATACATAATGGAATACTATTCAGCATTAAAAGAGAATGAAATTATGGCATTTGCAAGTCCATCGATGGAGTTGGAGAATATTATGCTAAGTGAAGTAAGCCAATCCAAAAAAACCAAATGCTGAATGTTCTCTTTGGTAAGTGAATGCTGCTTCATATTGGGGGAGAGGACATGGGAAGAATGGAGGAAGTTTGGTCAAAGGGGAGAGGGGGAGGAGAAGGTATGGGGACAGTAAAGATGGTGCAATGAGATGGACATCATAACACTAGCTTCATGTATGACTGCATATATGATGTGATTCTACATCATGTACAACCAGAGAAATGAGAATTTGTGTTACTTCTGTGCACAATGAATCAAAGTGCATTCTGCTATCATGTATACCTAAGTAGAATAAACAAATTAAAAAATTCTTTTAAACAGTTCATGTATTTTTAAATAGATAATAAAAGTAAATTTGGTGTCCTATTTTTATTTTATTAAACATCTTTAAAAGTTGATATAAATGGTTTAATTTCTTATATAGTATTTTTACTTCAGAATGATGAAAATAGTTTTGCAGTTTAATAAATGCAAAAAGACACATAGGCTTCAAACTTATCTTAAAGGACATGGGGAAAATTTGGAAGACTATTGTCATATATCATATGCACTAATGAAGATCTTTGAGCAGATGTTGGTGTAAAGAACTAAATTGTTGTGGTAATTCATAAAGAACTATATTGAAGAGTTGGCTACATTAGGTTACCTATCTGCTCAAAGTATACTGCTGGAAATAAAGTCCAAAACAAAAATAATGCTCAAAGTATAAACTTAAAGTTGAAAACTCAAAAGTCACATTGAATTATCAATTCTAAGCAACAATTAATATGTTTATTTAAATGTTAGTTTACATTTATCATGCTGGTACAAGAGAAAAGATAAAGGTACTGTTTCGATATATTACTATATATAATATATAATATATATATATATATATATATATATATTCAATATATTACTAAATGGTATCTTAGAGTCCCCCAGAAATTAACTTTACTATCAGAGACATTCTACTTTACATAAAATTAAACAGGCAAAATACCGGTTTTCATTTTTCTTCTGTCCAACACTAAGTTTTTCTGACCTAGTACCAAAGTAAGCTGTTAAGCAATGCAATACAAATAAAAATTAATAACAAAGTAATAACAAGATCCCCAAATTAAACAAAACCAAAAATGTGCATACATATATAAGAGGAGGAAACATGAAATTATTTTTGCTGTGAATGTTGCAGGTTTGCTTTTTCCACTCAAATAGTCACCTGTTAGAAATCATTGAATTAATGGACCACACTTTCACAGTAAAACATGTGAAGATACTGAAAAAAGTAAACTTAAATACACAACATTAAAAAAATAGTTACATAAACCGGGCACGGTGGCTCAAGCCTGTAATCCCAGCACTTAGGGAGGCTGAGACAGGAGAATCACGAGTTCAAAGCCAGCCTCAGCAACAGCCAGGCGCTAAGCAACTCAGTGAGACTCTGTCTCTACATGAAATACAAAATAGGGCTGGGGATGTGGCTCAGTGGTCGAGTACCCCTGACTTCAATCCCCAGTACCACACACAAAAAAATAGTTACATAAAAAACTATGAAAGTCTTCTGAATTTTGCCATTATAATCAAATGTATATTTCAAATATTCTAAATCTTGTTATTACCAAGTCAATAGAAAAGGAAGGAAAAATTGAAAGTATGGTTAAAATAAATTATCCACCTTAAATCTATACTGTTAAATCTCTATAAGCTAGATTATGATCAGTATTAAGAACAACACAGTTTATATGAAAATAACTTACATTAATAGTTTAAAAATTATACACTAACTTTGGATGACATTTTTCTAACAACTTAACTAGAATATAATAAAAGATTAATATTATTATAAGCAAGCTAAGGCTTTTCAGGACCTTAAAAATTAACAACAAAAAATAGAATACTTCATTCAGAATATCAATATTTAAAATCTATTTTTTTGGCCTCACATAAATTTTTAAAACCACTGTGTATTAGAATTTATTTAAATAAGATCTTGGAAAATTCATTATTGCTCACTGGTTAACTATTTGAATTTATAAGTTCTGATTCCAATTAAGAAAAGTCTTTAAAAATAAAGCATGGTGGTACACACCTGTAATCTCAATGGCTAGGGAGAGAGAGGCAGGAGGTGTTCAAGTTCAAAGCCAGCCTCAGCAATTTAGGGAGGCCCTAAGCAACTAAGCAAGACCTTGTCTCAAAATTTAAAAATTAAAGAAAACAAAAATAAGGGCTGGGGATGTGGCTCAGTGGTTAAGTATCCCTGGGTTCAATTCCCTATACCCACCATCCCCCAGAAAAAGGAAGAAAGAAAAGTCTTCATAGATTATCTTGGAAACAAACACTGACCCTCATTTTCGAAGATTTCTGGACCTAATATTTATTTCATAGTATGTGGTCACTGTGGGTTTGTTTTGTTTTTCTGAAAGACAGAAAAAAAATAATTTTTAAAAATAAAACATTAGAATTCTGAAATCTCCACTTAATTTTAAAGTGCCAACTTATATAAAATAAAAAAGAAACAGAAAATCCTTCATGAGTATTTGAAGCCTTATTTGCTTCAAATAGAAAGATCTATTCTAAATTGGAAGCTCACTGTACCCTTCATTGCAGACCTGTCTGTGACTAACAGAGTTGCCAGACTTATTATCTTCACCAGACTCAGACACTCAGAATGAACCGTTGAGCTCATTAGAACACACAAAGCTGGGAATATCTTTCAACAACTCATACCAACAAATTACTGACACTCCAGAAAACTTGCTGTCTACAAATTTAAGTGGAATAAAGAGTTATCTGAAACAACGAAATAATCAGAGAAAAGCCATGATTTAACACGTTAGACTTCTACAATCAAGCAATTGTCAAGAGGAAAGATGGTAAGCTACTACTTTTTCTTCCTGTCAAAGTGAAAATGAAAATAATTGTTAGAGTGACATGAAGAAAAAATGTGTACACAGAATTAGAAGACTTCTCCAGTGATCTCTGTGTATGTGTGTCTCAGGAGAAAACCTGGGGTTACTTTCAGAAGTCATTTTGTTTCTATGTTATATTACAATGCTTTGCCAACCACCAAACCTCTTTGGTACACATTGGGAAGTTAAACTCTGACCTGACCTTGAGAAGTCATTCAGCAAAATGAAGAAACCATAATGTGATCAAGAATTAGACTGCTTAATCAAAGACATGGAAAACATGTTTTGAAAGAACTTTCTGAAATCATCTGAAATATTAAATATGACAATAATATATTTGATTGAATTTAATATAAACTATATTAGGTGACTTTCACCCAAAATATATGTCTTAGTTGGTAGTTTGGTATCTTTTATCAGCAGTTTTGATAGGTAGTCTTTTTTTTCAGGAAATAATAAAGGGCTTATGAAAAATAGATAATGACTTCAGGCCTGCCACTAAGTATGCTATATATTTTCAGAATAATATTTCTTCCAGGATATAAGCCATCTTAAGATAAAATATTTTTAATGCTTAATCTTACTTACCATTAGTTATTTTTTTACTTTCAGATATTGTCATTATAAAAATTAATCTAATTAATCAGTAGTTAAAATACTTTTAAAAATGGCTAACATAGCCAACTGTAGAGCTATATAGCTAAGTGACCTTAGATATATTGTTCTTAGATTCCTAATTTATTCCTCCAAGATATAATGCTATGACAGGCATTACGAAGATTTCATTCCATTGCTGCATACTGAAACATACAGAACAATTCCTCACTAATGGTGTTCATGGAGGCTAGATTTTTCATCTACTTTTGAAGGAAAGAGATGGCAATCAGACTTGGGGGAAATAGGGTGGTCATTTGTGATTTATATATTCATTCATGCATAATCAGTTTTTGGTTGGAGTATCAATTATAGAAAATAAAAATACCATTCTTAAGTGTTGACTTTTGACAATTGCGTACATCTATGTAACAAACACAAATTAAGAGAAAAAACATCTATATCATCATAGAAATTTTGCCTCTGCTCCTTTCCATTCATCTCCTCCACAACTTTGGCAACAATGCTCTGATTTTCTTGTGGGCCAGTTTTTCCTATTCAGGAATTTAATATGAAAGGCATCATGTCTTACATTCCACTTTATGTACAGCTTCTTTCTCTCAGAATAATGTATATATACTTCACTTATGTTGTTTGAATTAGTAGTTTGATTGCTTTTCATGCACATTAGTATTCCATTATATAATATCCTACAATTTGTCTAATATTCTCCTGTTAATGAATACTTAAAACAAATTTAAAGATTGAGAGTACTATGGATTATGTTCCTGAGTATTATCACACGTAAATCTGTGTGTGTGTGTGTGTGTCATTTTGCTGTATATTTGTACATCATTGTGCTCATTGTTCTTGTCCCTTGCTTTTGGGCAAGAGTCTAAGTTTCTAAATAACATTGCACTCCTGCCTAATTCTGATCTTTATGAGAGGGCGCATCATTTAATAATATTAAAGATAGAATCTTTAATTCAAGATAATACCTAAACATTAACTAAGTATAATATGTTTAATATTATATATAGATAATATTTAATATCATCTTATTATATTAGACATAATTATTTTATAATTATTAGATATTATCTTTAAACTTTTAGCAATACCTTTTATCAAAATGAAGGAGTTCCAATCTTTCATTTTATGATAATTTTTTATAAATTTGCTGAATTTTATCAAGGCTTATGTGATTTACTGAGATCATTATATTTTTCTCCTGTTTTTTATTAATTTGATTAACATAATTTATAGTAAAAAATCAAGCTTGCTTCCTTGGAACAAACTCAACTTGCTCATAACATGCTATCTTTTATTCTCTGGTTACTATTTCATATTCTATCTCTGTGTTCATGGAAGGTATTAGTCTATAATTTTCTTTTCTGATAATATCTTTGTCTAGTTTTGATATTGGGTTTATGATTCTCTTATAAAATGGATAATTGTTACCTTTTTCTCTTCTTTCTGAAATAATATACTGGAGATTGGACCCAAGAGTGCTTAACCACTGAGCCACATCCCAATCTGCTACTTTATTTAGAGACAGGTCTTGCTAAATTGCTGAGGCTGGCTGTGAACTTGCAATTCTCCTGTCTCAGCCTCCCAAGCCTCTGGGATTACAGGCATGTACCACTATGCCTAGCTTGGGTTTAGTTTTTGTTTTGACTTGAATTCTGTCCTCCCAAAACTCCCATACTGAAGTCCTAATCCAGAGTGCCTCAAATGTGATCTGCTTTGAAAATTAAAGGATTGCAAATGTAATAAGGAACATTAGTAGGATCTTTCCCCAATTCAGTATTTCTGGTGTCCATATAAGAAAGACATATTTAGACATAGACATGCACAAAAGAATAATGTTATTTTAAAATAAAGGCAGAGATGATGGAGATATGTCTATCAACCAAAGAACACCAAAAAATTCCACCCAGGTAAGAGGCATGGAACCAATCCATCCCTCACAACCCTTGGAAGGAACCAACTGTGCTAAAACTTGATCTAGTATGTTTTGTCTCCAAAAATGTGAAAAATAAACTTCTGTCAAATAATACTATTAGTTTGTGATACTGCATTATGACAGCCCTAGGGAACTAAACCACAGACACTATACCATATTGCTTACTTCATCTCACACAATACTCCACATCATTCACTTACAACAGCACTGGATACTTTGCTGCCTCAGCAAGACAAAGCATACTCCTGCCTCAGAGTTAGCGTACACTGTGCCTTTGCTTATATCTATTCTTTTCTGCAGAAATTGTAAATGTCCCATTTCCTCATCATCCCAGGTCATTAATATCCCATTCTCAGTGAGGCCTTGGCTGACTACTCAAATGCACCTTCCATCTCTCATATCTTTATTACTAATATACACCAGTTTAATCATCTTGGCAGAAATATTACTTTATGTATAACTCCATTGATAGAAAAGTCTAAGAAATGAAAACTATTGTACGACACAGGTTGAAAGCAGATAAGTGGTTACCTGGAAAGAGAGAAGGAACGGAGTATTGGAATTACCAAGCAGCACAAGGAGGTCTGGAGGTGTGGCCTGACATGCCTGACACTCTGGGTTTGATCCATAACACCACAAAAAATCACAACAAAGGGCCACATTGCAACTTTTGAGTGTGACGGGTGTGTTCATTGTCCTGATTCTGAAAATGATTTCACCAGAGTGTGTGTATGCAAAAATGTGTCAAATTTTATACACTTACAATGTGCAATTCCTTCTACATTAATTATATCTCAAAAATAAAATGTAGCAGCAAGGTCAGGAGTGAAAAAAGAAATATTGGGCTCAGGTGGTCACTGAAAGTTTAATAGTTTGTAAGACGCCATTATTTCTGAAAAATATTAAGATGGAAATCACAGGTAAGTATGAAAGACAAAGTGAGAGATGATGTCAATGTTTTAAAATATTTTTTAAAATAACTAATTACTACCTTCACAGTCTAAATAACTTCATATCATTTTATATTTAGTACTCAAAATATATTTATACATATGAATTTTAAAATCTTTTAATAAACATTTTCATTTAAGGCATATCTTCCTATTTTATATATAACAATTTTAGTAAATAAAAAACAAAATGGATGAATTTAAAGGCTTTGTTATAATTTTTAATAGAAGTGATTCATGGTAAACTTCAGTAAATTAGAAATTTGCTGTGGTAAAAAGAGAGTTTGTGCAATATCAGAGACCCAAACAAGATGCTCCTTATGAATCATCGGTCTCCAAAAATGAATTGAAAAGGACAGGATTGAAAATTGCTTACATAAATGCAAGCCAAAAGGAAAAATTATAAATGACTATCAACTCCAAAAATCTAAGAGCTCTAACCTTGATTATTTACTTTGAATTATGCCTGTATTAAGAATGTTAGGGCAAAAAATATAGATTGTTAAAATGTACTAAAAAATATATTCTTACATGTAGATTATTGTTTCTTTGGGGGTTCAAAATATCATTTTTCAAGGAGAAAGGAAAGTTAAAAAATAGACACTGATTTTCTTGTCTTTTATATTTGAGAGATGATATTCAATTTCAAATTGCCAAGAGGACCTTCCTTCTGCATTTTTATTCCAGAACAGTTATATCCCTTTGGAATTATTAGGCCTTGACAGCTGTACATAAAGTTAAAATAATGGGATTTGGCATCTGAGAGCTCCTTAATCTTCTTTCATCAATATAGCTATAATAATTGAAAATGTCAAGTTAAAATGATTGCAAGGCTCAGACATCTGTCACTTATAATCATAAAAATTTAGCTATGATTACTAAATGTATGCATCATTTTGAAGCCTATTATAGAAAGCATAATTATTTGCAAAGCTTAGAAAACTATGTATCATTTATAGCAATTATACATAAATAATGAAACATAACACTAATTTACAAAGAAAATTTAAGATCCTCTTTACTGTAATACAAAATATGTGCTACTCACTCAATAATGGTCAAAAGTATGTCATGGTACTTAAACAATTTGGGGAACTAGGTAATAAAATAAGACACATTTCTATCTGTCCTGAAAGTGGGAAGCTCTTCTTTGATCTTGGTTTCAGGCATGTAACAAATAAAACATAATCTCTAACTTAAAAATGTTTATCAACCCAAGTAATGCTTTCTAAAAATGTTTGAATATAATATGGTGTATTCTCCTGTTACTTTTTCTTCTGGTATATAATATCTTTCTGAAATAATATTTTAAAACTTTTATCATTATTGCATAAAATGTGATTTATTATTGTATATATTAAAGCTTTATATTCAGCGTATTTTTGAGTTTTTAGATAATTCTAACAGTATGTTCATGAACAGGTTTTGAATTCCCATTTAGATAATCATATTATATGAACATAATGGAAATCCAATGTCTTCATTTCCAATTCTAAAGTTTGCATCTTTGCCATCTTTTATTGTGCTAATTTAGACTTCCATTAGACAATGTTTAGTGGTCATCCTCATAATGATTCTAGTATTCCAAATTAAGTGGCTCATATTTCATAATTTTTTTGAACTCTAGATAAACCATAGCCTTGACTGAAATGTTGTTTGTTTGCTTGTTTTTGTCTTTGTGAGGTCCTAAGCAGAGTCCCAATTAATATTTGCTTGGACTCCTGACTCCAAAAAAGTGGTGTTAAGTTGCTTCCTAGGTTTGTGACATTGGTAAGTGGCAAAAAATAGATATTCTGAGTGGAATTGGACAGTTTCTCACTTTAAAGCAATTTTTTTAATCCAAGCTCTCAATTTAAGGGCTCATAGTTATTCATGCTATTGCATAATTGTATTTCCTTGCTTGAAATTGATCTATTTAAGTTGTGTATGACCTCTTGGTTCAGTTTGAGTAGGTCATATGCCTCTAGAAATTTGTCATTGTCTTCAAGGTTTTCTATTTTACTGGAATATAAATTTTCAAAATAGCTTCTAATTATCTTCTGTATTTCAGTGGTGTCTGTCGTGATATTTTCTTTTTCATCACAAATTTTAGTAATTTGAGTTTTCTCCCTCCTTCTTTTTGTTAGGGTGTCTAAGGGTTTGTCAATTTTGTTTATTTTGTCAAAGAACCAGCTTTTTGTTTTGTGAATTTTTTGAATTCTTTTGTTTCAATTTCATTGATTTCAGCCCTGATTTTGATTATTTCCTGTCTTCTACTTCTTTTGGTGTTGATTTGTTCTTCCTTTTCTAATACTTTGAAACAAAGAGTCAATTCATTTATTTGTTGACATTTACTTCTTCTAATGAATGAGTTTAGTGCAATGAACTTTCCTCTTAGCACTGCCTTCATGGTATCCCAGAGATTTTGATATATTGTATCACAGTTTTCATTTGCCTCTAAGAATTTTTTTTATCTCTTCCCTGATGTCTTCTGTTATCCATGCATCATTCAATAGCATATTATTTAGTTTCCAGGTATTGGAGTGGTTTCTATTTTTTAATCTGTCATTGATTTCTAATTTTATTCCATTGTGTTAATAGGATGCAGGGAGTATCTCTATTTTTTTTGTATTTGCTAAGACTGGCTTTGTGACATATAATCTATTTTGGAAAAGGATCCATGTGCTGCTGAGAAAAAAAGTGTATTCGCTTGTTGATGGATGGAACACTTTATATATGTCTGTTAAGTCTAAATTATTGATAGTTTCATTGAGCTCTGTGGTTTCTTTATTAAGCTTTTGTTTGGGAGATCTATCCAATGATGAGAGAGCTGTGTTAAAGTCTCCAAGTATTATTGTGTTGTGGTCTATTTGTATCTTGTATTTGAGAAGGATTTGTTTGATATACATAGAAGCCCCATTATTTGGGGCATAGATATTTATGATTGTTATGTCTTGTTGATGTATGGTTCCCTTAACAAGTATGAAATGACCTTCTTTATCTCTTTTCACCATCTTTGGTTTGAAGTCCACTTTATTTGATATGAGGATGGAAACTCTTGCTTGTCTGCGGGGTCCATGTGAGTGATATGTTTTTTCCCACCCTTTCACTTTCAGTCTGTGGATGTCTTTTCCTGTGAGATGAGTCTCTTGAAGACAGCATATTTTTGGGTCTTGTTTTTTAATCCAGTATTTCATTCTGTGTCTTTTAATTGGTGCATTTAGGCCATTTACATTCAGGGTTAGTATTGAGATATGATTTGTAAATCCAGTCATTTTGGTTTGTTTTTGGTTTTTACCTTGAGTTGTTTTCTCTTTTGAATGGTCTTTCCTTTAGTGTAGTTCCTCTTTTTGTAAATTTTCATTGTTGGTTATCATTTACTCCTCATGGAATATTTTGCCAAGAATGCTGTGTAGTGTAGGCTTTCTTGCTGTAAATTCTTTTAACTTTTGTTTATCATGAAAGGTTTTTATTTCATCATCAAATCTGAAGGTCAATTTTGCTGGATATAGTATTCTTGGTTGGCATCCATTGTCTTTCAGGGCTTGGAATATGTTATTCCATGATCTCTTGGCTTTAGGGTCTGGGTTGAAAAATCTGCTGAGATACGAATTGGTCTCCCCTTGCATGTAATCTGGTTCCTCTCTCTTGCGGCCTTTAAAATTCTATCCTTATTCTGTATGTTGGGCATTTTCATTATAATGTGCCTTGGTGTAGATCTGTTAAAATTTTGTGCTTTTGGTGTCCTGTAAGTCTCTTGTATTTGATTTTCCAATTCATTTTTCATATTTGGGAAATTTTCTGATATTATTTCATTGAAGAGAGTGTGCATTCCTTTGGCTTGAAATTCTGTGCCTTCTTCTATCCCAATAAATCTTAGATTTGGTCTTTTGATGCTGTCCTATATTTCTTGTATGTTCTATTCATGATTTTTTACCATCTTCCCTGTATAGTCAAGTTTATTTTCAAAATTGTATATCTTGTCTTCATTTTCTGAGGTTCTGTCTTCCAGGTGATCTAGTCTGCTGGTGATGTTTTTTATTTGGTTTATTGTTTCCTTCATTTCAAGAATTTCTGATTTTTTTCCCACAATATCTAGCTCTTTCTTAAAGTATTCTTTTGCTACTTGTAATTGCTCTCTTATCTCTTTGTTAAAATGATCAATGCTTGCCTTTATTTGCTCTCCTATTTCTTTGTTGGATTCATCGATTTTTGTCTGTAATTGTTCACTTATGTCATTCTTTAATTCACTGATCATTTTAATTATGTACATTCTGAATTCTTTCTCTGACATTTCATCAACTGTGTTGTCCATGGATTCTGTTACAGTGGTAGCAAGGTTTATTTGGGGCACTTTCTTCCCTTGTTTTTTCATGTTGATTGTGTATCTTCCTTCCTTTCAATACCAATCTGAGGTATTGTGACTTTTATCCTATAATCTTGTATTGACAGTCCAGATTACCTGTGTCTCACCTTGGAGCTACTTCTGTTCCCTCAGTGTCCCCAGATGGGCACCACTGCCACTAAAGTTGGTGGCAGAGGTAGTGGATGTACCTCTAGAGGGCAGTGGAAGTGGCCTTGGATGGGCTTCTATGGTGGTCCCTGAGGGCTGTTTTGTCTCTCTCTTATGCTCCTGCTGGTGAGCAGGGACTCTGGAGCAGAACTGGGGGTGGGCCCAGGTCTCACTTAGGCAGGATCACAAGCAGGAGAGTCTGTGTGCGATCCTTACCATGGGCGTGAGCTTCCTTGGGGCTTGAGGCTAGCAGGCCCTTGTCTGCCTTCTTCTGGGCACCCCTGGCATTCCCTGAGGGTGGTTTTGGGCCTTCTCTCTCACCTGTCCCCAGGAACTCTGGAGCGGAACTGGGGCAAACCCGCCGCATTTGTGTGGGACCTACTCATGCTGGGGTCTCTGCTGCAACTCTTACCCTGGGTGTGCACTCCCCTGTGGCTAGCGGCTAGCAGTGTCTCGTCTCCCTTTGACTGGCCACCCATGGAGTTTCCTCGGGGTGGATTTGGGCCCTCTGTAGCTCCTGCCGATCTGCCAGACTGTGATTTTATCTGTGACCAATGATGCATTCAGAAGTGGTTTTCAAGCTGAGGCATTTGAGGATCTTTCAGATACAGACCCTTTTGCTATCAATTTCAAGTTTAATTTTGTTATGGCCCCAAAATAGTCTTAGTGTAATTTAGATTATTTAACATTTAATATTTCATGGTATGGGACACTGTATGTCTTAATGATTTTATCATGTCCAGAATAAAATATGTATGTAATACATATATGTACTCTCCTTTTGTGGGTCAGCATATTCTTAAAGTATCAATTAGGTTAAGTTAGTTGATAGTGCTCTTCATGTGTTCTATTATCTCTCTGGTTTGTGTAAAGTGGTTCTATCACTTACTGAGATGAATATAGAAATTTTAACTATAATTGCATACTTTTTAAATTTTCTATTGTCTTAGATTTTTCTTCATTTATTTTGAAGTTTTGATGTAAGATGCACAAACATTTACCCTTGTTACTTCTTGCAGAATAGACCAATTTGTCATTATGTACCAGCCTTATTTATCACTGGTAACTCTCCTTGTTCCAGATATTACTTTGGTATTACTATGGCTGCTACAGCTTTGATTTGATTAATGCCCTGCATATCCCCCCCCCACTGATTTTACTTGAAGCTGTTTGTCTCTATATTTAAAATTGGTTTCTTGAATATAGCATAAAGACTCTGTTTATGCAATTTGATAATGTCTGTCTTTTATTGAGTGCTTGAACAATTTGTATTTAAGATCATTTTATATGGTCAGATTACAGTTCTCTCATTTTCATGTGAAGGGAATGGGTAAGTGCTAAGGAGTGATATTGATCAAATTATATTATTATGTTATGTGCTTATTCAAATTTGTAACAACAAATCCCATCATTATGTACAAATATAATGCACCAATAAAAACTTCTCATTAAATTTTACTTTTCCAAATTTAATTAAAATGTATCTCAATGTGAATGTATTTGGGTTCATCTTATTGGGTATACATAGGGCTTCTTGAATGTAAGTGTTCATGTGGGAGTTTTGGGACATTGTTTTCATAGAACAAACTTTCTTGACCTTTCTCCATTTCTTTTCCTTCAGAAAATCCCATAATGTGTATATTGGGCATCTTAATGAATGTTCTATAATTCCTTCAAGTTTTCTTCACTGTTCCAATTTTTATCTTTTTGCTTCTCTGAATAATTATTTCTAATATCCTGTCTTAAACTCCACTAATTGTTTCTTCTGCTTTTTATGGTCTGCTCAGTTGAATCCTTCTACTGAATTTTTCAGTACACGTATTATATTTATCAGCTCCAAGATGACTGTTTGGTATTTTAAAATATTTTTCTATATCTTTGTTAAAATTTTCACTTTCTTCACTGCATTGTTCTGTAGCTCTCAGCATCTTTATGAATGTTATTTTAAATTTATTGTCAAGTAAGTGACATATGTTTATCTGGTTAGAAACAGTTTCTGAAGATTTATGTTGTTCCTTTGTTACTAGCAATTTGCCTCACTCTTCACTTCCCTTCATTCTGCATTCAGGTCTGTGCATTAAACCAAGCAAGCATCCCTGCCAGCCTTTAATGACATTGTACAGAAGTCCTCCATCCAGCAGCTTGGCCAGAGATCCTGGAGACCTCTACAAACCCATTCAATCTCCAGCAATACACAAGCATTCTTGAGTTTGTCTGCTTATTCTGTGTGGAACCAGGTTGGTAATGGTGGCATCTACTAGCCCACGTTGCCATCTCTATTTTCCCATGTAGCTATATGTGCCACTATCTCAGCTTCAAGACTGACAAGAAAGATGTTAGTTCTTAGGACAGGCCCAGATAAAGTTTGGAAATATAGATTAGTCTTTACTCCCCAGAAAGAAGCTGAAAGGATTTTTCTTCCACTTACTCTGTCAAGTCAAAAGTCAGAGAGTATTCTTGGCCCTGTCTTAGGATTGAAGGATTTTTTTCCTCTCCTTCTACCAGCAGCAATATTTCACCAGTGTTCTAGGAATGGCAGTATTGGTGGTCCTTTACTTAGAGAGTTATGGCTTTTGATCAATAGAATAGGCTGGGGAGCAGGATCCAAGCTATCCTCAAAGCCTTTCTTGTATTAGTTACTACTTTCCTTCTTGGGTCTGCACTATGAGTTATGCTTTCTCAGGACACTTACTTTCTCCTGTCTTTTCTGTGGGTGCCTGGGAAGGTCTGTGAAGGAAATCTTGTGATTTATTTCTTTTATTCTTATTTTTTTCCTATTACCACAGGTACTCTATATTCTCTCAATAGCCTGCATTCACAATTTATTTAGAACTTTATGATTTTTTTTTTCTCTGCCTGGTGGCATCTGTTCCCAGTAAGAAAGTGCTGGCATGTCTTTTGGAGTATATATCTTTCTTCAAGTTTGAGGATAGTCACTCTGTAATAAATGATTTCTGGGTTCAAGAAAAGTTTTTCTGGATTCAAGAAAAGTTTTGGATTTGTAGGTTCTGTTTTGGCTGTTTTGTTTTGGTTTAGTAAAAATGAATAAAAGCAATGATATTTTCAACTCTATATTCTATGCAGAATGTGGAAGTGGTTGTCTATTAAGTTATTTTCAACATTTTCTTGGTCCTTTTAATAGCATCTCCCTCTTGCTCATGTTTTTAATTTATTTTTTTATTTCTTCACATATACTAAATGTAATTATTAAATATAGTTGATTTTTAATATTAGATTATTTTAATGTTACCTTCCTTGCCTATAATCTAGTACTGTTGTATACTTGTCTATTATTTGAGTATTGATACTTTTATTCATGGAGGATGATAATGACTCAGATCATCAGCATTGCCTTTGAAAATTGAGACAGAGATGAGATAGAGGGGTCTTTGAAAATTGAGATGGAGCTGAGAAAATTATCATGTGAGAATTTCTGTTACCTCTCCAGGAGCACCTTATTCACAAATGCATTGAGGAACACCCCAGGCCATTACGGATAGGAAAATTCAGTGAAAACTGTCAAGACAGTGCATAAGATTAAATGCCTTTCATCTAAGGCATGAGTTTATATAAATTTTATCAGGACATGAGAAAAATAAAGTCCAGGGATAAATCATAAGATCATTTATCCAAAGGTATTGAATAAATGGGAAACAGTTATGATGTTTTCAGGATACAATGTTACTTTCCTCCTACTCCCTCATGTGTCTAATGAGTAAATATATTTCAGATGTAGAGAAAAAAACACACACTTTCTGCACATACAAGTTGTAATTCTAATTCAAATTGTTTATGTGGAAATGAGATTCAACATTGATGGTATAAGCTTTTTCTGCATTCAGTTTTTCTTTATATACTTTAATTGAATATCAAGGATAGCAATTTTGTGAAATTATACTTATGAACTGTTATTAATATCAATATGATTATTATTTACTTTAAATATTTTCCCATTATTACTCCTCTCTTTATAATATTCTTTCAAACCACTTAAAATCAGCTATATTTCAATTTTAACTGTGATAAAGAAATCATGATATTAACAGTTTTAAATATTTATTAACACTTATGCTTTTAATTAAGCCCTCTGTTCAAACAAAAGTAATCTTTCACTTCATGCTTATATTATTTTCTAGAGTTTATAGTTTTTTTCTTTCTCTTTTTTCTTTCTTTTTTTGTTTTTTGGCATCAGGGATTGAATTCAGCACCACTCAACCACTGAGCCACATCCTCAGCCCCCTTATTTAGTGGCAGGCTCTCACTGAGTTGCTTAGTGCCTTGCCATTGCTGAGGCTGGCTTTTTGAACTTGAGATCCTCCTGTCTCAGCCTCCCAATCCACTGGAATTACAGCAACTGGGATGACAGGCATGCACCACCACACCCAGCTATAGTTTATAGCTATTTTCTAAAAGCAATATTGAGGCAATGAAGCATATATTTTCTTCATTAGAGATGCATGATATGATTTTTGAATTTCAAATTCTAATTCATGTTCACTAATGATGAGTTCCTAAGCAATTTTACATTCTGGACTTAAATGATTTTTATCTGGTTGTTATACAATTTTATTATTAACACTTTCTGCCTTTTTAATTTTATCTATTTAGAAGGACTGCTGTTTGCCTGCAAATATTTAATAAAGGTAAGAAGAATTTTCTTTTTTGTTTGACAACATAGAATTTGCAATGTTTCATTTTTGTTTGAATATTGTCTTTAGTTGAATAAATAAATTTTATACTAGGTAATTACTATTGTTTTTCTCAATGCCAATTCACATTTCAGATAGGGTTTTAAAGATTGTTCATGTACAACAAGTTAAAGAAATTAAATTACACTGAAAGTTTAATAACTTGATTGAAAATTACTGCTAAATAAGCCTATTAACATGTATCATTTCAGAAGGTTACCCATGTTCATGCCAGCAACCTGTTTATGCACTATTGAACTTTCCTTTCCAGAATCCAGCAAAGTAATCTGAAAAACTACTTTTCATTCTAGTTTTCTGAGTGTTTATTTCTGAATTATAGTATACTGCTATGTATGAATGTAAACAATATTGGAAGCAAATTAGGTCTTCTAGTTTCCTCATGTTTAGCTGTGCTTCTAGTTTACCTGAATATTACAGAAGAAAAAAAGACAGGTTCTTCAAGGAGACATGTCTCTAAATCTTGGCTGCACTTAGAAATTATTTAGAGAACATTAAAAATAATACTGATTATGGTACCTCTTCCTCACTCATTGTTTTTAATTAGTTTGTAGTATGAATTGGACACTGAAATTGTTAAAATTTCTCTTGGTTTTCTAACATGCAGCCAAGGTTGAGAACCATTGGCTTATATCAGCACAATTTTCTTTGCAATCATCTTAAAAGTCAGGGGAATCAAATAAGTTCAGTGGTATAGAATTTCATCTAATTTATATTTTATGTGATTCTTAGCATTTTATAATGAGCTTTTATAATTTCTTCAAGATAAGAAAATAGTATAGTATAAATGTTCTAAACTAGAAATCATTAAATACTTCATATAATTGTTAAATAGTAAATATTTTAGACTTCTCTAATGGCACCATCTGTGTCTACAACTACAAAGCTCTGCTGTTATAGCATAAGAGGATACAGACAATACATAAATATGTCTCAATGAAATTATATTTGCAAAAATATGCAGCTGACTCTAGTTTTTCAACCTATATTCTAAATCATTACCTTTGTTCTAAAAAAAAAATTTAAGTTCAATGGATAAATTGAGGGATAGCTTAATTTTCTACTTATTTCTTTTTCTTTTTCTTTTTTCTTTTTTCTTTTTGGTACTAGAGATTGAACTCAGGGGCACTCAACCACTGAGCCACATCCCCAGCCCTATTTTTTGTGTTTTATGTAGAGACAGGGTCTCATTGAGTTGCTTAGAGCCTCGCCATTGCTGAGGCTAGCTTTGAATTCGCTATTCTCCTGTCTCAGCCCCCCTAAGTACTGGGATTGTAGGCTTGAGCCACCACACCCAGCTTCTACTTATTTCTTTATCTCTTATTGTGAAGACTAAAATCTTATTTTTGAAAAAATTATAAGATATCTAATTTTTCATATGACTATAAATTTTAATATTCTTTGGTTCCATTAAACTTCAGGAAACAAAATATCAAAAATTCATGTTGTCCATTGAGGAAAAAAAAATTACCTATCATCTCTATCTATCCTACATATCATAGTTCAACTAAGCACAAGAATAAGATTATTTTACTCCTTTCATATCCCAGATTTAGGGGCAAAGAGGAATATAAATGTGATATAGTCAGAAGACAACAAAAATATCTTATTGCTCTAACCTTATAATTAGTGATTCCTTACATTAAAATTGATTGTTAAGTTATTTTTTTAACTTAACATAAAAATTCATTTTAATTGAATTGTTATTTTAAGTTTTGAAGGGGTTTTATAGACCTAAAATCCCCACAGGATTTTTCTAAAACCAAAGTTAACTATACGTACATTTACATCTCCATTTTCAACATGTTCTTTAAATAGCTATACTGCAAATTCCTTAGAGTTAACCTTCCTTTAATGAACCAAATATAAATATCGACTTGCTGTCATCTACCTGACAGCAAGTCTTTACTCTAAAAGTAGAAAGAAATCTTATTTAAATATATATATGTGTGTGTGTGTGCATATATATAAACTATATATACTTATTTATAAATGTTATTTATATATCACAATGCATGTATTATCAAATATTGTTAATATATATGCATGTATTTGTAATTTACCTACCTATTGATCTATGTGTACTTATGTGTGCATAAACTGAAACACTCCTTCAGGATATTTAAGAGCCTTTGAGTATTTATCAAAAAGCACTTATCATTTTGTATAAATTAGATCACCAGTGATCTTTTTCAAGTTAAGGTGAAATTAATACACCCACCTTAGTTTTTGTGTGTGTTAGTGATTTCAAGGCATATCATTGTGTATCTTTCCTATCTCCTTTTACTATCTATGTAAAGTGAGATTCTCTATGGTAATGCATAATTAAGTTTTTCTTTCTTCTTCAATTTGACAATTTTTGTCTTTTACTTATAGTATCACAATCATGATTTATATCATTTAATGTTTTATAACTGAATCTATCATCAATAAGATAAGGCTTTAAGTTATTTTTATATCAGAGTGATCTTTTAAATAAATGAGGACCTAATCTATTCAATATTCTGCTAAGATTTTACAAGGAGCCCTGTCTTACCTGAGATAGTTCTGTCTCCCAGCTTACTACAGTGGCTTCAAAGTAATTGAGACTCCAGTTAATTTAAAGATGTGTTCAAAAGATTAATTTTGTTGTAAAGATCATTAAGACCTCAAACAGGGCTATATAACTCAGCCAAACTTTGAGAAAGCTGTTATACAAACTAAATATGTTTTGCTGTTGTTGATTTTATTTTGTATTTTACTGAAACTCTAACTATTGCCTGTTAATGCTTTACAGAGGTACTTCTTCAAAAAAATAAAAAAATAAAAAAAACCAACCCAAATTATTTTAAGATAAATCAGCCACCACTTATAGAATAGACCTTAAAGTTAAAGCCAGTACCCTTACTTTAAGACTGGTGAAATTGGCTTGCTGAGTGTTTAAGATCAAGACTTAAAAACTAAAATTAAATTAAAGGGCCAAAAAAATCACAGTATTTGGCTTTTGCCCTTTGAGTCAACCTAAATACAAGGAATGAGGAAACTTCTCTGGAGCGCTCTACATCTCTGGGCCGCAGGACCTCCTGATCAAGGAGATTTCTGAGACCATTAGAGAATTTAAGAGCCAATCAAATGCCATACAATGAAGAGGAAGGTCACCGAAAAGGGGGAACTGTCCCTCAGGCTTCCTGGGGAAGCCGCATCAGCACCAGACCTTGCCAGACCTCGACCTGTCCTAACGCAGATGGCACTAGCAGAGCTAACATGCTGCCTTCAAGTTCCTCATGGATGCCTCCCAGGAAAACAAAAGGTGACTCTTAACAATTTGTAAGGTGACTCTTAACAATTTGTAAGAACAAAAGTTAAATTGACTTGCTTCATCTTAAACACCTAGCAAAACCAAGAACACAGCCGTTCCTGGGTATTTAAAATAATTTAAAGATAGACATCTGTGACATTAAAAACTAAATACTATGTTTACATGCTTTGTCCTCTCCAGCCTTGTTATAGGGACTTAACTGTACAATGAGGCTGAATTACCATGACTTGTTACCACCTCCCTTTCTAGGGCAAAAAGGGCCATCTTTCTATTGGTAATAGTTGGGCTCTCCTTGGCCCTCATTCATTGCCTCTGGGCTAAGGCAAGAGGACTTGATTATGCAGTAATCACTACTTTAAAAACTTAAACAAATTTCATTACAGAATAGACCAGCCTTAAACTCCCATCATGCTGGACTCCCACCAAACTCAAAATTTCTTGGCAGCCCTCCTTCTTTTTCTGCTAATCAGTAATCTCTCCCAAGCTTCTGTTCCTACCCACAGATGATATTTCTACATTCAAGCAACATGACTGACAACCAGAGGCTCCCACACTCCTGCGTCTGCCTCCCTGCCTGACCAGTGCCCCGGCCGCACCCCCATCTCTTGACGCCCCAATCCCACACAAAGTAGCCAGACAGAATCTGATGCCCTATATCACCAAAAAGGCGGGAATGTTAGATCTGGTCAGGGTCCAAAATGTCCAATTTGGGGAACTGGTCAGCAGCTGCGGAGTAGTATCAAGCCTGACATCACCAGTGGACATGCCTCCTGTCAATCAGCAGGTTTCCCTGACCTATCCAGGAAGGACTCTGGCCTTCTCTTCCTGTCCCCAAGCCCTCCCCTTTCTGACTGGGTTTTCTTGAAATTCTCTGTGCACGGATGATCCAGCGCCATTTCTCCCAGACACGCTCTGATGGACGGGAATTTGGCCTGAGGGCTTATATTCCAATAAAGCCTTGCTGAGTGGCTTAAATTCATCTTCTCCCTGGTCATCTAATCTCTATAGTTTTCATGTCTATAGGTAACTTACTCCAGTGGCAGTCTCCCTTATGGAGTGCTTCTTCCAGTCTTACTTTTATGTGCTTCACTCTGTGTCAAATAATTTACTAGAGAAACAGATCCTTAAAAGCCAAGAGAGTAGACAAAGTTGCACCTATTTATAGTTCATTTGGAACTTTCAGAAGCTCTTGTATGTGGAAAACAATACTACTTTCATTTTTTCTATCTTCTTCATCTGGTTCGATATGAATAATAAATTAGTAATACTTTCCAAAATGTTCTTGGGTAATTTTCTTTGAATGATTAACTTCTGTTATTTTTAGTTACCTGTCTTTATTTCCTTCTTTAAATTCAGTCTGAGCTATAAAAGCTTGGGAACAGTTCATTTGGTTTGTTAATATGTAAACAGTCTTCTAGGTATATACTGTCATTAGAATAACAACCTATTTTATTGGATTTGAGTATTATTAATATTACCATTATATAACGCTTTACTATCAAACACTAGAGACTCCTAAGACATTTTTTCTACTAAATATAATTTCAAAAATATAATTATGTGGTACTTTGGGTTTTAATTATTTCAATTCCAATTATATAGCCTATGGTTCAAGTTAAATCTTATGAAATACTGAGAGAAATGTGTACAGTCATGAACACTAGCTTAAACTAGGGCATGTTAGGATGATTGATTGATATGAACCTCAAAGCAGTAAAATAACAAATTATTTTCTGGTAGCATTTGCTGATGAGACATACTGACACCTTTGATTTATGTAAGTAGATAGCTTAAAGGATTCAAGCAGAATGACATGATATGATTTTCTGTTTTAAAAGAATCACTTTGACTCCAAATTTGAAAATATCTTTAAAGGTATAAGAACACAAGTATAGATACCAACTAAAAAGCTACTGAAAGATAACAGATAAGAGATGATGGAATCTCTATTCCCAGGCATGAAGTGGTAATATACTAGATGTATTTCAATGGCCTGCATATAAGGTGTAAGAGAGATGCCAAAGATGTTTCTAACTCTATTTGTTCATCTTGTATGGCGAGTTGCTATTAAGGTGAGGAAGAACACAGATTTGGAAAGGAAAATAGAGATTCAGTTTCAAATAAATTGAGTTTAAAATGTCTATTGTCATGTAAGTAGTGAGGAAGAATGCACAGTGGATACTGGGATTTAGGGAGAGGTATGTGCTTGGGAGATTAAATTGGCAGCTATAACCACATAACATTTTATTTATCAGGCCACAGGATTAGATGAGATCCAAGAGACTGAATGTGGAGTATTAATATTAAAAGACAAAACCCCAGCACATACTACTGTTAAAAGGTGTGAGAAATGAGGAGGAAGCTTCCAAGAACACTGAGAAGAGTGGCCATTGAGAAAGGAGAAAGGACAAATGTAGTACTTCAGCTCCAAATTGAAAGAATTGCTTCTAACTCAAGAAGGGAAAGAAATGAAATGTACTGGTTCTGCATCCTCTGAAATCTCAGTACTATTCATTGATCTTTATTTGGGACTCTGCCATTTATGCATGAGATTCACTATGGAAGAAAGTTAAGGATGATGATACAAAAATCAAGTTGAAAAATATTAAAGATAAGCAAAAGGTTACAAACAAATAACATGCCCATTAGCAAAAATCATATTTATTTATTTAGTAATAGAGACAGGGTTGCTCTGAGTTGCTAAGGACCTTGCTAACTTCTCTAAGTTGCTGAGGCTGGCTTTGAACTCACTATCCCCAGCCTCCCAAGCCACTGGGATTACAAGTATGCGCCACTGCGCCCAACTCATGAAGACAGTATTAAGCTTCATTTTCCTAGATTATGTTTTATAACATTGCTGACCTCAAACTAAGAGACTATCATTTTAGTCACAAATTTGTTTTCACAAAACTAAAGGGTTTTATGAGCCACATTCTCAAATTAATTGAAGTGGAAGGACCAATAGATATATAATGAGCCTTAGAAACATTGACTTGAATTTAAAATAAATAACTGACCCAGTCATTTTATTCATTCACACATTCATTCAGCTAACATTAATTTATCTACTTTGCCTCAAATGAAAATTTATAGAAGCAAAAGAGACAGAACAGTAGGAGGGAATGAAGCAAGACAAATAAGACCATGTGACTTTAGTGTATGATTTAAAGAGTGATGAAGGAATTGCCATGTAAAAAAAACAAGCTTGTGTGCAGAATAAGACAAGTAGGAAGATGCTGGCATAGAAAAAGCCTACCCTAAACCATCATGAAATTTTCTTGAACGTTGGGAGAAAGCAAGATCATTAACAGTGCAGTGGTTAGGGCAAAGTGGAGAGAATGACAGAATAAGATTGAGTTAGAAAAGCAAACAGTACTTCCTGAAAAGCCTTTTATGTCTAAATAAGGATTTTGGATTATAGCCTGAAAGCCACAGAAAGATTTTAAGCATAGATATAACACAATCAACTCTGTTACTTATAAAGGTAACATTAATGTTTCTATGGAGTCAATTCATTCAGTTGAGATGAAATATCAATCAAGCTGGCTATTTGGCATCATGTAGACAACATAGATGGTTGATTGACTGAATACTTCACATTTTCAGCCAGTTGTTTTGACATGTCTATACATAATCTCTAAATAAAAGTGATATTTTTAGCATGCCTAAATTAGTCCATAATTCTTTATGGCAGTTATCTTTAAAAATCAATTCTATCACAAATCTTACAAGCACAAATTTTATCTATTTGATATATATAGTTTATATTCAGATGATGATAAATCTAGTAAACTATGTAAGATAAAAATAACATGAACAACAAAGAAATTGAGACAGTTAAAACTTTTGACAAATGCAATTGCAAGCTTTGTTATGTAGTCAAAGTTAAGGACAATAGAGTAGGAATTCAGGCTATATTTTATGTCACCATATAATTGATGTGATCTTGAACTTCCTGCTTCATAGTCAATGGGTAATTTTCTCATTTTTGATGCCATTCATTAAAATCTAATTCATGTTTTCTTATATCATTTATAGTAAAAAGTCTGATTTTAACAGGATATTATTAAGTTGAACATTAGGTATAAAATAAAGTGTTATCAAAGAGAATTTATACAATATAAATCTAAATATGAGCTTGATGTTTATTCAGGAATCTACACTAAGTTGAGGGTTAAGGGCATAAATAACAGAAATTAAATTCTCCACATTCAAATTGAAGAAAAGAGAGGAATGTCAGAGTTCATTTCTTGAATTAAGTCTCATATCATCAGAATAGTAAGTTACAATGAATTGATAGCCAATAGGTGGAAATGAAGGGGGCTTTGTAGAAGGTAAGAGACTAGATGAAAGGATTTCACAGTTTCCTACTGACCCTTGCCTGCTTGTATTTGTTTTTAATTAATGAGCAAAAGGTCTGATCTGACATTTCTCCAATGAAATCCTGACTAATAAAGCATTGAAATAGAAATACCAGGACACATTTTTTTTCTGTTATTTCAAATAGAAAAAAATTGAGGTGAAATCTCACCATATCATGTGGACTTAAATATGGAAGAAGTAACTAAAGAAACAAAACAGAGCTAAAATTGAAGGGCCATGAATGCTAAGAAGCAAAAAATAAATGCTCACTCTAAGCAGACTTATATATCTTAATAATCCTAACTATACTCAGAACAGTGAACAACTAAAGAGAATTCAAGTATTTAATATGCACTCTGCTTCTTGTCACTGGTCTATGTCCCTTAAATCTGTATAACATCCACTGTAATATTTTAAAATTAGAGTAGCCAGATTGTCCTAGTCTGTGCCTGTTATCTAGGATGGGAGTTAATGGCATTCCCTTTCCCTTTCAAAATATCAGTTTGGATGATGAATTATATGATTGCCTATCTGTTTA
This sequence comes from Xerus rutilus, assembly GCA_028644305.1. Classification (NCBI taxonomy): domain Eukaryota; kingdom Metazoa; phylum Chordata; class Mammalia; order Rodentia; family Sciuridae; genus Xerus; species Xerus rutilus. The sequence continues at coordinate 79,731,946 of CM053400.1, read as the reverse complement.
TTTGTTACTAGGGATTGCTAGGGATTGAACCAAGGACACTTTACTACTGAGCTACGTTCCCAACCCCTTTATTATTTATTTTGAGATAGTATCTCACTAAGTTACGATCTCACTAAATTGCTGAGTCTGGCCTCAAACTTGCAATCTTCTTGCCTCAGCCTCCTGAGTTGCTGGGATAACAGGCATTCACCACTGTGCCCAGCATGATTGCCTGTTTATCATGAGTGACACCTTCTGTAACATTTATTTTTGTCATGCTTTAGGTTTTTCCTTTTCCTTAAGACACTGACCATCATCTTGTCTTGAAAAGTTAGAATTGAGATCCTTCACTTCCAGTAAATATTTAGAAAGGAATATGTTGTCTTGTGAAGAGTTTATATATAAAGGTAAAGCTTATCCTTGGCAGCAGCATGCACAATTTGTGGATTTTACAGTGCTAATTGGCAGGTGCTTCATCGCACAAAATATTCAGAGTCCATTCAGATGATAAGAGCACCAGATGGGGTTCTCCAACAAGAAATCTCAAAAGCTTTTTCCTTCTGTCTCTCTAGAAAATTAACCTAAGTATTTTGTGTGGTGTGTTATTAATTATAGTGATGGCTCGGAGTATAATTGGAAAGAAAATACAGGGTAAAAAAAGGAGAACAAAACAAACCAAACCAACAAACAACAAAATTTAAACTATGTAAACTTCCCAGAAATTTTACTCTACACATCTACACATTTGACCTTGCAACAATAGCTTCTCATCTAAACCCATGATGATGGTGGGCATGTTTTAAATTTCTATCATTATATGTGTGTATGTGTAAATATGTGTATACATATGATCTATGAACTTTTATGTGAACATAGTATATAGGCCCGTGGTGTGTGTGTGCGTGAGTGTGTGTGTGTATGAGAAAATGAAAAATTGTAAATAAATATATAAATGTTTATTTTCTTGTAAATAAATATATATATATGTATTTTTTCTTACAATAAAAAGCAACTGTACTATTATGTTACTTTTCATCTGTGGAAAGCCATTTGTGAACTGTGCGTGAACTAAAACCATCCTCAAAGCCATTAGCTGGGAAAGTGTGGTATCTGGGAACTCATAGCAGTACTCTTGATGGTCTGAGATTGCCCAGTACATGCAACATTCTACCTAGCTCTGCACTGGAGATGGAATGACCTGCTGCAGCCACATAGACACACAGCCTCTCAGAGATGGGTATAGCTTGCCAAGATACCAATCAACCTGTTTGCTGCAAGTTCCCTGCCACACCAAGAAGCAAGTCTTCTCCCACTGACACCTTATCCCTGCCTTTGATGTATTCTCTTAAATAAAGGACCAGAGCCATTTTTTAGTCATTCAGCTCTAGCTCCTGTGTGGACTGGACCTATAAGATGCTCCATCCCTTAAAACTATTTTTCTGACTCTGTCTCTTATTTCTTCACTAATTACTTCAGACTTTCATTTTCTTAGGTGGTTTATCCCCTTCTGAGCAGAAAACTGTCCTGACAGGGTGCTGGTTGCCCTGCAATATTCATCCATTGGTCTACAACTCAGATTAAATATCTTTAACATTTTATATGTACTCATATCACATTGTTATCCTTTTGTCTGAATTGGTTAATGTTAAGCATTATCTATTGGCTTTATTCTATCACTAGATGGAACTGTTTTTCTGTGTCCTACATCTGTTTATGTTTACCAATACACTCAAAATTGGCATATCAGTAGTTAGTTAAATAAACATTATTTTCATTGTTTTAATTATGTTCATTATAGATTCCAATTGAGTACTGAAATATTTTTATAATTCAATATTATAACAAAAGTTTGTATTTTAATGTTTTTGCATGTATTATTTAATAAAAACATTCTTGATATTTTTTCTATCTGTAATAACTGGAACAATCTGACCACTCTGATGTTTTCTCCTTTAAAAAAGTAGTTATAATACACTTTATGTTTAAAGTAGTTTTAGGTTTATAGCAAAATATAGTGGAAGATACAGAGATTTTTCATAAGCCTCTTCTACCACATATACATAGTCTCCTCTCTATCAACATCACTTACCAGAGTGATACATTTGTTAAAATCCATAATCCATATTGGTATATTTAGTAAAAAGTATATCATTACCACCCAAAGTTTATAGTTTATATTACAATTTATTCTTGGTGTTGTACATACTATGAGTTTTGACAAATATATAATGATATGTTATTTACCATATAGTATCATATAAAGTAGTTTTATTGACCTAAAATTTCTCTGTCTTCTGCCTATTCATGAATCTATCCCCGGAAACCATTGCATTTTTAATAGTATCCATAGTTTTCTCCTTTTCCAGGATGCCATTTTTTTAAAATTTTTTTTTAGTTGTTGATGGATTTTTATTTTATTCATTTATTATTTATATGTGGTGCTGAGGATCGAACCCAGTGCCTCATGCATGCTGGGCAAGTGCTCTACCACTGAGCTACAGCCCCAGCCCTCCAGGATGTCATTTTATTGAAGTCATACAGTATATTATTCTCTTCAGAATGACATCTTTCACCTAGTTATATGCATTTAGGATTTCTGAATGGATTTTTATTACCTGATCCTTACAGTGCATTTATTTCTGGTGCTAAATAATGCTCCACTTTTAATGTATCTATTTGCCTTCTGAAGAATATCTTGGTTGTTTCAAAGTTTTAGTAATTATGAGTAACACTGCTATAAACATTAGGTTCAGGTTTCTATGAAGATTTACATGTTCAAGTTATTTGGTTGAAAGAATCATGATTGTTGTGTTATATGTTTTAGTTAACTTTTCATAGTTGTGACCAAAATACCTGATAAGACCAACTTAGAGAAATAAAAGCTTATTTTGGGTTCGCAGTTTCAGAAGACTCAGTCCATAGATAGCAAACTCTGTAGCTCTGGGCCCAAGGTGAGTTACTACATCATCAGGGAGGGAACCAGTACAAGAAAGATGCTTAACTCATGGCAGGGTTAGGAAGAGAGAAGGTGATCCCTTTTAGGGCATACCTCCAGTGACCTACCTCCTGCATCTATGCCCCACCCACCTTCAGTTACCACCCAATCAGTTCAAACTAAGATTGACTAATTAGATTACAATTCTCATAATCTATTCATTTTACCTCTGCATATTCCTTCATTAACAGGAGCTTTAGGGGATACTTCATACCCATACCTTGACAGCATGCTTAGTTTTATAAGAAATGTTCATGCTGGGTCTTGGTTTAACTCAGTGATAAGAATACTTGTCTATCACACATGAAAAGAACCACATTATTGTGGTTCCTGTGTTAATTCAGGATTATTCAGAGGTACAATGATTATATTATGAGAACTGGAACTGTATCTATCCATCCTGGTTGAAATAGACTGCTAGGTGCCAACTGTAGGCAGATGGAGTGTGGCTGGAGGAAGTGGGTCACTAGAAGTGTGCCCTGTGCCCTTAAATTGTTCATCTTCTCTTTAGCCTCTTTCTCTTGCTCTCTGTTTCCTTTCCACCTTGAAATGAACAGTGCTTTTCCACCACACCCTTCTGACATGATATTCTGCTTCACTTTGGGCCTAGAGCAATAAAGTTGGCCAACCATGGGCTAAACTTCTAAAATCATTAGCTCAAATAAGATTTTTCTCCTATAAGTTGTTCTTCTTAGATATTTTGGTCACAGTGACAAAATACTGACTAACACAGAAATTGGTAATAAGAAGTGGGATCATTGCTGTGAATAACATGACCATGTGGTTCAGAAGGCTTTGGAATTCATTTACAGGAAGAGTTTGGAAATATCTGAAGATACAGGCTGGAGAAGAATTAGAATGTTGTAAACAGAGGACAATTGGTGATTCTGGTGGGAGCTCAGAAGAGCACAATGCTGATAGGAAGGTAGACAGCACAAACTGGACTCATGAGATTTCACAGAGGAATAAGGGCTCTATTGGAAATTGGGCAAGGGACCATTCATGTTACATTCTGGAAAAGATCTTTTCTACAATTTATCCTTGTCTTGTGACTTTGTGTGAGGCTGAATTTAAAGATGAGATACTAATTAATCTGGTGGAGAAAATTTCAGGGCAACACAGCATTTGGTCAGTGACATGGATATTGCTGGCAGCTTTTAGTCAGATGTACTGTGAGAATTGGGGGATGACAGCAGAGTTGAAGGATTTTTTAAAATTGCAATTTGGCCAGAAAAGTGCACATAAAATTGAGGCCAAGGAAGGTGTGGTAGTTAAAGGGATTAGTCATTAAAGAGATACTATGTACTTTGCAAAGAGACACAAAGAATAATACCTAGGGATTTATAAAACTATGCCCATTGCAGGCTCAAGGATATAATATAAAATTCATTTGAGAATAAATTATGAGGTCGCCTTTCCCACACAGCATGCCCTAGGAAGTTGTTTCAACATGCCTAGCCACTTAGCCACTCAGAGTCTACTGTAGCCATGATCCTGGGGATGGGGAGTGGGTTAGGTGGCAGATAGTACATGAGCTGGTACCTTGGCATCATCTATGTGGTGCTGGTTCTGCAGTGGTGAAGGATATTTGAGTTAAGAAGTTAAGGGGTCATAGAGAGTTCCACAGAGATTTCAAAGTAACACCTGAGACACCAGGTAAACTATATAGTAGGATTAGAGACTGTAAAGGCTATACCTGAGAAGGCAATGTATAAAGCTGCAAATATGAGGCTGCAGTTGGAATAGAATCCCCAGGAATTAATAAATGCCAGTAATGGGGACTTTCTGCCAAGTAAATCTGCTGGCTACACAGAAAGGCAGGCTAAAAGAGAGCCTATGTGTGTTGCAATTGGTAATGCCAAAGGTGTGGGATTCTCCAGACCCTTTGGAGAAAACATTTCACCATCATGTGCCTCAGGTGCTGGATATGAAGCTATAGAACCTAACATCTGTCTGGCTAAGTTTTACTCTTGCTTTGGCTTCACCCCTTATTTCTATTCCCCTATTCATACAAAGGTATGGAATGGAAATGTTTATTCTGTGCCATTGTATATTAGAAACATGTAATTTCCTTTTATTTTTTACAGAGGCTCACAGACAAGAGTTTTCCTTGAGTCTCTGATGGAACATTGGACTAGGAATTTTAGGCAATGATGAAATTTTAAGGCTATGGGGACTCTTGGAACTGTGCTAAATGCATTCTGCATTATGGTATGAAGATGAGCTTTGGGGTCCAAGGGAAGAATATTATGGTTCAGATATGAGTTATCTCCTCAAATTCCTGTGCTATTACAGGAATATTCCAAGATAAAATGACTGTATTATGCAAACTGTAATCAAATCATTCCATCTTCATTTGAATAGACTGACAGGGAGGTGACTGTAGACAGATGGAATGTGACTGGAGGAGGTGGGTCAATGGGGCCACCTCCTAGAAGAGTTTAGCTTCTCTATAGCCCCTACGCCTTGGCTCTCTTTGCTTCCTGACTTCCATGTGTGGAGCAGCTGCCTGTCCACTATGATGTGTGACCTCACCTTGGGCCCAGAGCAATGAAGTTGGCCCCCCCAATGGACAGAATTTCTGACACTGTGAGCCAAAATAAAACTCTTTCTCCTCTAAGATGTTCTTTTTGTATATTTTGTTCATAGCAACAAAAAGGTTACTGGACACAGCACACTGTTTTCCCAACCTGCCTACACTGTTTTCTATTCCCACAAATAATGAATAAGAACTCCTTTTTCTTCATAGCCTCATCAGCTTGGATATTATTTTGGATTTTGGCCATTCCAATAGGTATGTGTTGGGATCACAGTATTACTTTACTTTCCCATATGTAATAATATATGATGTTCAGCATCTTTTTATATGATCTGTCATTTGTATATCTTATTTGGTGAAGAATATTTTCTAGTCTTTTGCCTATTGTTATTTGAGACTTTCATTTTCTTATTAAATGTAAGTATTATTTGTACATTTTGATTAACATGCTTTAATAAGATGTATCTTTTCCATGGAATATCTTTGAATCTGTGATTTTCTTCTCATTCCACTGACAATGTCTTTCAAAGAGAATTGTTAATAAAGTCCAACTTTCTAACTTTCATGAATTATGTCATTTTTTTAATATATAAAAAGTCATTACTATACACAGGTCTTATAAATTTTCTTCTATATTATTTTCCAGAATTTTGTGAAAGTTTTATGGTTTTCATCCAGATTTATTTTTGCATGAGTGCCCAGTTGTTTCATTGTCATTTATGTGGGCTTATTTCTGGAATATTTTATTTATCAATTTGTCACCAATACCACTGTCTTGATGTCTGTGGCTGTATAGTAGTTCTTGAATTCAGGTAACATCAATCCTTTAAATGTGCTCATCTCCTTTCATATTGTGTTGGTTAGTTTGGGTCTTTTGCTTGTCTCTATAAACTTTAGGATTAATTTATTGATATCACATGTGTTAATCAGATTTTCTTTACTGTGATAAATACCTTAGTCAGTTAACAAAGTGCTCAAAAAAACTAAAACCTGCATTGATGAATACATGAAATATATGTGTATGTAGAAACCTATGTGTATGTAGTTACACTTCCACATATATATGTGCATATATATATATGCTTGTATATAGTTATGTTTATTTATATTAGACTAAACATGAGTTCATACTATATCCTCAACTCTAATCCACTATCACATGGATTATTCCAATATGCACCCTTTGCTTATCTGTAACTTTCTACATTGTAAATACCAAAAGTGAAAAATCTAGCTCTACCATCCAACATTTATTTACTTAATTGTTAAACTTCACATGACCATGCAGTGCTTTCAGAATTATCATGTCTTGACATAAAACAATTTTTTTTAGCTAGAGCATTGTTCTTATACACATTTTATTTTCCCTTCACTTTTACAGACTCAACTCATTTCCAAAATTATATAAATCAGCTTATTTTTTTCAGTGAAGTGTTTAATATTTTGCATGATATTCAAACTGTCTTGTCACATTGTGTATTCCTTTCTGTCATCTTCACATATCCTGAATAATTTTTCTGTTTGCATATACTAAGGTTTGCACTTTATGCTGTACAGTTCTATGGGCTTTGATAAATGCAAAATGTCATATAACCAACATTATGATACTATGCTTCCACCACTGTGAAATCCCCTTAACTTCATTCATTCAACCTCCTTGATGTGCTGGCAACCATTGATATTTTTGCCATCTATGAAATTTTGCATGTAGCATATGTCTTGTAAGTAGAATCATACTATGTGTGTTGGTTTCTTTTACTAAACAAAATGCTTTGAAGGTTCCTCAATGTCTTTCATGCTTTAGCAGCTCATTTTTAAACTGCTAAATAATAATATTTCATTGTAGGAATATGCCAGAAGACTGTTTTCAATCTATTCACCTATTGCAGAACTCATTTTGCAAATTTTGAATAAATCTGCTGTAAATACTTGTATGTAGAATTTTGAGTAACAATAAATTTTAAACTCATTTAGATAAATATCTCCCAGGACAATTGCCAGATTACATTGTTAGACTATTATTAGTGTTCTATGAAATGGTCAATTATATCATTTTGCATTTTGGACTAGTCTTGTATCATATAAACTTGTTATAATCACTTATTAGATCCAGAACACTTTTGTTATCATTGATTTTGGGGGCAATATTTTATGTAGACAATCATGTCATCTATGAATAAAGATAATTTTATTTCTCCCACACCAATTTGCATACTTTATTATAGATAGAGTGTGATAATGTCTTCCAGGTTTGTTTTTCCTTATCCTTGTCTAGTTGTTCCTTTCATTCCTCATCACTTTTTTCTACCTTTTCTGCCTTTAATTCAGTATTTATTATGATTTCATTTCTCTTTTCTCTTTGCATATCAATATACTTGCTTGGTTCATTTTGGGGTTTTGCCCTAGAGTTTGAAATATACATTAATGATGGGTTGAAGTTCACATTTAAATTATACTAACTCATGAGTACTGCAGGTTACTTATAACAAATTTTCCTTAATAGTCTAACAATGTAATCTGGCAATTGTGCTTACTTCGCTCAGCATGATATTCTCCAACTACATTTACCTGCAAATGCCATAATTTTATTCTCTTTTATTGCTGAATAATATTCTATTGTGTGCATATCACAGTTTCTTTATCCATTCATCTATTGAAGGGCATCTAGTTTGGTTCCACACTTTAGCTATTGCGAATTGAGCTGCTACAAAAATTGAAATAGCTACGTCCCTGTATTGGTTTTAAGTCCTTTGAGTAAAACCGAGGAGTGGAATAACTGGGACAAATGGTGGTTCCATTCCAAGTTTTCTAAGGAATCTCCATACTTCTCTACAGATTGGTTGTACCAATTTGCAGTCCCATCAGCAGTGTATGAGCATTTTCCCCACATCCTAGCCAACACTTAGTGTTGTTTATATTCTTGATAAATGCCATTCTGACTGGAGTGAGATGAAATCTTAGAGTAGTTTTGATTTGCATTTCTCTAATTGGTAGAGATGTGGAACATTTTTTCATGTTTGTTGATCAATTGTATATCTTCTTCTGAGAAATGTCTGTTCAGCTCTTTAGCCCATTTATTGATTTTTGTGTGTGTGTGTTAAGTTTTTTGAGCTCTTTATACATACTGGAGATTAGTGCTCTATCTGATGTACCTATGGCAAAAATTTGCTCCCAGAATGTAGGCTCTCTGTTCACTTGATTGATTCTTTCATTTGCTGAGAAAAAGCTTTTATTTTGAATCCATCTGATTTATTGATTCTTGATTTTACTTCTTGTGCTATAGGAGTCTTGTTAAGGAAGTAAGGTCCTAATCTGACAATTTTCCCAGCACCATTTATTGAAGAGGCTATCTTTTCTCCAATGTTCATGTTGGGCACCTTTGTTTAGTATAAGATAACTGTATTTAAGTGAGTTTGTCTCTGTGTCTTCTATTCTGTGCTATTGGTCTACATTTTTATTTTGGTGCCAGTATCATGCCATTTTTGTTACTATAGCTTTGTAGTATAGTTTAAGATCTGGTATTGTGATATCTCCTGTTTCACTCTTCATTCTAAGGATTGCTTTGGCTATTCTGGGTCTCTTATTCTTCCAAATGAATTTCATAATTGCCTTTTCTATTTGTATAAGGAATGATGTTGGGATTTTAATTGAAATCACATTGAATCTGTATAGCGCTTTGGGTAGTATGGCCATTTTGACAATATTGATTCTGCCTATCCAAGAGCATGAGAGATCTTTCCATCTCCTAAAGTCTTCTTAAATTTCTTTCTTTTGTGTAGTGCAGTTTTCATTGTACAGGTCTTTCGCCTCTTGTTAAATTGATTCCTAAGTATATTATTTCAATTTTTTAAGGCTATTGTAAGTGAGATAGTTTTCCTAATTTCTCTGTCAGAGGATTCATCACTGATGTATAGAAATGCAATTGATTTATGGGTGTTGATTTTATATTTTGCTACTTTGGTGATTTCATTTATTTATTCTAGATGTTTTTCTGGTGGGATATTTTGGATTCTCTAAGTATAGAATCATGTCATCAGCATATAATGATAGTTCAAGTTCTTCTTTTCCTATTCATAACACTTTAATTTCTTTTATCTGTCCAATTGCTCTGGCTAGTGTTTCAAGGACTAGGTTAAATAGCAGTGATGAAAGAGGGAATCTCTGTCTTGTTCTCATTTTTAGAGGGAATGCTTCCAATTTTTCTCCATTTAGCATGATGTTGGCCTTGGGTTTTGTATAGATAGCTTTTACAAAGTTGAGGTATGTTCCTGCTATCCCTAGTTTTTCTAGTGTTTTGAAGATAAAATGTGCTGTATTTTGTCAAATGCTTTCACTGCATGAACTGATAAAATCATACAATTCTTATCTCTAAATCTATTGATGTGATGGATTACATTAACTGATTTTCATATGTTGATCCAATGTGGCATATCTAGAAAGAACTCCATTTGATCATGGTGCACTATCTTTATAATATGTTTTTGTATGCAATTTCCTAAAATTTTATTGAGAATTTTTGCATCTATGTTCATCAGGGATATTGGTCTGAAATTTTCTTTCATTAATGTTTCTCTGTCTAGTTTTGGTATTAGGGTGATACTTGCCTCATAGAATGATTTTAGAAAGATTCCCTCCTTTTCTATTTCATGGAATAGTTTGAGGAGTATTGGTATTAATTTTTCTTTGTAAGTCTTGTAGAACTCAGCTGAGAATCTGTCTGGTCCCAGACTTTTCTTGATTGGTAGGTTGTTGATGGCACCTTCTATTTCCTTGCCTGAAATTAATCTGTTTAAGTCGTGAATGTCCAGCTGGTTCAGTTTGGACAGCTCATATGCCTCTAGAAATTTTTGGTGTCTTCAGGGTTTTCTATTTTACTGGAGTATATATTTTCAAAATAGTTTCTAATTATCCTCTGTATTTCAGTGGTGTCTGTCAGGATATTTCCTTTTTCATGATGAATTTTAGTAATTTGGGTTTTCTCTCTTCTTCTTTTAATTAGAATGGCTAATGGTTTGTCAATTTTATTTATGTTTTCAAAGAACCAGCTTTTTGTTTTGTCAATTTTTTAAATTGTTTCTTTTGTTTCAATTTTATTGATTTCAGCCACGATTTCAATTATTTCCTGTCTTCTACTTCTTTTGGTATTATTTTTTTCCTCTTTTTTATAACTTTGAGATGAAGTGTCAAGTCATTTATTTGTTCACTTTTTCTTCTTTTAATATATGAGTTTAATGCAGCAAACGTTTCTCTTAGCACTGCCTTCATGGTTTCCCAGAGATTTTGATATGTTGTATTGGAGTTTTAATTTACTTCTAAGAATTTTTTTAATCTCCTCCTCCTCTATTATCTATATATCATTCAATAGCATATTATTTAGTTTCCAGGTATTGGCATAGTTTCTATTTTTTAATCTGTCATTGATTTCTAATTTCATTCCATTATGGCCAGATAGGATACAGGGTAGTATCTCTAATTTTTTTTTGTATTTGCTAAGACTTGCTTTGTGGCATAACATATAATCTATTTTGGAGAAGGATCCATGTGATGCTGAGAAAAAAGTTTATTCACTCATTGATGGATGGAATACTCTCTATATATCTGTTAAGTCTAAATTACTAATTGTTTTATTGAGTTTTATGGTTCCTTTTTTTATTTTTTGTTTGGAAGATCTATCCATTGGGGAGAAAAGGGTGTTAAAGTCACCAAGTATTATTGTGTTATGGTCTATTTAATTCTTATAGTTGAGAAGGGTTTGTTTGCTATCAATAGATGCCCCATTTGGGGGAGCATACATATTTATGGTTGTTATGTCTTGTTGATGTTTGATTCCCTTAAGAAGTATGAAGAGTCATTCTTTATCCCTTTTCACTAACTTTGGTTTGAAGTTCACTTTATCTGATGAGGATGGAAACCCCTACTTGTTTACATTTCCATTTGAATGATACTTTATTCCTCACCATTTCAATTTCAGTCTATGAATGTCTTTTCCTGTGAGATGGGTCTCTTGAAGGCAGCATATTGTTGGGTCTTTTTTTTAAATTCATTCTGTCAGTCTATGTCTTTTAATTGATAAGTTCTGGCTATTCACATTCAGGGTTATTATTAAAATATGATTTGCAATCCCAGTCATTTTGATTAATTTTTGGATTTTACCTTGACTTGTTTTCTCCTTTGATTAGCCTTTCCTTTAGTGTAGTTCCTCTCTTTGTATATTTTTATTGTTGGTTATCATTTCCTTCTCATGTTATATTTTGCTGAGTATACTGTGTAGTGCAGGCTTTCTTGTTGTAAATTCTTTTAACTTTTGTTTATCATGGAAGGTTTTTATTTCATCATCTAATCTGAAGCTTAATTTTGCTGGATATAAGATTCTTGGTTGGCATTCATTTTCTATCAGAGCTTGATATATGTTGTTTCATGATCTCCTGGATTTTATTGTTTGCTGTGTTCATAGGTGCCAGCAGCTTCAAATTCCACTAGTGGTCTTATTTATGTTTCTACTGGTGTCTTTGGTTTTTCTAACAATTTTTAAAATAGATATGTAGCTTTGCAACTTTTTCAGCTATGATTCACAAATACTTATGCACACACATTTATACACACACATACACACACACACACACACACACACACACTGTATACTGTAGTCCTTTTGTGGTGCATGTAAGAAATAGGGGAAGCATTTTATAATGTTATGATTAAATTGTGCCCTTTCATTTTGTCTGTGTCCTTGGGCTGTTACCTTCAAAAGATTTCTTTAATTTTTTTTCTGACTTTAAGAGAGACAGGAAGGCTGGAGGGTGATGGAATTGGGGAAATGCTACTCCCATAGATGAAATAAATCTCTTATGAAGTTTTTTTTTTTTTTTTTTCAGGAAAGCTGGCTTAGTTATAAAGAATACTTTGGATCATTTCAAAGTAGTTATTTTCCCCTTCTTTGCCAGAGACTTTTGTCTTGGATTTTAGTAGTGACAGCCTTGTGAGGTTCCTAGGGATAAAATCCATGCAATTAGACCCTTTATTCAGACTGTGGCCTCAGGAGACATTTACTGTGACTCTAGCCCAAACAGGGCCTCTATCAATTAGTCAATATTATCATGTAAGTCTTCTTACCAATTTATAGTTCCAATAGCTTTGATCTAAGTAAACTTGTCTCAGTTCTTACTCTCCATATTATATGGTATCTTCAGATTTCAGTATGGTGGTTTATTCTGTGACTTTTTGTTGAGAGGCTTGAGAAGAACCATTATTTTTCAGTTTAGTGTTATATGTGTAGTAATGATATTAACATGCTCTTTACACATTAGAGCTGATGTCCATATTTTTCTAGATTTTTAACAATGCAGTTTTTACTAATTTTTCAGCAATCACCTTGGTACTTGCTGTTAAGAAAGCACTTGCATGAATTTCACTTCTGGCCTTATTACTAGGTATATTTTTAAGTAAGGTATATTCTGGGCACAGTCATCTCTTCAAATCTCCTTTTCTTAAATTTATTTATTTATTCTGTTTAGGTTTACATGATAGCAGAGTGCATTTTGATTTATTGTACACAGATGGAGCACAACTTTTCATTTCTCTGGTTGTGTGCGATGTAGAATTACATCATACATGTGGTCATACATAAAGCTAGGGCTCTGATGTCTCTTGAAATCTTGACAAGTCTTATCTTGGGTCCTGTAGGCTGCTAGTCTTCTCCTTTTGTTTATGCAATTCTTATTAGTGAGAGTTTGGCCTTTTGAGGCAGCTGGGGTTTACAGAAGGCAAATGCAACAATGTAATCAATTGCTTAAATTTTTCATTTTAACATATTTCATTAAACTCATTTCTAAGTCAGATGAAGTTTTAGTAATTTGATTCACTAGTGAAACATTTGTTGATTATTTTAATATATACTGCCTTTGTAAAACATTATTTCAAGTATATAAAATTTAATAGTTTATAATTATTACCTCATAGGCTATATATCCATGCCTATATGTACTGATATTTATTCATATTTTAAACTTGAATAAATAATTGACTTTTACTAATACAAGAAATAAAAATTCTCATTTCTATATTTCTCCATGCTTTGTTGTAGAACTTAGTTTGAACTCATCTCCTATACTTATGAAAACAGTTTGATACATCAAATGACTTAGTCCTAAATTTCAACAGAATATTGGAAATATCTACTACTAGTAAAAGTTCCTATCCTATATGTAAAGTCATCAGTATTAATTCTGACAACCTTGATGTGCTCTGTAATCTCAAAATAATTACTAACATTGACTTGATCTCATGATTAAAGAAGGTAAAAGTATATATTACAGAAGATAAGTTGTGTTGAAAAGCAAATAGTTCTAAAAATTAATAATATTGAATAGTGTTACACAAAACTGATAATAGAAAAAAACCTTATGTTAACAGTCTGTATTTATAAACGTATGATCTTCAGTACTTGAAAATAGGTGATATGTTATGGAAATTAATTAATAACAGTACATTGACTCTAGATAAATCTTCTAAGTGAAAAATATTCCTCAAATAATCCAAATAAACCAAAATTTTGGCTTTCCTTGTAAGTGAAATTCATATCACCATAGAAGTGAGTGAAAGTACATCAAAGTATATAAATGTATATATGTTTGTGTATTGTATATGGTGTGTGTTTAAATAAGCATTTCTTCATTTTTATTGGAACCATTATTTTTATATCTCTTTGAAAAGTGAGTTAAAAATCCTATTGAAATAAAACTAGAAATATTGATGTCTTTTAACTAGTTATATAATTTATAGAAAAATAGAAAAGCATGAATATAATGTTGATGTTTATGCCATCATTTTATAACAAATATGCCATAATTAATTTTAAATTATATATGAAATATGAGCAATAACTATAAGTAGAAAATTTTATATTAAAAAATGCTCCATAACCAAAAGTTTATACAAAAATTATCATGATATATTCAAATCCATATATTAAAAGTTGAAATGTATAAAACTAGTATATTAATATTTTAAAGAATATTTTGCTAATGAAAATCTCTCACTGTTAGATTTTTATACAAAAACATGGAATCAAAATATCTGCCTACCTAAAACAGGTGAATTCTAAGTTATGAGGTTCACACATTATTTAGTTTAATCTGACACATAGTAAAAGCTGTTATTCTGTTCCATTAAATCCCTGGGTATATTAATCAGCTTTTCATCAATATAATGAAATATAAGAGATACCTAACTTTATAAAGAAACAGATTTATTTAAGATCTTAGCTTGGGTGGTTAAAAGTCCAATCAGCATAGAGAAGATTTTAAAGGGCTGCCCCTTTAACTGCTCCATCTGGAGGTGTGACTAGCAGTGTTAGGAGCATGTGTGGAAGAAAAGTTTGTTCCACAAACCAGGAACAGAGAAAGGATATAAGAAATTTACCTCATGCTTCCAATGACATAAGGACCTCCTCCTAGGCCCCCCTCTGAAGGGTTTCAACATTTCCCAATAGCTCCAATGTAGGAGCCAAGCATGGGTTATATGTACTTTGGAAGAGACAAAATTAAAACATATCAACCCATAGCAATGAATATTTTGACTTAATATCTGTACTTGGATATTAAGTCTATAATTTAAATTCAACATGTCAATAATGAAAATACCCCCAGAAGAAATTGTAAAATGTTTCATGAAGGTTTAGGGAGAGAGGTAGTTTCTTGATATTTTATTTACATTTAGTACCTGAATAGAAAGAAGCTTGACATCCTACAACCAAATATTTGTTGAAGCATTTAAAACTAAATTGCTGAACCTGACATTAAACTTGTAATCCTTCTCCCTCCAGAGTTGCTGGGATTATAGGCATGTATCACCATGCCTGGATTATTATTATTTTTAATATATATCTGAGGATTGAACCCAATGACACTTTACCATTGAGCTGCATCAAAATATGCTCTTGAATCCATTAAACTAGTATTATTATGTGAATCATAAATATAACTTGATGTCAAGTAAACTTTATCCAATTTACTGTGATATTATCATCTAGCATTTCAACTCTATTTCTTTTATGGAAGGTACTGCTTTCTTATTACATAATCCCTAGCAGTATAAATTCCCATTAAAAATAAATTTTAAAAGTTCTGAAATATATACCATATTGTCAGTGAAAAAATAACTTATAGAAATGGTGAAGTACTTAAAATGTCAAATAAATAACTTGTTTGAACCTTGTAATCTCAAAATTAATCTTAAAAATTTTTACTGAAATTGAACACATCATTGAAATATGAGAAATTATCATCTGCCCATATCTAATCATATGACCTACCCAGACTGAACCAAGAGGTCATACACAACTTAAACAGATCAATTTCAAGCAATGAAATAAAAGATGCCATCAAGAGCCTGCTAACCAAGAAAAGTCCAGGTCCAGATGGATTCTCAGCCAAGTTCTACAAGACCTTCAAAGAAGAATTAATACCAATACTTCTCAAACTATTTCATGAAATAGAAAAGGAAGGAACCCTTCCAAACTCATTCTATGAGATGAGTATCACCCTGATTCCAAAACCAGACAGACACACATCAAAGAAAAAAATTTCAGACCAAAATCCCTGATAAACATAGATGCAAAAATTCTCAATAAAATTATGGCAAATTGCATACAAAAACATATCAAAATAATAGTGCACCGTGATCAAGTAGAGTTCATTCCAGGGATGCAAGGTTGGTTCAACATAAGGAAATCAATAAATATAATAAATCACATCAATAGATCTAAATATAAGAGTCATGTGATTTTATCAATTGATGCAGAGAAAGCATTTGACAAAATACAGTGTCAAATGTATTTTTCAAGTGTTTTATGTTCAAAACACTAGAAAAACTAGCAATAGTAGGAACATACCTCAATTTTGTAAAAGCCATCTATGCTAAACCGAAGGCCAACATCACCCTAAATGGACAAAATTGGAAGTATTCCTTTTAAAAATGGGAACGAGACAGGTAGGCCCTCTTTCACTACTGCTATTCAACATAGTCCTTCTAACACTAGCCAGAGCAATTAAAAAGACAAAAGAAATTAAAGGATGTGAATAGGAAAATAAGAACTTAAACTATCATTATTTGCAGATGACATGACTCTATATTTAGAGGATCCAAAAAATTCTACCAGAAAACTTTGAGAATTAATAAATAATTTCAGCAAAGTAGCAGTATATAAAATCAACATCCATAAATCAATTGCATTTCTATACATCAGTGATAAACACTCTGGAAGAGAAATTAGGAAAACTATCCCATTCACAATAGCCTCAAAAAAAAAAAATACATGGGAATCAATTTAACAAAAGAAGTGAAAGACCTCTACAATGCAAACTACAAGACATTGAAGAAAGAAATTGAAGAAGACCTTAGAAGATGGAATAATCTCCCATGTTCCTGGATAGGCAGAATCAATATTATCAAAATGTCCATATTACCCAAAGTGCTATATAGATTCAATGCTATTCCAATTAACATCCCAACACCATTCCTTATAGAAATAGAAAAGGCAATCATGAAATTCATTTGGAAGAATAAGAGACCCAGAATAGACAAAGCAATCCTTAGCAAGAAGAGTGAAGCAGGAGGCATCACAATACCTGACCTCAGATCAGACTACAAAGCTATGGTAACAAAAATGGCATGGTACTGGCACCAAAATAGGCATGTAGACCAATGGTATAGAATAGAAGACACAGAGATGAACCCACTTAAATACAGTTATCTTATGCTAGACAAAGAAGCCAAACATGTACACTGGAGAAAAGATAGCCTCTTCAACAAATGGTGCTGGGAAAACTGGAAATTCATATGCAACAAAATGAAACTAAACTCCTACCTCTCACCATGCACAAAATTCAACTCAAAGTGGATCAAGGACCTGGGAATCAGACCAGAGACCCAACATCTAATAGAAGAAAAAATAGGCCCAAATGTTCATCATGTCAGATTAGGACCTTATTTCCTTAACAAGACTCCTATAAAACAAAAAGTAAAATCAAGAATCAATAAATGGGATGGATTCAAACTAAAAAGCTTCTTCTCAGCAAAAGAAACAATCAATGAAGTGAACAGAAAGCCAACATTCTGGGTAAAAATCTTTGCCACACGCACATCTGATAGAGCACTAATCTTCAGGATATATAAAGAACTCAAAAAACTTAACACCAAAAAAGCAAACAACCCAATCAATAAATGGGCCAAGAAGCTGAACAGAAACTTCACAGAAGATATACAATCAATCAACAGACATATGAAAAAATGTTCCACATCTCTAGCAATTAGAGAAATGCAAATCCAAACTACCCTAAGATTTCATCTCACGCCAGACAGAATGGCAATTATGAAGAATACAAACAACAATAAGTTTGATGAGGTTGTAGGGGGAAAGGCACACTCATACATTTCTGGTTGGACTGCAAATTGGTACAACCAATCTGGAAAGCAGTATGGAGATTCCTTAGAAAACTTGGAATGGAACCACAGACCCAGGTATTCCACTCCTTGGTTTTACGGAAAGGACTTAAAAAAAGTACAGTGACACAGCCACTTCAATGTTTATAGCAGCTTAATTCACAATAGCTAAACTATGGATCCAACCTAGATGCCCCTCAACAGATGAATGGATAAGGAAACTGTGGTATATATACACAATGGAATATTACTCAGCAATAAGAGAGAATAAAATTATGGCATTTGAAGGTAAACAGATGAAGTTGGAGAATATCATGCTAAGTGAAGTAAGCCAATCTCAGAAAACCAAATGCCAAATGTACTCATTGGTAAGTGGATGCTGATCCATAATAGGGGGGAGGACACAGGAACAATGGAGGAACTCTGTTCACAGGGATGGGAAGGGGGAGGTGGTATGGGGACAGTAAAGATGGTGGAATATGATGGCCATCATAGCCCTAGCATTATGTATAACTGCATGTATGTTGTGATTCTACATCACATACAACCAGAGAAATAAAAAGTTGTCCTCCATCTGTGTACAATGAATCAAATTGCACTCTGCTATCATGTAAACCTAAATAGAATGAATAAATAAATAAATAAATAAATAAATAAATAAATAAATAAACAAACAAATAGTGTCTTGGAGAGATTGTATTGTTTGGTCTACTTTTTAATCCAATCTGCCAGTCTATATCTTTTGATTGATGTGTTTAGGCCATTAACACTCAAGGTTATTATTGAAATATGACTTGTATTCCCAGTCATTTTGGCTTATTTTTAGTTATTAATTTGAATTAGTTTCCCCTTTGGTTGACTGATCCTTTAGTGTTGTTCCTTCCTTTGCAGGTTTTTACTTAATTTTTTCTTTTCATCTTTATGTAATTTTTTTTATGAGAATGTTCTGCAGTGCAGACTTTCTAGTTGTAATTTTTCTTATATTTTACTTATCATGGTAAGTTTTTATTTCATCTTCAAATCTGAAGCTTATATTTTTTGGTATAGAATTCTAGATATAGGCATGCATTTTCTTTCAGAGCTTGGTATATTTTGTTCCATGACCTCCTAGCTTTGAGAGTCTGGGTTGAAAAATCAGCTAATATTGGCACTGGTTTCCCTCTATATATAATCTAATATTTTTCTTTCACAGCCTTTAACATTCTATCCTTATTTTGTGTGATAGGCATTTTCATTATAATGTGCCTTTGTGATGGTCTGTTGTAATTTTGTATTTTTGGAGTGCTGTAAGCCTCTTGTATTTGATTTTCCATTTCGGTTTTTAGATTTGGAAAATTTTTTGATATTATTTCATTGAAAAGATTGTAAAATCCTTTGTTTTTTATTTCCACACATTCATCTATCCCAATAAATCTTAAATTTGGTCTTTTAATGTTATTCCATAATTCTTGGAAGTTCTGTTCATGATTCTTAACATCTTCTCTCTATGGTCAACTCTATCATCAAGATCATATATTTTTTCTTAATGGCCTAAAATTCTGTCTTCCATGTGGTCTAGTCTATTGGAGATGCTTTTTATTGAGTTTTTAATTTGGTTTATTGTTTTCTTCATTTTGAGGATTTCTCCTTTTTTATTTTTTCAAAATCTCTGCCTCTTTATTGAAGTGAACTTTTATGTTCTGCATTTTATCTCTGATTCCATTTCTTATACTATCCTCACTTTGCAGATCAGTTTAAATATGTACATTCTAAACTCCTACTCTGAAATTCCCTCCATTGTGGTGTCAATGGATTCTGCTAATTGGAATATGTTGATTTGCTTGGATTAATTTCTTCCCTTGCCTTTTCATGTTGTTTATGTGTCTACCCATCTAAAAGTATAAATCTGAGGCACTGAAATTTCTACCCTTTGGACTTATAGTGTTCCTGACAGTTTACAGTACCTTACTGCTTAGGGGAGACAATAACAACAACTAATACAAACAATGTTCAGCATTAAGCCAAATAATTCCTACTATTACATCTACAATATTAAGTATTACAATAAATAGGTATGATATGATCAGTTATTGCCTACAAAACCCCCAAAAAGTTTGTGAAAGTATTTACAATTTTAAATGTTGGATAAGGAAAGTACAGAAGTGATATAGGATGTGAAGGAGGAGAAGACAAAGAGTGAAAGAGAGAAAAATAGAAATTGACCATTAGTGAAAGAAAAGATAGAATCAAGAGAAATAAGGAGAAAAAATAAATACTTATAAAGTAAACAAATTTAAAAAATAAAAATAAAAGAATACAAAATAAAACTAAAATATACTACTCAAGCATTAATGAAAAATAACTGGCTTTGAAAATGCTAGAAATGACAAAAAATAAAAAATATGAAAACACATAAATGTCCATGTACTAATAAGGTCACCATTAAACAGAAAAAAAAAAGGAATGGAAAAAAAAAGGAATAAAAAAGAAAAGAAAACTTGAAGTATTCTTTCCATTGAAATTCAAAATATTCTCAGCTTCTTTTCTCAGCAGTTTTAGGTGGGGTCATCTGTAGTGTGATGCTTCATCCTCTGGATTGCTAGAATGAGAGAAGTAATCCTGTAGGTGGAATTGATGGAGGCACGGTTTAAGCTCAGGCATGTTCCATGCTCTTTCCTGAAAGCCAATTGGTCTGGAGATTTTAAATCATCACATCTCCAATCCTCCATACTTTCTGATCCACATTGGGAGAATTTAACCCAGGAGTCTACCCTGGGTTCCACTTGTGTTGGGGGAGCCAATTATTAGTCCCCTATGTCACCTTCAGATCCCATGTTTCCTGATCTCTGGTTCAGTCTCCAGTCTCTTCCACTCCCACCCTTCTGAATTCCTGGCCAGATGTGTCTCTTCCTGCAGGTTCTGCAAGCAGACTGGAGCGGGAGGGGTAGAGCTGGGTGGGTTTCCAAGACCAGTTGTCCCCTGTGTAAACCACTCTCCACATTTGATTTTTTTCCTGATGACTTAAACACACTCTATGTTGTGTAGTGTGCTTACTGGGCCTGTATTTCAGCCCAATCTTGGATTTGTTAGCAATCAGCTTCCTCAGCTGCCAACCTCTGTGCTGCAGCTGAAAAATGGTTTCTTCCTTTGTCTTCCATGCACTGCCTAAAGAGATGGCTGCTTCTTTTCCCCACACATGGATATCATGCAGTGTGTCTTTCAGGTTTGTTGGGCAATGTTCTTGATCTCTAAACACTTGGTACACAGATAGGCTTCAGGCTTCCCAAAAATGTGGATTCTTTTGTTTCTTTTACCCCTCTACTTTGGTCATGGAGGAATGGATCTGTCTGGTGCTGCTGGGGATTTTTTCCTTATTTTATTATATCCAACCTCCTGTGTCCCCAGTTTGCTTTCAATGTCCAGTTTTAAATTCCAGTAAGGTACCCATCCCCTTTTATTGTTCACCCTCCTTGTGGAGAAGCTACCTGTCTGCTCTCTTGGTTTTAGGCCACAAAGCAGCCAGGAATGCCATCTCCTCTACTCTATCTTCCCATGGTTCATTCATATGTAATGAAACCCTTAAACATCTCCATGGATTTCTTGATCTGTTCTGCAAGAAGTCCTTCTACAAGATTAAATTAATCAATATTTATTGATAAGTGCAACAATCTGCTAAATCATTTTCCCAAATTTCTATATAATCACTTCTAATGATACCTAGTTGTTTTGTGAAAGCAATTTGGGGGGGATAATCACTTTAGCTGTTTCCTATAAGAGATTCACTCTACAAAATATGAAAGTTATTAATGCAATTATGTTTTCACTTTTTAATGTGATTTCCTTAATAAACTCTTGTAAGGCAGAATATTGTACTGCCTAAATTGTACTGTACATATCTAAAACTTTTGTTGTAGAAATGGACTCTTAAACTACTGAAATATAATTTTGAAGTTTTGCTTGAAACTGAAAAGGTAGAAGGTTGCTGAATATAAAGTGTTCCATTAGCAAGTGACTATAGGAAAAGGAAAGAGTAATAAATTTTTATAATTAATTATTTAAAAACTATATTTTCACTTGGAAATAAGTATTATACTGCATATATTAATTTCATCATTAAGAGAAATCCTAATTTGAGGTCTGAAGATAATTTAATTTTAAGAGAAGTTTTCCAATTTGAATATTAATTTCCTAAGAATAACCCTGGTACTATGTATTCAGGAGACCAGAGAATGTACAGCATAAGTAGCCAATTAAAGTGAATCTGAATAGAGAGAGGCATGCTCAAGACCTGACATGCTTCTGACAATTTAGCAGTCCTAATTTGCAGTAAGCATGTTTTTAAGGTCTAAACATTCTAAATTTAAAACTAAATTGATTATCTTTAGAATATAATTCTACTGAATTTCTAAAGCTGCATTGGCATTAGTATGGACAGTTCAATGCACTGAGGAAAGATAACGTGGGCAGAAAGAGAAAAATACTATGAATAAATTTGGATTGGGAGAACCTGAGGTATGGATAAAGAAGATAATGTTAACTGACTCAGAGATGGTGGGGTAAATTGACAATTTGAAAGTAATCAGAAAGGATAATGAAGGGAAGGGAGGAGGTATGGGAATAAGAAAGACAGTAGAATAAATGAGACACAACATTTCTGTGTTCATATGTGAATACATGACCAATGAAACTCCATATCATGTACAACTGAAAGAATGGGAAGTTATACTCCATGTGTATATCATGTATCAAAATACATTCTACTTTCATGTATAATTAAAAAGAACAAGTCAAAATTAAAAAAAAAAA
>CM053400.1:79635740-79708707 GCA_028644305.1 Xerus rutilus | reverse complement strand
GTGGTACTGGGGATTGAACTCAGGGGCACTCGACCACTGAGCCACATCCCCAGCCCTATTTTGTGTTTTATGTAGAGACAGGGTCTCACTGAGTTGCTTAGCGCCTCGCCGTTGCTGAGGCTGGCTTTGAACTCGCGATTCTCCTGTCTCAGCCTCCCTAAGTGCTGGGATTACAGGCTTGAGCCACCGTGCCCGGCTTACAATGTATATATATTTGAAAGCATCATGTTTATAAAGTTTTTTCATAAATATATACATATATATTTGATGTATGTATAAAATGTCATAAATATATATACATATATAAATACATATATATATATATTTGCAAATAAAAACTAACAAATGAATAGAAAATCCTCAAAAGCCATAGTCTCTTCAATCACTTACTTCCATAGTCATAGCCTGGTCCTTGCGACTATAATCATGGAGTAACTGTAAGTGTGGTTTCAAAGTTTTCATGAATACCATTCCCAATCTTTCCAGTTAATTTTATTTAACACTGTGACTGCGACAGTAATTTAGGATCCCAATGTGAACTGTAATATGTAATCTCACTATCTTGTCCTTATCCGTTCACTTCCCTCCTATAAGCACTTGCCTTGTTTGTACAGCTAACATGTCCCATCTTTATCATCAATTCCCTTTGATATTCTTTCATTCCTCATTTCCTCTCTTGCTTTATCACACTTACTTTGCCAAAGACAATTATGTTTAATTTAAACTCTGTACCTATTACACATCAGCAATCATAAAATTAAATATGACTAGAAGAAAACAAAGCTATATATTTTAACATTTTGCCACTAGTAATAATATATGCTTTGTTCATTTATTCTTCTGCAGTTCTAAATTACTGTTTCCCTATTTTTTTTAATCCTCAAATTTCCAAATCATCTTGCAATAGTGATTTTCTGGTGATAATCTCTCTTTCTAGTTTATTGAGAAAAATTGAAGTAAACTTCTGAAAATTTTCATTAGCTCCCACCAATATACATCCCACATATGTTCTCCATTTTATCTCTTACTTCTGAGGGTAAATTGCAAAGACAACTTTTCAGTAGATTCTATCCTGCATTTTCCTGAGTCACGTATCCCTTCTGCACTAGATTATTTCATACGCATTCAAACATGGTACAACGTCTCCCACATCCAGTAAGATTATAATACCAGCTTCATGCTGATTATTCAGACATTTTATCTTAGGAAACAGAAAACAACCAAGAGAGCCACATGCAACTGGTCACAACAAAACCCACAACATCTATATCATAAAAAGCCTCCCTAAAACATAGACTCTCAGGCAGAGGTTGGTAAGCAGGAACATTATTAGAAAGTGCTCTCAAGATAGACATTTCAGGAGTAGACAGCAGGAAGGCTCAGAGGGAGAAGCTGAATGGCATGCAGTTACAGTGGAGGCCTAGTTTTCTGTAGAGTATCATGACAGAGGTTATATGAGCTTAGATGACTTGCTCTGAAGAGCAGAGTTGTTCCAAATCAAGGTCATTCATGTGGAACTTTATATTGCTATGTTGCCAAGAATTGGATGATAACCCTCAGCTAGTGATGTCCTGGAGAGGAACTTAGTGGTATCTGGGAGAATATGCCCCCTATTACTTAAAAGATATCTGCTATCCCACAGAAATAGATACATTATATATTCAGCAAAATTAAGCAGTGGGAAATTTGAAATCACCAAATTGTGTGTAAATTCTGCCTAGATAGACCTAAAGAGAAAATCCATGTAAATGATCTCTAAATCTTTTCTTCTTCATATCCCCAAACAAAAATCAAGTGTATCGACTTCTGACTCATCTTCCCCACTACCTCTAGTGTCTAAGTAATTAATTTTGCCTGAGTCCTATAACTAAACTTGTAACTAGGAATCCTCCTTAATTGTGATTTCACTCTCACAAGTAAACATCTAATCCAAAATCTAAATGATGTATCTATCATCAAAATATTCCTTGAATCGTCCTGCCACATGCACTGCTACCACTCTGGTCAAAGCCACTTTTTGCCTAAAAAACTAAATTCTTCCACAAATGCTCTTGGTATTTGCACACTCCCAGGCATTCTATTTCTTTCATAAGACAGCAGCCAAAATGATATTTTCAAAAAATAAGTAAGAACATATAACTTCCCTGCATAAAATCTATCATACATGGGAACAAAATTTAATGTAGGCATTACATGCCCTACAAAGTTTTGTCTCTTTTTCTAACTTCATTTTCTAACTTCATTTCCTATCATGTGTCTTTATTTCAATAGGGTGGAAAATCTCCAAGAAAGGAAAGAAATTTTGTCTCTTTTGTCTACTTCTGCCTCACTGGTGCTTAAAAATGTACCTAGCACATAACAAGAATTTAATTAACATTGGTTGAATTCAGTATTTACATATTTCTCTTGTGGCAAATTGTATTTTCCAAAAGTGGTTGCAATACTTCCATTCTACTTCTTTTCCCCAGAAGGGACTTGACATTTCTCTTATTAGAAGGTGACATCTGTGTTTTCTTTCTTGAAATCTGGAGAGAACTGTGACTAGAACAGAAGTGACACTGTGTGACCTCAAGGATTGTCATTAAAAGCGGTACAACTTTGTGCTCATTTTCTTGAAATATTCACTCTTAGAACCCAGCTGTCATGCAATGAAGCAGAAATAGTGCATGGAAAAATCTGTATGTTGAGGAATTGACACAATGGCTCAACTGTGTTCCCTAAGTACATGTGAGTCATCTTGAAAATAGATATTCCAACTATAAATTAGCCACTCTAATTCTTATGAGGGAAATATGAGTTACTGCCATTAAATACTGACCAAATTATAGATTTATGAATAAAATAAGTGATTATGAATTTTAAGCCACTAATATTTGGGGCAGTTTGTTACGTAGTATTAGTAATCATACACTGGGAACATTATACTTTCCATTTCTTCTCACTCTCAAGTCTCTTCATTTGCATTCACTTTATTACTATAAATTACCAATATCAATATTAGCTCTTGAAAAGCTGCCAATTAGAGTCAATTGTTTATATGACATTTCCAGAATGATACCCAAAACATAATAGGTACTGCAAAAAAATGCTAACTATTACAAATATCCTTAAATAGTATGTCTTTTTACCACATTTGACTTAATAAGTATTACAATATTTATCCTATTAAGGGCACTTGAATTTACACAAGGATACATCATTTAGCAAACATAGCCTTGGACGATCTCATGGAATATTGGGGAAGACACACCACAAAACTCAATCCTAAAATGAAAGAAGTACAGTGAGTAAAAACCAAGAGAGGTGGGAAGTAATATTAAAAATTGGGGCTGAGGTTGTCGCTCAGTGGTAGAGCACTTGCCTAGCATGTGTGAGGCACTGTATTCAATTCTCAGCACTGCATATAAATAAGTGAATAAAATAAAGGTCCATCAACATCTAAAAAAATTAAATAGAAAAAAGTTACATTGTATTTAAAAAAATCAATGTTGAATTTAATTTGAATGTCTCAAGGGAACTCAAAAAGGTGTTGCATGAGATGACCTTGAAGAATAGTATTCACAGTTGGAAAACCAGGGATCATAATTATTATCTACAATTTATCAATCTTACTATTATTTAATTTTTACAATCTTTTATAAAATTATTATTGCTAAAATTCCTGTTATAGAGATTAAGAAATGACAAATAATAAGTAAAACAATGTATTCAAGGTCACATGGCATGGTACTGTTATGAAAGGAATTTCAAAGGATGCATAATATGCAAAGCGTTTGAACATGTTTAGAAACAATAAGCTCCAGAACTAGCACCATGACTGAAGCAAACGATGTACTTGATGTTGAGAATCAAGCCCTGAAAAGGCTTGTTAGAGTTGAGAAATGATAGCCTTAAATGTCATGCTCAGTGGTTTGATCTTTATTTATTAGGTAATGGATCATCCTTAGTGGATTTCAGATAAGTGCCATGAATATTTAAAGTACATTAAGAAAATAACTCATTATGCTAAGGATACACTGTACAGTTATGAGGTTTGGTAGAGAAAACAGTTACTACATTATAGCAGTGTTTGTCAAGTGGGGACAATCTGTCCCCAGGAGATATAAGGCAATGTCTGGACACATTTCTGATTGTCCCAACAAGTAAGGTATTATTGGAATCTGGAAATGCCCAAAATGAGTCATAATACATTGAACAACTTATCACACACACAAAAAGAATTATTTGAATGAAAATCTTGTTAATGCTAAGGTGGAGAAAATGCAAATTAATACATCGTCTTCAGTATGAAGCTGTGGTAAGTTGTGCAATTTTTTGTGAGATAATATAGCATAAAAGAGAATAATAGGTAAAGAGAATATAAAGGGTACAACCTTGGAATACCTATATTGTACTGAAGATTTGGTTAGTGAAAGAGTAGAAAGAATAATCTTAACGATTATAGTCAGAAAAATAAAAGGAAAATAAAGTGCTATGATATAAAACTGCAGAAAAATCAAGTATGGTCAAAATACAGAAAAGATCATACATTTACACAATTAAATCTAATCCACAAATTTTAGGTACTTGAAGATTATTGTGGTTACTTGAATATACATCCTTCCATTTATCATTATTTTGTTTTACATAAATGTATAACAGTCCAGAGTCTATTTTAAAACTGATCAAAATCGTAACTTCTGACTGCTGAGACCTCTGCTTGAAAAATAGAAAATTGGATCTGTCAGCTAGAGACAATTTATTCCCTTGTGTTATCAGAATCACAAATACATTGAGAAATGCTAACCTACATAAGTGAATAAACTACAAATTCAAATCTCTTTTTTCCCTAATGGCAAGATGAACAGTTCACCACCTGTTTTTTAAGACATTTAATTGAAAAAATATACACATTAAAAATTTGCACATATGTATACGGGTCAATGAGCTTCCCAAAGTGGTTATTCCTGTGTAAATAGCACACTGATTAAAGAAATAAAACATATATAAACATATTTGTATACGTATATATCAATCAGGTCTTAGTAATAAAGTTCTGCATAACTTTCATTAGATTTAATCCTGAAAACTTAATTATTTTTATACCATAACAAATGTTATCTTTTCATACTTTTAAAATATATTTTTATATGCATATAGACATAATTGGCCTTTGTGCATTGATCTTGTCTGGCATTTAATTCCTAATTCTAATAGTTTGTCAGATTACAGCTACGTTTCATCTTATGATATCTTCCTCTTCTGGCACAGGTAACAAACCTAATATGATGTAGGAGCTTCACATTGAGAATATCAATGCCTGCACATTTTATTTTACTTCACCAATTTTAATCACCATGTGCTAAATAGAAGAGATGCTCTGTGGAGTTGATCTGGTCTGAATCAGAAATGAATTATTGAAATAAGTCACTGTAGGCTTGAAGAATGTTCATCCTTTCAGATTTCTAAGTGATATTTCTATTACTAACTTTGTGAGATTACACAGTGTTTTATTTAATCAATCACCTTTAATTTTGAATAACTTCCTAAACTTGAACTCTTGTATCCATGCAAGAAGTATTTAACTGACGACATCCACGTGCCTTTAATCCGGGACGTTCATGCTACATGTAGCTTATTCTTTTCTTCAATCATTACCGTTATCACAAAATTTTCTATTTTCTAAAGTGTTTCCCTCCAAATTTTCTTCTCCTTTCTTACTTGTTTGTGGACTACATTGTGATGGTTTATTTATTCAACATCGTTTTGGAGAGCAAGATATGTACTGGATGTTGGCTGACCTTTTCAGAGTTGTCTCCCCTTTGTCAGGCTAGCCATAGACATTTGCTTCTCAGAGTGATCCCTCTAAAAGTAAATCTCTAATTCAGTGTATTTCTAGTAGGTAGAAAACTGTTCCTTAGTATAAATGAGGGCGTTAGTAGGATCTCCTTCCTGAGAGAAGGGTGGGTGGTCCCTTAGCATGTTCCAGTTGGGGTCTGCTGTTCTATTTGGTAAATTGTTTAAGGAAATATTTTTCAGGGATGATCTTTCCTTCATGGTGATTTTTTACTGCACTTTGAAATTATATTTTCCTATTTTCTACTCTTTCAAGGAAGAAAAGGTGGGAAACATTTACACACCTTATCATTACAGGTAGAACCTAAAGAGGTTAAAAAATGGAATTCCTGTCAATAATATCATAAGCAGTTGTCATAATAAACCATGATAATACAATTAAATATAGAGATGATGTTGATAGCCTGGCCACTTTTAAATGTGTATAGTGCATAAAATATTAAAATATCCAAGGACATTAACTAGACAAAAGGATAGGGCCACAGATGGTTTTATTTCTAATGATTGAAGTAGTTGTAGTAATTCTACTTGTACATATTTTAGTTAATAGTATACTATTTGTTTGAACCCATCAAATATTCTTAGGAGATTATTAAACAATTTAATATAGAGAAAAGCTGAAGCAAAGGAAGGTTTCATAATTTATTCCAATCCTTACAACTTGTCTGAGGACTGAAAAACTGGTTCCAGTACTTGATTGCAGCAAACTAAACATTTTCTTAAAGACCCTGAAATAAACATCATTTTTATGATGACAGAATATCATCCTACAACAAACACCTGATGAGTCTTCATAATGTGCACTATATAATAAACAAATGGCTAGTCTCTAGAACTAGCTGAAAAAAAACTCATTAAATTACAATATTGCTTCTATTTTTAGAAAAGTAAAGTGTTATATTAGTATTTTTAAATTTCAAGAAACATAGAGGGAGCAATCATATGACTATTTAACCTTAATTGCATTCATCAATTAGCAATGATTGTTGAGTCTCTCCATGTGCCCAGCATAAAAAGCACATACTGGAAATAGATGAGAACCAGACTTTTTTGTAAAGAGTCATTGCAGAAGACAAACCAATTTTGTGTATTGCAAGAGGCAAATATTTAAAAAACAAATTATGCAATACAGGGTCATAGTTTAAATAGAAAAAAATTGAAATATAGAAGATGAAAGATATATATTCTCTTTTTCCAATAATACCTGTAGTTGGCTGTATAATCATCCCCAAAGATATGAGCTTCTAATCTCTGAAACCACAAATGTTATCATATATGGAAAAAGGTTTTCTATTCAGATGTGAATAATTCATGATTTGGGAATGAAGATAACCAGAGTTATAGTCCCTTAACTCAAGTTCAACAGTTCTTATAAAAACTTAAATGTCAGGAAAAGGAAGACACTAATCTGAAAACAACTCTTTGCATTAGGATCATTAAAAACAGATTTTTTAAACTATGTTTTCTAATGTGTCTTCATATTGTGCAGATTAATCTCATTTGATACTGACTACAACTTGCAATAAATTTGATAGTTTTTCCTACAAAATATTTTAGATTAACACTTGTGTGCTCAATTTGTTTTTATTATTCAATTATTTCGGTAGTCAGTTCTTGGTGAGTTTCAAAGAGATGCCCAGATTAGTTAAGATAAAAGGCATCTGCTTCTGGACCTAGAAACTTTTTAACGTACTTTTATTTTATAAGTTTATAAGCACAGAAGCAGGAAAGAGAATCACTTTTTTTTTGTCTTTTCTTAATATGATCTTCTCCTGTTTGACACTCCATGTGGTTTTCTTTTGCTTCTGTCTGTCTCACAGAAGTTTTAAATTATACAATATTTTAATAGAGAAAGTTAATTTCTCTGTGAAAATCAATTTTATTTGTTCCATTAAAGACACATCTTTGTGTATTGGTTCACTGTTGTCTTCATCTAGATCTATTCAGAATCAAAGTGATGTGTCCAACAATTTTGGAAGCAGCATTTTAAAGCAGCATTTTAAAGTTCATTTTAAGAACCATTACACTAATTTAAGTAAAATACTTCAAGAATTTAAGCTTGTCAATTAACCGGTCATCCTCAATCCTCATCTGCATTTTCCCCTTACATAAAGTATTGAAAGTACTTCAAGATATACCTACGAAATTATTCTCAGATACTCTGCAATAATTGGTGTGTTCCTTCCCCAAATTTCCATATCACTTAAGAATCATACCATGCATTATATACAGCTTTCTTTTCTTCATGTGGCTTTACATGCCAGCATCACGACTTTGCAACAAACTACTTGCATCTTAAGATAAAAGTACACAGTTTTGCTTTATTTCAACTTTCTCGGACTAAAGATTATTTCTATTCTTGTGCAATGTTTTAATTCCTACAAACTGTGCTAATTTTTGGTTGCTTTCCCAATACCCAGGCAATACCAAACCTCCCTGTTTGCCTCAAGAAAGAAAGAACTGTTTATTAGTTTAATGAATGAATAAACGCATTTGTGAATACACGAAAAGCTAAAGATTATTATTCATAACCTTTATACAGATTTTCTATTTTTAATCTTTATAATTGTTTTCACATAATAATAGTTCATATTTTTCATTGAGATAATGGCTTCCATTGTTCTTTCAGTTGTACTTGCAAAGAACATTGATTGCAATCTGATTTATCTACTAATCAAGCAAAGCTTTCCCACATTTTGTATCATACTACTGAGAATTTATGCTGTATGGCTAATTTTGAGGTTCTATTTCCTTATTTCTCCCCAACTTTTAAATTACTTTCAATCTCTGGTCTCACTTCTCATATTCTTCATTTAAAAGATTCTTTTAATTCAAACAATACTACTATCCTATAAAATCTTAGCATAAACCAAAATATATTTTTTATGAATATTAAGACTCTACTTCAGGGAATAATGCTTTTTTTTCTATGCTTTGTCTAATTCCTTAATGGGAAGAATGATTTTTGGGGAAAGAGAATATTAGAATACTCTATCCTACACATTGGAGTAAAATAACACTGCTATAATGTGCAAAATGCTTCTTCACAGAGAACTTCTTTAACATATTTCTTTAATAGAGCAACACGTAATAACTATGTCCAATAGTTTATTGCTGGTATAGTATATATTAATCATTCAGTTCACTTAACAAGGAGGTGGCAGTGCTATGCCCCCATGACCAGCTGCCAGGTCCTGATCACCAGTTTTTGTGCTTTAGAGAAAACACAGATGCTCTTAAGTAGACCAAGATTCTGTGTATAAGACTAGTGCTACTTATAGGTGGTATCAGAAATACTCAATAAGGCCATAATTTGAAGGTAAGTTGAGAGAAATTTTGCTTCATGATACTTCCATTATCAATGTTAGAGTTAATAGGAATGTAACTGACACTTATTGAAGGTAATTAGATAATGATTATAAACATAGTATATATAAAAATACATACAGTGAAGGTTACTGTCTTCATTTACAGACAGTTAAAGTTCAGTGTGGTTAAATTCTAATAAATCACATACCTGAGAAAAATGACTCTCAGTGAAATTAAATAATTTTTCCAGGTGGTTCTAAAGCCAACATTTAAATTCAGGAGCTTCTCACAAGCAAAGCTGGTAATAGTCAACACTAGCCTGTGTCTGTTTCATCCTTTCTTCCTAAAACAATCATTATTTTAGAATATAGTGAAAAATAAGATACAGATTAGCATTTGTTTACAATTTGGGATTCCAGGCCTATTTTGGTATATATTGTGTGCTCCATGAATATTTATTGAATGATCAAATGAATGAATGAGGGTACAGAAATTATCTGTTGGACATCAATGTTTAGTTCCCTTATCAATTATGTTACCTTTATCTTTGCACAGAAGAACAAGGACACACCTTGTGGCTTCCTAGGGTTGCAAATAAAGCCCATTTTCTACATATGTAAAGTTACTAGAATCCAAATACATAGCAGAAGCTCATATTTCAGCATGCTATTTATTGCTCCAGGAAATGGCTTCCAGCAGACAACTAGAGACACACCAACCCTGTCTTTTCCTGTTCTGTAAACTTCTAATCTCCCATTACTGGCTTCCATTGCCAGATTTTATCTAGAAACAAGTTTATACAAGAGCCTGAAAAACACAGCTTGCAGAAATGAATATATCCCTTGCCATAGATCTTGCTTTGCAAAATCTTGCAAAATAAGTTATGTATAAGAAATACATAGCTGAAATTATTTTGCAACTTATCTTGCAAAATAAGTTATGTATAAGAAATCTGAGGGCAAAACTGTCTGGGGGCAGAGCACAAATGTCCAAAGAGTTTAGAAGTGAGTTGCAGAAGTCAGCTAGACACTTAATCTCAAGTTATTGCCTGATCAGTAAATCCATAATAGACTTCACATTAGTATTCATGAAAAACTATAATCTATAGGAGGGATATTACCTCACGATAGAGGACTGAAATTCATATTTGAAAAAGAAATCCCTTGTAATTAGGAGCAGATGTTCCCTTTGAACCCTACATAGCATCCATGGCAAAGTTGTGTTACCCTATACTCATTCTAGGTGGCCTAATGATCCACTTGGGACTTGAAGCTTCTCTCCTTCAAAAGAATTGCAGTATTTCAATCTCAGCCAAGCCCTTGGAGTCTATTTCATACCATAGAGTAATCCTAATATTGCACAACTTCAAATTTCTTTTGTCCTCCAGAATTTCTCCAATCTAGAAAAGTTTAATTTATGAAATCATTTTAGCTGAAAAGAAATTGATTATGAAGATTAATATACAAGAAAAAAAATAAAAGTCACTCAAAATTTACCCAGGTATAGATAGCTATCATTGCAGACCTATCAGTGAGGAAACTGGCTTCCTGGTAATGGTCACTACTTTATCATTTTTTTTCTTTTCTCTCCTGTGGCTCACCTTGTTCTTTTTCTCAGAAATATTCAACAAGGCTCAGTAGTTGAGGGGCACTGAAAAAAATTTTTTTAGAGAACTAAGGACTAGATAAATAGATATAAAAGGAAAATATCTTTTTTGACACTCATTTACTTTTCATTAAAAGAGATGTATATTCACAAAGGAAAAAGAAAGCATTCTAGGGTGATGTCTGGTTGCACTATGTGCTGCTGGAACATAAAGGAATAAAAATTGATTAGTGGATGAGATGCTGTGGTGGGAAGCTAATCAACTAAAGCACTTTGGTCAACTGGTAAGCTGATCTGTGAGGCTGCAGGATGAACTTGGTGTACTGCAATAGCTGAGAAGAATCCCATTTCTGCATTTTTCTGTATGCACTGACTGTTTACTCCCAAGCATATGCAGTGTGAGAAAAATAGAATCTCTATCAACTACTCAGGTTGCTTTATTTTCCATAATGTGCTGTTTGAAATTATTTTACACATGACTCTTTGCTAGACAAGACTGAATCTGAAATGGAATGCTTCTCAGCATGAGATCTTAAATTTAAAACAGTGCTCTGTTCAGATTTATTGACAGTAGTTTCTAAAAATAATGATTTTTTTCTCTATAGGGCAGTACATTTATCAGAGATAGACACAAGGATATGTATGCAGATAGACATGTTTAAAATTTTATTTATTCTGGTGAAAAATGAAAAAAACTTAAATGCCCCAGAAAGGAGATCATGGGATGCTTAAACTATAATTTAAATGTACAAGGATGTCATGTTCTTCCTTAGAATATTTTACTCCCAGACCCATTTTTCACAATGAGGAATGTCCACTAAAGTCCCCTTCCCCATCTCTTCTACACCCTTTTCTGCCAGGTTGTTTTCAAAAAGGTCATGTTCAGATCAACCAATTCTCCCTATCTTTATTTACAAAGCAAGACTGTCTCATGAATGTGCATATGTACTCATTGTACCTTCATGTCATGAATTCATAGGAGCAGGATCCAGGAATGTGTACCACTGTCAATTCAGGATCAATTATTTTATTTTATCTTATTTTTTTATTTTTTTGGTACCAGGGATTGAACTCAGGGACATTCAACCACTGAGCCACATCCCCAGCCCTGTTTTGTGTTTTATACAGAGACAGAGTCTCACTGAGTTGCTTAGTGCCATGCTATTGCTGAGGCTGGCTTTGAACTCATGATTCTCCTGTCTCAGCCTCCCAAAGTGCTGGGATTACAGGCATGTACCACCGCGCTCGGCTCAGGATCAATTATTAACAAACTCACTTAATCATTAATCTAGACTTATTTTACCATAATATCAATAATAGAGGTAATATTTTGATCACTCTGTGTGCCTTTCCCATATGATCATCATTCAATTAATTCTTTAGAAAAAGTCAGGTTGTTTCCATCTATTTTGTTTTTATTCTAAAAGTCTTTATTGACAGAAAGTAGCAAAGAGCTATAATTTGGAAATCAAAATATATTATCAGGATAAATTTCTGGTTTTCTCAAAGCTTTAACTTTTCTATCTTGGTTTGATATTAGCTTAAAAATAAATATGGCAGAACACATATGGATAAGAAAATACCTTGACAACCATCAATCTGTATTTACTTTTTTCTTTTCTGTATCTATTTTTTTCTAATCAGTTTTGCATACCAAGAAAATCTGAATGAAAAGTACAAAGATATTCCACATCCACTCCCCACACATGCACACCTTCCTGCATTATCAATATGCTCCAGTACAGTGCAGTATTTTTGTCAAATGATGGACACACATTGACATGTTTAAAATCTAAAGTTCATCATTTATGTTAGGTTTCAACCTTGTTGGTGTACATTCAGAGTTTGGATAAATATCTAATGACATATACACCATTATGCTATCATAAAGAGTAGTTTCAGAGCATTAAAAATTCTCTGTGCTCCTCTTATTTTTCTCTGCTATTGCTCTAACTCCTGAAAATCATTGACCTTTTTACTGTTTCCATAGTTTTTCCTATTTATAGAATGTTATTTTATTGGAATCATGTGGTATGTGGCTTTTTGGATTGCTTACTAAGTAGTTATATACATTTAAATTTTCTCTGTTTTTCCTCTGTTTTTCTCTGGTTGATAATTCTTGTTTTTTTAATAAGGTAGTATTCCATTGTCTGGATATATCGCAATTTGCTTATCTATTCACTTAATGAAGATATCATAATTGCTTCCAATATTTGGCAATAATAAATAAAGCTGCTATTCTGTCTATGTGCAGGTTTTTGTGTGCATGTAAGTTTTTAACTTCTTTGGGAAAATACAAAAATGTACAATTTGCTGAACTATATGGTAAAAGGATGTTTCCTTTTATAAGAAATGGTCAAAATGTCTTCCAAAGTGGAAGTTTACCATTTTGAATTAAAACCAGCAATCAGTGAGATTTTCCTATTGCTCCACATTCTTGCAATCATTTGGTTTGGAGTATTCTAGATTTTTTTCATTATAATAATGTGTAGCAGTGTCTTGCTTTTGTTTTAATTAATATTTCCCTGTTTATATATTGTGTGCAGCATGTGTTATATAGTTATGTGGTGTGTCTTTATATTTTCTTGACAGATCCTCTCATGACAGATGTAGATTTTTTTTTTTAAATGAAGTCCAGCTTATCAATGCTTTTTGTCATGGACTACAATTTTGTGTCCCATTAAAAGACCATCACCAAACTCCTAGTAGTTTTAGAATTGTGCACTTTTAAGTTGCTTGTGATTCATTTTGAGTTAATTTTTTGTGGAACATGTAAGTCTATGTCTAGATTCATTTTTGGATTGTTGATGCCCAACAATTACAATACCATGTGATAAAAATTTATCTTTCTTTGTTTTATTGCCTTTGCCCCTTTGTTAGCCTTTGTCAAAGATAATTTGACTATATTTTAGTGGCCTACTTCTGTCTCTATTTTGTTCTATTGATTTATTTGGTATTTATTTATGCCATTTTTTCTTGATTACTGTATCTTTACACTAAATTTTGAAATCAGACAGAATCAGCCCTCTAATGTTCTTCTGGAATACTGTTTTTTCAATTGCTCCATATAAACATTTTTATATTAATTAATTTATTTATTATAATTAGGTATATATAACAGAAGAATGCATTTTGATTCATTGCACACAAATGCAGCACAACTTTAAATTTCTCTGGTTGTAATGATGTAGCATTACATCATACGTGCAGTCATACATGTACCGAGGGTAATAATGTCCATCTCATTCCATCATTTTTCCTGCCCCCATGTTCCTTCCTTTACTTTACCTCCCCTTTGCCCAAGCAAAGTTCCTTCATTCTTCCTACACCCCTCCCCACATTATGCATCAGCATCCACTTATTAGACAGAACATTCAGCCTTTGGTTTTTTGAGATTGGCTTACTTCACTTAGCATGATATCCTCCAACTCCATCCATTTACCTGAAAATGCCATAATTTTATTCTCTTTTAATGCTGAGTGATATTCCATTATGTATGTATACAACAGTTTCTTTATCCATTCATCTATTGAAGGGCATCTAGGTTGGTTTTACAGTTTTGCAATTGTGAATTTTGCTGCTATAAACATTGAAGAGGCTGCGTCACTGTAGTATGCTGTTTTTAAGTCTTCTAGGTATAGACCAGGGAGTGGGATAGCTGGGTTAAATGGTGGTTCCATTCCAAGTTTCCTAAGGAACCTCCATGCTGCTTTCCAGATTGGTTG
This sequence comes from Xerus rutilus, assembly GCA_028644305.1. Lineage (NCBI taxonomy): Eukaryota > Metazoa > Chordata > Mammalia > Rodentia > Sciuridae > Xerus > Xerus rutilus. Next base: position 79,694,233 of record CM053400.1, on the reverse strand, counting down.
CACCAATTAGCAGTCCCACCAGCAATGTATGAGTGTGCCTTTTCCCCTACGTTCTCACCAGCACTTATTGTTGCTTGTGTTCTTGATAACTGCCATTCTGACTGGAGTGAGATGAAATCTTATAGTAGTTTTGATTTGCATTTCTCTAGTGACTAGAGATGTTGAACATTTTTTCATATATTTGTTGATCAATTGTATATCTTCTTCTGAGAAGTGTCTGTTCAGCTTCTTAGCTCACTTATCGATTGGGTTGTTTATTTTTTGGTGATAAGTTTTTTGAGTTCTTTACATTTCCTAGAGATAAGTGCTCAATCTGACGTGCGTGTGGCAAAAATTTGCTCCCAAAATGTAGGCTCTCTCTTCACCGCATTGATTTTTTTCTTCTGATGAGAAGAAGCTTTTTAGTTTGAATCTATCCCATTTATTGATTCTTGATTTTACTTCTTGCACTATAGGAGTCTTGTTAAGGAAGATGAGGCCTACTTTGACATGATGAAGATTTGGACCTACTTTTCTTCTAGAAATCTCTGGTCTAATTCCTAGGTCCTTGATCCACATTGAGTTGAGTTTTGTGCACGGTAAGAGACAAGCATTTAGTTTCATTTTACTGCATATGGATTTCCAGTTTTCTCAGCATCATTTGTTGAAGAGGCTATCTTTTCTCCAATGTACTTGTCACCTTTGTCTAGTATGAGATAACTGTATTTATGTGGGTTTGTCTCTGTGTCTTCTATTCTGTACCATTGGTCTACATGTCTATTTTGGTGCCAGTACTATGCCATTTTTATTACTATAGCTTAGTATAGTTTAAGGTCTGGTATTGTGATGCCTCCTGCTTCACTCTTCTTACTAAGGATTGCTTTGGCTATTCTGGCTCTCATTTTTCCAAATAAATTTCATGATTGGGCTTTTTCTATTTCTATAAGGAATGATGTTGGAATTTTAAGTGGAATCACATTGAATCTGTATAGCACTTTGGGTAGTATGGCCATTTTGACAATATTAATTCTGCCTATCCAAGAGCATGGATCTTTCCACTTCTAAGGTCTTCTTCAATTTCTTTCTTTAGTTTCTGTTCTGTAGTTTTCATTGTAGAGGTCTTTCACCTCTTTTGTTAGATTGAGTCCCAGGGTTTTTTTTTTTATTTGAGGCTGTTGTGAATGAGTGGTTTTCCTAATTTCTCTTTCAGAGGATTCATCACTTATATATAAAAATGCATTTGATTTATAGATGTTTATTTTATATCCTGCTACTTTGCTGAATTCATTTATTAATTTTAGAAGTTTTCTGGTGGAATTTTTCAGATCCTCTGAATATAATAATATCATGTTGTAGGCAAATAATCATAGTTTTAGTTCTTCTTTTCCTATTTGTATCTCTTTATTTTCTTTCATCTGTCTAATTGCTTTGCGTAGAATTTCAAGGACTATGCTGAATAGAAGTGTTGAAAGAGGATATCCCTGCCTTTTTCCCAGTTTTAGAGAGAATGCTTCCAATTTTTCTCTATTTAGAATGATGTTGGCCTTGGGCTTAGCATAGATAGCTTTTCCAGTGTTTAGGTATGTTTCTATTATCCCTAGTTTTTCTAGATTTTGAACATGAAAAGAAATACTTTCTCTGCATCAATTGATATGATTATATAATTCTTACCTTTAAGTCTATTGATGTGATGGATTATGTTTATTGATTTCTGTATGTTGAACCAACCTTGCATCCCTGGAATGAACCCCACTTGATCATGGTGCACTATTTTTTGATATGATTTTGTATGCAATTTGCCAAAATTTTATTGAAAATTTTTGCATCTATATTCATCAGGGATATTGGACTGAAATTTTCTTTCTTTGATATGTCTCTCTGGTTTTGGTATCAAGGTGACACTAGCCTTGTAGAATAAATTTGGAAGGGTTCCCTCTTTTCTCTTTCATGGAATAATTTGAGGAGTACTGGAGTTAGTTCTTCTTTGTAGGTCTTGTAGAACTTGCCTGAGAATCCATCTTGTCCCAGGCTTTTCTTGGTTGGTAGGCTTTTTATGGCATCTTCTATTTCCTTGCTTGAAATTGATCTGTTTAAGTTGTAAATGCCCTCCTGGTGTAGTCTGGGTAGGTCATATACCTCTAGAAATTTGTCGGTGTGTTTGAGGTTTTCTATTTTACTGGAGTATAAATTTTCAAAATCGTTTCTAATTATCTTCTGTATTTCAGTAATATCTGTTGTGATATTTCCTTTTTCATCATGAATTTTAGTAATTTGGGTTTTTTCTCTCCTTCTTTTTGTTAGAGTGGCTCAGGATTTGTCAATTTTATTTATTTTTTCAAAGAACCAGCTTTTTGTTTTGTCTGGTTTTTGAATTGTTTCAATTTCATTAATTTCAGCACTCCTTATAATTATTTCCTGTTTGTTTCTCTTTTTCTAGGGCCTTAAGTCGCAATATCAAGTTGTTGGTTTGTTGACATTTTATTCTTTCAATGAATGAGCTTAATACAATGAACTTTCCTCTTCTTAGTACTGCCTTCATAGTGTCCCAGAAATTTTGATATGTTGCATTAAAGTACTCATTTACCTCTAAGAAATTTTTTATCTCCTCCCTGATATCTTCTTTTATCTCCACATAAACTTTAGAATCAGTCAATATTCACATTTTTATTGGAATTGTGTTAAATCTATACATCCAGATGGGATAACTGACATTTTAGTAATATCAAATCTTCCTATCTATGAACAAAGAATTTTTCTCTACCCATATAGTTGTTTCTAAATTTCCATAATTAGAATTATATGGCTTTCCTCATATTGATATTGTATATATTTTTTGAGATTTATATCTGAGTATTTTATTTTTTGGAGTTGCTAATATCAACGATGTTGTTTTTCATTTCATTTCATTTCACTGATGATATATGAAAAAATGGTTGCCTTTTATGTATTGAACGTGTATCTTTCAGGCTTGAAATTATTACTGAATAGTTACAGGGTTGTATTAACATTTTTTCAATTTTTAATTTTCTACATAGACAATCATGTAATATATTGATGTGATCATGTGATTTTTCTACTCCAGTCTGTTGATATGATGGATTACATTAATTGGTTTTTAAATTAAAAAAAAAGTCTTGAATACTTGGGATAAATTCTGCTTAGTTATGATGAATAATTTCATAAGGAGAAGTTCTTTGCACCTATAATTTGGCTACATAGTGATAAAGTTTGTTAAAAGTTTGTGAATAAAGTATTTGACTCTTTCCTTTTATTTATCCAACTTGCCAGGTAGTTAATTAGATTCTCATGATCCTAATATCATGAATCATAGATTTAAACATGGATTGATTTTATTTTATTGAAATTTTTATTCTTATTAAATTTCAAAATGTCACTCCCATGATATCTTCAGAGAGGCTTTTAACACCTTTTGGCATGACTTTACTGACCTTTGATAGTTTCCTTATTCTCTGGAATGACAGGATTCACATCATTTTTTTATAAATGTCCCCCTCCCCCAGAAACTATAATCAGTCATTTCTCCAAGAATATTTTGGTTTCTTTAAAGGAGAAATTATATTTAAATTTCAAAATATAGGTTTGGGGGTGCTTATTTGCACTACTTTGGTAATTCTGGAGGCCTCTTAGTACACATATCTAGGATATATATAAATACAACTAAATAATTCTAATTCACACAAATACAGATAATTTTATATTACATTTTAATTTTACATTATATTTTTTTCTTTCACACAAAGAATCTTGGTTTGTAATAACATAGGTGATGATAAGACTATCTCACAACTTTTTACATACTATATCAAAAACTATACATAAGATGTTTTCTGGATAATGGCATCATAGTAGCATACCAATAACAACTTCTGAAACCAGTTTTACAATATTTTAATATATTTTCCACTTTTATATGTGTTCTATATTGTGATAACATATAAGCACTACATATTATAATCTCTGTCTTTTAGCCTTTATCCTTATCCTGATTCATTTTTATTATATTCCCTACAGTGTTTCCTCCACATGTGGCCCTGTGAGGAGCTTAGTCCTATCCAGTCAGTTGTGAGTTCACTCTTTATACCCCATAGTCCTTGCTGTGGTTACCTTGCATTCACCAACTTTTAGGCAAATGCCTCTCCCTATTCCAGTGGTTATTCTCAACTGAACTGGTGAACTATTCCATAAAATATTTTAGGCAATTTTGGGTTTTACTCTTGCCAGTTCTGTCAGATGTACATTGCTTTCCCCTCCATCTCCCATGCAAGATGCCAGTAATGCACGGACCTCATGCTTGTTCGTGCACTGGTATCAACATTGATGTTAGTGGACAACTCATCAGCTAGTTTTTGGTTTTCCTATCTAATCTCCATAATTGTCTTTGAACAAAAACTCAAGAAGATCCAAAAATTATTCTATGACTGCTTTCACAAACTTTCCAGACTTTCCTTTAGTTTTTCATGACTTTGAAATATGACTTATGTGGAGTTGGAAACTACTGAATTATAGCAGGCCATTGAGATTCTATCCACAAAGTTGTAATAGTTTTATCTATTTTCACAGGGATTTCCTCCTCGTATTAACAAAATGCATGCCTTAATTCTTAATAGCAGGGATGTCTTGGTTTCTTTTGCTGAACTTGATCTGTCCCATGAAACATAATTTTTAGGCATGGCTAACACAAGGCTTTGATTACAGAGAAATGACATGAATTCAGTGCTAAGATCAGCGTACTATTGGAATTTGTGTAGGAAAAAGTAGAAAAAGGCAATAGCTTTTATTAATGAATACATAAGAAACAACAGGAAGTCATTGAAATGAACAGAATAGCCCATCTTCTTAGCTTGAGTAATAAAAAACATTTCAAATCAATGCTAAAAATGTTCCACTGGAAGATATCAAGGAAGAAAGAGTGTTCCAAAAACATGCATTTGTCTTTATTACTAGAAAAAAATGTGAGACTTTTTAAAAAGGAATCTTATTTTTCAAAGGTAGATTGATCAAGTTAGAAGAAGAAATAGATTTTCTTAAGATAAAATTGAAATATCAATATTTGACTTCTATGCAAGAGAAAAAGTAATATACTAAACTTGATTTTAAATAAGACACTACAAACATAGGACAGGATTTAGACATTGCTTGAACCAAATGTTACTAGGTTCTGAAAACTTTGAACAAACATGCAGAGGCAAGATCACAAAGAGCATATGGGGATGATTTAGAGCAACCCAGATTCCATAAGTCTTTAAATTATATTCTCTTAAATGTTTAGAGGAGCTATAATAGTAACATTGCAATCAAGTATTAAAAGGTGACCTTTTATATTTTATCTACTCACCCTAAGTCCTTAAGGGAGAACAGTTGAAATCAAGTAAACTCTACACCATAAAGACAGATATGCGCAATCTTGTATGACTAGCAAGGACGAGGGCTGTAACAAATTCTGCCACCATCCCATCATCCACATCCAACCTAGAAATCCACTAGAAGGCCAAACTTGTGGATTCCTTTGGAGAGAGTTGGAAAAGTGCTCCATGTCTCTTCCATTCTCTGTAGAGGAAGAGTAAGGAGTATTGCACCTCCTCAACCAAGGAACAAGTGACAGCAACTTCAGAAAAATCACTTGAAGCCAGGCACTGTGGTGTACACCTGTAATCTCACTGTCTAGAGAGGCTGAGGCAGGAAGATCACGAGTTCAAAGCCAGCCTCAGCAATTAAGCAAGCTCTAAGCAACTTGGTGAGACTTTGTCTCTAAAGAAAAATATAAAAAGGGCTGGAGACATGTCTCAGTGGTAAAGTGTCTTTAGGCTCAATTTCTGGTACCAAAGAAGAAGAAAAAAAAATTCTCTTGAAGATCTTGGCACTTATACCCTCCAGCTATAGTGAAACTCCAGGCATGGAGACTATTCTAAATAACTTATGAGATCATTAAGAATAGAAGTTGGCTGGTGTTTTGGGGTATCATTGATAGATGGGGTGTCAGCTGGCATCCCCCTGTGTTGCCTGGTCTAGAAAAGGTTTTTTTTTTTTCAATTATTTCCCCAGAAGAAATGATGTTTTCTGACTATATTGTATAAATACTCTTTATTAACTTAAGAAAATTCCTTTATAATCCTTTGATAACTACATATGTATATGAAACAACTATACACACACATATATATGCTTATGTATACATATATACATGCATACATATATGTACACACACACATATATATATACATATTAAACATGAAGTATCCATCTTTTTATAAAGATACATTATATGGTTTCAGCAATTGATACATAAATATTTTTTACATAGTTATTCATAATATCAATTATATTACATGTAATTATAGGCATATATGTTATCTTTGCTTATAATTTTTGGTGAGTAATCATTTATTTTTTTAGTGTTATTTTTGAGTTTTGAAAGGAAGGTTATGATAATTTTACAAAGTGTCCTGCAGCATGTTCCTAATCTCTAAAAGAATTTGTTTAACTTATAACTTTTTTTTCCTTGAGTGTTGGCTAGAATTTTCTAGTGAAGTAATTATGGGTCTAAAGTTTTTCTTTGAGAGAACATTTTGACCACTTTTTTATACATTTATGATCTTGGTAGGGTATTCAGGTTTTCTGGTTTTGTTTTGTCTTGTTTTTAAATCTTTCTACCTTACAGTTTTAGGAAAATTCTAACTTCATGTTTCATATACAAAGTTATTACAACAGATTTCACTCTAAATATGTCTCATTTATATCTCAAAATATTTTGTATGTACTATTATTACTATACTTAAAATATATTATAAAATATTTTATTTTTGTATTATGTCACTCTAAGGATGGAATCAAGGGCCTTGCACATACTGAGCAAGTTCTACCCCTGAGCTACTTACCCAGTCTTATTCATGATTTATTTTTCAGTTAATTGATTAAAGAGATATGTGAAATGTTTCCCAATTCCAGATATATACTGTTTTTTATTCACCTGTTTTACACTGATTTCTAGCTTATTAGCACTTTACTGAAAGCACATGCTCAAAATAATTTTAATTCTTTGAAATTTCTTTTTTTTTTTGGTACTGGAGTTTGAACTCAGGGGCCCTGAGCCACATCCCCAGCCCTATTTTGTGTTTTATGTAGAGACAGGGTCTCACTGAGTTGCTTAGTGCCTCACTGTTGCTGAGGTTGGCTTTGAACTTGCGATTTTCCTGTCTCAGCCTCCCAAAGTTCTGGGATTACAAGCATGAGCCACCACGCCCGGCTAATTCTTTGAAATTGATTGGGATTTATCTTATTAAAAATTTATTATAATATTTTGAACCTTGTATTCTATAGGCAATAATGTACTTTATGTAGTTTATTATATATGTTTTTAAACTATATCATTAAAATCTTACATATCCTAATTCTGTGAAAAAATATATTATGTACCCTCTTAATTCTCTCAATTGTTAGGTATAGGATATCAAATCTACTTGCTTATGAATTTTCCTATTTCACTCTTTTCTCTACATTTTTATTTATGCATCATAGTTGTACATGACGGTGGGATTTGTTGATACATATGAATACATATATACAATATAACAATATAACTTGGTCAATATACTTCTCTTTTCCTATTTTTTAATGTAGCTATGTCAATTTTTTTGTTTTGTTCTTAGATGTATTTGAATTTTAAAATATATATTTCTGGTCAATGAAACATTTTAGCATTGTGAAACGACACTATCTTTGGTAATTCATTTAATTTTAAAGCCTACTTTTTCAACTTTTGTTTGCTTATCATATCTATGGTATGATTTTTGTGACATTTTTGCATGCAAACATTTGTACTTACATTTTAGATTTGCTTTTTTAAAAAAAAATATAGATTTTGTTCACCTGTCTAATGATATTTGACTTTGACCAGGAATATCAAATCCATACATATTAAGCTTAATATCTGATATAACTGGAAATTGTAACCTACTGTTATGCTTTCTAGTTATGTTTCTTGATTTATATTTTTTCTTCTATCCTTTCTTGACTTAATTTGGATTGATCAATTCTTATTCCATTTTATCCTGCCATAGTCAGAAACTTGTATACCATTAGTATCATGTATCTTTTTGTGTTAATTACTAAAGTTTTACTCTTACACATGTGATTATTTTTCATAGGCATGCATGGATGCATGGAGTATTCTGACCTCTTGAATGTATACATTAGTATCTGAAAGTTCTCTGTCATGAACCCTTCATATATTGCCTCTTCTTCATGTTTTTCTGGGAAGACTAATATTAAAAAAATATATTATATTATCTCCCTTCCTACACTGTCTCACATATGTAATAGCTACCTTTTTGCTTCTCAGTGATGCACTCTAGTTATATTTTTGTTTTATATCCTAGTCTAATAATCACATTTCCTAAATTTAAATTTTGATTCACAAGCACAAAAATAAAAAATTCATATTATAAGATTCAGATTAATATTTATAAACTGAACACAGACTTACAACAATCACTCAGATCAAGAAAAATATTAACAAAAGTCCAAAAATGTACCCATACTGTCAGTCAGTCAGTGTCTTGCTCAAAGAAGTATCTTCCTTTAGGAAGTATCTTCCTTTAGGATAGAAGAATTATCCTTTAGATAATTTAGTTTTTTATTTATATAACATAATTATATAGTGCAATGTTTATCGTATTTGACATTTTCATTCAGCATTACCTACATGAAATTACCTACATGAAATTTGTCTATATTGCCAAGGATAGCTGTAGATCATGCTCACTTCTATTTTGTATGAGAATATTATTTACCTACCCTTCTATTATTGGGCATTTTAGTAGATTTAATTGTTTTTCTGTTATTTTCAATGCTTCTGTTAATATTGCAGCACAAACATTGTGATTTATAAACATACTGTAGTGAATGCATGATTTTATATTGCCTCACCATCCATTTTTAATATAAATTGGATTTTCTAATATCAGAAAGAGTATTGTTGTACTTGACACAGTCTCCAGTTCTCTGCCTCCTTCAAGTTCCTCAATACATATGATCCAAATATTTGTTTATACAACTGTGTCTTTGTGATTACATCCCTGTATGTCAGCTACATGCAACCTACTTGGCTCACCCTACTTATACCCACTCCCTGTATGACTGCACAGATATGTCAAAGTGAGCCCCTCTCAGTCAGTTTGCCTCAAGGGATTTCATGCTAGCTTCTTCTAAAACACCAATTAAAAACTCCTCTCAGGAAATCTTGACAAATCTGTTTTGTCAAGAAAGGATAGAAGGAAAAATATAAATCAAGAAACATAACTAGAAAACATAATAACAGTAGGTTACAATTTCCAGTTATATCAGATATTAAGCTTAATATGTATGGATTTGATATTCCTGGTCAAAGTCAAATATCATTAGACAGGTGAACAAAATCTATATATTTTTTTAAAGAAAGCAAATCTAAAATGTAAGTACAAATGTTTGCATGCAAAAATGTCACAAAAATCATACCATAAGATATGATAAGCAAACAAAAGTTGAAAAAGTAGGCTTTAAAATTAAATGAATTACCAAAGATAGTGTCGTTTCACAATGCTAAAATGTTTCATTGACCAGAAATATATATTTTAAAATTCAAATATATCTAAGAACAAAACAAAAAAATTGACATAGCTACATTAAAAAATAGGAAAAGAGAGGTATATTGACCAAGTTATATTGTTATATTGTATAAGGCCTTAGACCACAATCTTTAGCCTAAAGGTGCTCTCACTCTTTCCCCTTCTCTTCCCTTCTCCTCTCATTTCCTCTCCTCTCCTCTTCTCCTCCAACCTTGCTCCCTATTAGTTGACTGATCATGTATGTATCAAGCTACTTACTCTTTTCCCATTGACCCTGTGAAGTGGGCTGCTCTCTTCTCTCTGGGATCTGTATGTAATACATTGGCTTCTGTTATTTCATGTGTTGAGCAGAGCTGCCTCTTCTGTGTCTTATCAGTCTTACATAGTAAATCTATCTTCACCAGGCAGAGCTTCCTTAAGAGAGAGGTTATCTTGGTATGAATCAACTGAACACAGGTAAAACAGAAGGCACAAAGACCTGAGGAGTAACTCCTGGAGTCTGTTTGCATAAACTCTATCTTGTGTATTAATTTCATTCATTTTATGTAATGAGTGAAAAGAAGGCAATATATGGTCATTTTTACGCTTAAGAAGAACCTCTCCCAGTGTGCTGCCATGGTGGTTCTAACCAGTACCATTCTATTGAATACTCTATTTTGAGCACATTTGTGGCTTTAAAGCTTAAAGTGGTTCCCAAAGTGCTACATTCGGCCATTAGTCAAGATAAATGCTGAAGAGTACTCGATTCTATCTGAGACCTCACTTTATAGGGATTATAGCAATATGTTAGATTCTGCTGTATATTTGTACAATTGCTTGAAAAGGGGCTTTCTGCTGTTTTCATTTTAGGACCTGAGAAGACTGACAAAATTGTTTAGACTAAGACAGGTACTTAAACTAAGTCATAATATGTCAATATTTTTAGTCAATAGTCAAACCTATAATTAACCTTATTACTCTCATAAGCAGCATAACTGTGATTGATTAAACCTTCTGACAGCAAGAGGTAGTGGTTTATCTTTGAATATATACCATTTTCTGCCAATTTTTAAGCAAATTGGCTGGCCAATTTATACATTTTTTGTGTAATCTCAACCAGCAAAGATGCAAATGAATGGCTTGAATTTCTTTTGCCTTTTAAACAAGTTTTCCAGCTATCATCTTGGATACAACATAATACGATAAATTGTCTATGTATTGCTTAAAAATATGTAAATTTATATATCAATACAAATAAACTTAAATAAACTTTCTTATGAAAATATCTTCCAATATTTAAGAAACTTTGCTCATCTCAATTTACATAATTGCAATGAGCATTTCATACTTTTATGGATTAACATTACTATTAGTACTTTCTAGGAAATAAAAAAGAATCACTCTTCTAAACCAATTATTAGTCTAAAATATAGCAATTAATTAGCATGTTTGATATTTATTGATTTGTAGATCATTATCCAGAACAAATCATGATCAAGTATAAAGGACTTTGCAGCCAGCCATAAAAATAAGGCTAACTCTCATCTTGGGCTCTGAACACAATATCTTCCAATGATAATATAAATATATTTCCCATTGTGTATATTTGTGATATATGACTCATGAGATCTCCTGCAGTACTCTCTTCACAGTGTGTTGATTTTTGCCTGGAATGGTAAGATTTTGATTTGTAGAGCTATTACTACAATTTGTCTGAGGGACAGCATTTTGTCATTTCTTGAAGTTAAGTGAGTGCCTGAGATTTAGAACTTGAAAATATGGATATGGTGCAAAGAAAATTATCTATGAATCATTATAATGTGAACTTAAAAAAATATACTCCTCAGTACACACATTACAGGTGCACACCTGTAATCCCAGCAGCTCAGGAGGCTGAGGCAGGAGGATTATGAGTTCAATGCCAGCCTCAGCAAAAGCAAGGTGCTAAGCAATCCCTTGAGACCCTGTCACTAAATAAAATATAAAATATGGCTGGGGATGTGGCTCAGTGGTTTAGTGCCCCTGAGTTTAATCCCTTGTAACCCCCAAAAAAGACACACACTCCTCTATATTGTGAAACTCTATTCTTTTCAATCATGAAAACTTAGTATGTGCAATTCTGAAATTCCCATCCTAAAATTAAAATTAACAAAAGTTAAGATTTCTTGAAATAGTTTGTTAATTATCAGCTCAGAGTAATTGTTTCATATTAACTAAGTTTAATATTAATAATAATCTAAAGAAATATTGATACTGAATATGGTAATATTAACCTGATTATTTGATAAGTGAGTATTCTTGCTTGATAATTCTAATTAGAAATTTTAAAAATTAATTTCATTTAATAAAAATCCAATGCAATGTTGAAGAAAGATATATAGCCATTACTTAGTAACTTTAGAATCAAATAATTTTGGAACAATTTACCATGCTATCAAATTTTCATATTTTAAATATTTAAAAATGTTCCATGAGATAAATCAAATCTATAATTCAAATAATTTTCTTACCTCTAAAGCCTCAAGCAAACAATAATATCAAAATATTTTATTTAAGTAACATGTTATTTTATATTTAATATGATTACCTAAAATTTTTTATTCTTTCCTAAAGTTTTAGAATGCTCTGATAAAGAGAAATAGAAGTGGGGGCATTGTTTCACTTAATTATAAGTAATAGTAAAAAGTTAACAACACAAAACATTCTAACAATCATATTTTTAAATATTTCTAATTATACAATGTGTGAAGTTGGTATTATTTGCCATTTTTAGATAATTGAGACTGAAAATATTTATATAACTTTCTCAAATGTATTAGCATGAAGGAAGATGACTGAAAGTTTTTATATTCCTTTAGTCAACCTTCTTTTCTTATTCCTTGGGCTACTATAATTAAACCAGATAGCTCATAAACTAGATAGCTCATAAAAAACAGAAATGTATTTTTCACAAATCTGGTGACTGAGAAGTCATTAGCATATTTGGTATTTGATAAAAGCCTACCTGCTTAATTATAGAAGGCATATTCTCACTGCATCCTCACATGATGGAAGAGCAAGGCTGCTTTCTGAGGTCTCTCAATAAGGGCATTAATCACATTCATGTGGGTTCCACCTTCATGATGTAATCACCCCTAGAGGCCCCAGTGAATCTCATCACTGGTGATGAGATTTCAACACAAACATTTGTGAGGGAGTCAGCAGTCAGATCATAGCAGCACTAGATTATATCTCTGACTTGTTCTTCATCCTAGGTTACCACATCATTTAGTGGTGGTGAGCATTCTCATGATCCTTACTTACACATCCTCTCTCATTTGAAATATTCAGGCATTGTGTCTTTGCTTCATCAATCAACTTTCCTCTTTCCAAAGCTCTTTAGTCCTATTCTCTTTATTTATGTAATTAAAGTTCTTTTCCTTTCCCCTAACCACAACTTCAGAAACTATAATTCTAAGTCCTAGATTTACTCCAAAGGGATGCTTGTCAACTAACCTACCTAACCTACCTAATGCTGAATTCTCTTTAAAATAATCAGTATTTAAGACATTTCCTTTGTAACAAAATACAGTTTTTTATCTTGTATAACTTATTGCCCAGTTAGTACTGAGAGAAAATAGAGATCTCTAAACAAAATAAAAACCAAACAAAAAACTCCATAATTCAACCTCTGGACATTAGTATAAAGATTTATATGGGCAATATCATTTGTTTCTAATTTCAAAATATCCTTACAAAATAAACAATTCAAAGACTCCTACTTAGAGTTGGAGGTTGTCAGACCTTGGGCCTCCAGATCTTGGATAACCCAGTGATATAATTAATTAAATAAAAAATTTTCTGTAGCAATCTCACAATTTAGGCACCAATAATTTTTTTCCTATATTGCTTAAATATAAAAGAGTTATAAATGCTGAGAAACAAACTGGAATTATGGTTTGAAAATGCCCTAGTGTTACTATAGAAGAGAGATTTCTATAGCAGTTCTAGTTTCATTAAAAAATGTCAAAATACAGCTGGAAAAGATTACTCCAGAGAAAAATCAATTACAAAACTAGTGTCCTGTAAAGTAGTATGCCCTTTCATAACGATGAAGTAAACATATGAGCATAGCTGTAGAGGGTTATGATAAATTACCTCTGTACTATACAGAGGTTACTATAACCAGGTGATCTTTGAATCTGCTAGTCTATTTCAAAGCTTTATGTAATCATAGGAAATAGACATATGTAGGTCATTTTAGGTAAGCACTGGTGGATAAATTCTGAAGATTTTAAGTGAATTTTTTTTTTAAATTGCTCACCTACTAGTGTCAGAATTCAAACAGCAGTTCAACATTTCCACAGGTTAGAAGTCAGCACAAACCTCAGCAGGCTTGTAGTCACATAATCCAAACTTTCATTTCGGTATCATTCTTTCCAATAAACTCTTTGGAACTTTAATTAATAATATGAAGCCTTCAAAGTTATCTTCTAACAATTTGGTTTACAAATTCATTTCAATATGAAAATAAAATCTGAGAGAAGGATGATTAATCTATTGTAACATTCAGAACCAGTTAGAAAGAACAAAAATAGTGTGGTGGAAAAGCACCAAAAGCATAGTGGATATCCACTGGGAAAAGTACCAATATGTTGTTTTGTACATTTAATTTTAGCTTTTTCTATATTTTTGTGTATCACTTTCATTACTTTGCATGGCATATGAAATCACTTACACTAACATGCTTTATTTATATATGGAAATCAATGTCTAGGAAATCTATCGTCAATTTCACCATTCTAGACAAAGGCAGATAAAATGAAAATTCATTGAGCATGACCTTGTAATTAACATTATCTACAACTGAATTTGAAATCTATGAAGAATACTTAGTCACTACAACAGCATTATTATTTTTCATCTTCACTTCACATAGAAAATAGAGCAATATTTTCATATCATGAATGAATGACACACTGGAAATCATTTGTTACTCACAGACAAATATGATTGCCACACGTACACACATCTGCTAAGAAAAACATGGAAGCTATCAATTGGCCTGATGAACTGCACTTGCTAAGAATATGTCCTAAGTGAAGTTTATGCCAAAATAATCTTTTAAGGACAAAACAGAAATAATTTCATATTTAAACAGTATGAAAAATTCAACCCATCACTTTAAGTCTAAAATGGTTTTATAATTTTATGTTTATTGCAGAATGTCAAATAATTGAACTAGATTTCTGCAAATTCATACACAATCTCCTGAGTTTTGATGGAAACTCAAAAGTAAAAAGAGGGCATACAGAGTATAGGAAAAAGGAATAGGTTAAATCGCTATGTACTATAAAAGGGACTTACAAGATATGGTCTGCTGACTGTAATGACATTACTTTGAATGACATTCTTGGTTATACCAAAATTTTATGACCATCCTAAAGGAAGGAGACAAGAGAAATGAAGTTACTTGGATGCCTAGGAAGACGTAAATTTACTAAAGGGCTCAATGTTCTATTCCATAGATCCTTAACCTCTATGACTTATTGTATCTTCACTCTGAAACAGATAATAATACTCTCATTGTAGTGCTCATATAAAATTTAGGACAAATATGTGTTAAAGGCATAGCTTGTTTATTTCACTAAAATATTGTTTCACAAAATTCAGAATAAAATTCAAGGACTTAACTTCCTTCCATGGTGCCAAAGATAGATGAGATGGTTCATTCAAGCATTACATGGATCTGAAGCTATTGATGAACACTTCATTCTTTCAGTTGTATGTTCACAAAAATAAATGGAGAAAAAAGAAAGTATAAGGAGAAGGTGAAAGAGCAAGTCACCTGAAATTATCCAGTTCCAAAGATTCAGTTAACTTCATTTCTCTTGTCTCCTTCCTTTAGGATGGTCATAAAATTTTGGTATAACCAAGAATGTGATTAAAAGTAATGTCATCACTGTCAGCAGCCCATATTTTGAACAGAGTAGAACTCTAGGAAACAGAGTCAATATGCCAAGTTGCATGGCAACCTAGCTGAACCCTGGAAATACATGTTGGTTATACCAACTAATTTTACATTCTCTCTATTTCATATTATTGTTTAAAGGACCACACATAAACAGCTACTTAGGGTCTTCCAGTATCTTATTAATTAAAAATAAGATAGCAGAATGTTATAGAACTATCAAATTTGTTTTAAAAAAAACAGTAAAGAGAAATTAGGTTTTGAACGTGAATCTTCTTTTAAACATTAAATTTTAGTCATTGGGTTCTAAATTAGCTAAGGAAACTAATTATTAATGGCAGTGTTTTCTTTCCTTCCCACCATGAAGGTCTGAGTGGTGGAACAATTCATCCTAAAGTATTTGCCTGCTTTTTTTGAGAGTGCCAGATCTGCAGTTGCTGAATGAAGTCTGTAAAAAATGGGCAATAGAAGAGCAATTAGCAAAGGAAGTACCTTAAAAGAGAATGCAGTGCATAAAGAAGTTGCAAATTCTAAGTTAGAATTGAACTCATCAGATGTCAGAGAATGTAAATGCCAAGTCTCTGGACACCTTAGGAAAGCCTTGACACAGATTTCCAGTAGCCTCTTAGTCTGGAAATGAATAAAGGGGAATAAATAGTAGAGCATGAACCTCCCAAGACACCACCAGGAAACATATTCCATATACCCCAACTCCAGGTTGAACAAGAGTAAAAATCTTTTAGTTAATACTAAAAGTTCTAATAGACTCTAAATGATATCCAAAGGGTGGTAGAATCTCAAATTAGTAACTTCGGATTGGATCAAATTTTCAGACATATGTTCTGACTCATAATATTTTTATTTAGAGGATATTTTACATAAAATACAGATTTATGGTATCTGTGAGAAGCAGGTCTCTGGTAATATTTGTTCTACATTTCTGCATGTGACCAATTAGCTGGAGAAAACTACAACTGACCTTTCAGACATGGACTATGGTCTCCAGTTTGGTACAATTCTTATCCTTTCCTATTATATTACATTAGGTCTGCAGTTCACATTCTCCTTACTAAACAGCTCCATGACAACTTTTGAATTTGTGACTTCTGCTTTTAAAACCCCTATGCCCTTAGCAATAGATCAACTATGAGGATCAATATACTGCTTCAGAACTTCATATATCACAATATCTAGCTCTAGACAGATCACAATGAGCCAGGGAGAGCAAAGAGCAGCTAAACATTGTGAGAAGATGCATGGAAGTTGACCATGGAATTAACTCCTTTATTTTATATGACTAAACATTCCCTTCAACATCTAAAAGGTTGCTATCATTATCTGATTTTTCTTTTCTCTGAATGAAAGATGGACAACTACTTCCATTTGAAAGTTTTCTGTAGAAAAAAAATATTCTAGTGGAGAGATTTAGAAAATGCAAGGAAAAAATCTAAGAAGTGGGTGGTCAATAGTGGCAGAGCTGAGGTATTCTGATTTCTGAATGTTTCTAATCACTACATTGAGGAGACTGGGGTGGTATACACAAAATTGAGACGTAAGGCTTCATGTGGTGCCTAAAAGAAGAATGCAAATTAGTAACTCCATCCTTTGAACTATATGGATTTTTTAGATAGCGACCAAAGCTATAGTAAAAATAGCAAGGATTTGTCACTACCAGTTATGGTGTTTGGATTTGTTGTCTAAGACAACATGTCTTAGACATCTATTCCTTCTTGATCTAACCCTGTCCTTCTAGGAAAGTCAATCTATCTCTGCTATTAGAGTTATACCTGTACTCTAGGCTTCCGATAAGGTAGGTTTCCCATCTTAGATACCACAGCTTTTCATGGCTCAAGCCATGAGCAAAATGAGACACATTAGAATTGTCTTTCAGGTATTGATGTAAATTTTAGAAGGGATAAAATTGCTTTTCTTCCAATTTTATAAGTTATAAAGATGATGTATCCCTGGAATACTATATCTTGTCAGTCTTCTGAGAAGAAAACAGAGTCAAAAGATGCAGAGAAGTATCAGTTGAACTCCTGGATTTAACCATGATTGACTAATGTGAACCATTGCATTTGTTTTGTGTGTTTGTTTTTGTTCATTTATTTAGAGGTAGTGTTAGTTGAGTTTCTGACATGTGTGATAAAAAGAATCACAAAAACATTTTGGATAATTCCAGCATATAGTGTTATAGAATTCTAAATGTATTTGGTCAAATTGAATGTAACAATCCTTGAATTTCTCCCCAAGAAGTTTTTCAACACAAGTTTAGTTGTTATAGAGACCAGAAACCTAAAGACAACAGACAGACTCATGGTAGAGTGTGTTTAATGTCTTAAATGACCTTTCTTGATAAAGTTAGGACCTGGCAATGGGAAATATGACATCCTTGATTGTGGACTGAATAAGTCAGAAAGTTGGACTTCTCATATTACTGAGTTGGTGTGGTGGTTAAATATCACACTGGAAAACATAACATGTTATATTTTAGTACAGCTCAAGCTCCCTAGAAACATGCATGTACTGCATCTGCCCATAGCCAGTCAGATCTATTAGTTTGTAGCATAAGTATGTTTTTCACTACAGATTCACAACTTTAATAAGGGGGCCATACGTACTTTTATGCCTTTATTTTCAGAGGTTTATTACAACTAAATGAGTGAGAATATAGCAGTTGATGCTTCACTATAAATTTCATCCCATAACCTCTAAGTACTTCCCAAATCAAAGCACTTTGGACTATTGGAATAATATAGTACTGCAGTTTTGTAAAAATGAGAATGTGGAAAGGAGCTAAATATTATTATGTAACTAGCTATTGATTTCCATCATATAATGAAGGAAGCACTTAACTGACATTGGTCAACTACTACCAAATTGAAGTATGGAAAAGTAGACATCCAACTGTGTAATACCATTCTCTCTATATTATATCTTTTGCCTATGAGAAGGGAGTAAGTTATCCTTCTGTGTTTTCTACCAAGTTTGAAAGAAGACATAGCCATGATCCTAAACTTCACACAAGACAAAAATTCAGCATCTCTAGTATTCCTTGGCAACAAAAGAATATAATACTTAAGGAATTCTTCCTCCTATTCCTGCCCTTTTATTTTTCAATTTTTATTGATGCCATCAGAAGCAGGGATGAAGACAAAAGATCCATTTGTGACAGTTAGAATTACAGGTCTAGGAACTCCAAAATCCTGCCAACAACGTGCAAAGTGTTGAACACTGGAGGGAGCCATTGTTTTGTTAGAGGTGTAGACAAACTAAAAATAGTGACACCCTTAAGCCAATGCCCTTGCCTGAACATATGTGTGCAGAAGTAGTGACATCCTCAAACCAGTGTCCTCCTCTGACCTATGTGTGTGGAAAGCCTGTGAGAGGCACAGGATTTTCTATTTGTTAATCTTTTGTCACATCTCTAATGAGAAGTAGAGGGCTCATGTTGTTCTCTCTCAGTATACAAACCATATACAAGGTGTGTCACCTTATGCTTATAGTTGCCCAGAGAAGAACTTACAATATGATGGTACAAAACTATCAGAATTTATTTATTTATTTATATGTTCATCAAAAAAAAAAGTTGTAGCCATTTACTATTTTTCAATTGATCTTCCAGATTCATAGACACCTAGTCTCTGTAGTCTTAAAAATTCTATTGATTCTTTTTGAATGGTTTGCTAGAAATAAGCTTTTCGAAAAGAAAGGTAGTAATCTCAAGACAGAAATGAAAGGAACAGAAAGAAAACCCAAACTTCTAACATGGCATGGAATTGATAGATATTAGAATAATGAATTTAGTTATAGTTATTTTGGGGCTTACGTGGGTCATAAATGGCCAGTACTACCAGATCTCATGAGTTAATCATGAAGGTATTTGCAGAGCCATGGGCAAAGACAGAAAAGATTGATTATATGGCAACCACACATATCAAAATCTAATAGAGGAGCAAAGTATCCATACAGGGGGCATTCTTTCAATTGTATAGAAAGAGAAATGTTTGGTGTGGTCTCAATTCTGCATATTATCTTGCCTCTCCCTTCTCTGACCTACCTTTTTTGGTCTATCCCATGTAACACCACAATCATCACCACCAACAACAAACAACAACAACCAAACATTTTTTCTTTCATTCTCAAAGTATATACTATGTATTTTATCTTATGTAAGTGCATCATTAAAATAATCAATTTAGTTTTAGTCATTCATTAAAAAATATTGATTAAGCAACCAGTGAATATCAGATGTTGTGGTAAGTACTTCAGGTGAAATCATGAACAAAATACCTCATGAATAACCTTGCAATCTTCCTTCCTATGAGAATTTTCAGTGTACTTCTTAAATATCCTTCAATGCTTCCATCCATTTGCTTTTATATCCTAGATATCTCTAAAGGGTTCTCTCACTCAAAACACAACATAGTGAAAACAGTTTTTGGAAGAAGCAAAACCAAATATGCCAATACCATATCCAAGCAAATAAAAGGGAAATGAACCTGAAAAGTGTTAGCCATAAGCCAAGATAAATAGCAATTGATTATTCTTATGGCATATAGAACTCTTATGAATATGACCCCAGACACAAGCTTGCCAAATTGCTTGGACAAGAGACATGATAATGATGAAAAAGGTTGAATGTAAAAATGCTAAGCACTTTGACAGAAATCCTCAAGAGCCATATAAAAAGAAACAAATGCTTTTGAGGGCATAAGTTACATATAGCCAGCAATTTTTATAATGAAAATTCAAGGTTTATTCTTTAAAGTATTAGAGTTAGCTTTTGACGTTTATGTTCATGTTAGTGATTACTAGTGGGAATATTGATATTGGGTGTTGCTTAAAAGCATTTTTATTAGGAATATCAAAATACCCTGGGATTCTCAATCACATTCAGTTTTGCTTCACATTATATCTGGAAATGGAATTCCTAATTGAATGTCCTATTAGGTTAAGGATGTATCTAGAAATATTTGTTTTGTCTTTTTAAGAATATTTTACACTTTTTATTTACAATTGATTTTATTTACAATTGATTTTATTTATCCTTTCTAACAGATTTGTAAGGTTAAGATAGTCATTAAAAAAAAGGCTTCAAATTACATTAAAAATATGCACTGAAAAGTAAGTTTCAACTAATTCTATCCTCACAATTCTCCATCCTAATACCCAGAGAAAACTATAGATTTTAGGTTCTGGGACATTTATACTTTTCTGTTCTCTTTGCCAATATATTTATGAAGTTATTTTATATCAGGCTTTAATAAGTCTCTTGAATTTGAAAAAAATAAATCATATATTGATCTTTCAGTAATAGTGATAAAAATATGAGGACAAACGTATTTGAAAGATATTTTCTAAATAACATGGCTTCATTAGTCTATTACTTCACTCTTTAACAGCTTATTTGATGTTTTGTTTATCATGAAAGTCGATTGAATGCATAATTTCCTCCAAATAACTTTTTTGTATGTTTGAGGGTTTACCTAAATTATTACTTTAGTATTTATAGTTCTAAAATTGACTGTTTCTGAGCAGAAACAATATGAATTAGCAAAGATCTGAAGTTGGATCACTGAATAAATGATGGACAATGCCAGAAAAAAAAGGAACAAACAAATAACATGGTTGATTGGAATCAGAGAGTTAGATGACCTGTGCTTATCCAGTCAAGCCACTGAAGAATGGTTCCCTTTGGTAAAATGCCTAGTACGGTCTATTTTTATGGCTAAAGAGATGGGACTTCTAACCACTTCACTTAATAGACTGTTTCACAATCCATCCAATTTAATCATTTGGATATTGCATCTCTGATAGTCAGTACAACATTTTTTTCACTTAATTTTATCTGATTTCCTCTACTTTTACTCTTTCATTACATTATTCTAGAGGAATGTGACTGACAGGCTTTAATGGATGTATCCTGATGCATACCTTTAATTTGGGGCATTAAAATGATTAGGAAATTAAAACCATACAATCATTTCTTATCTGTCTCATTAATTGCCTTAAATGTCCCTATTATGATTTCACATTGGTCCCATGAGTAATGATATAGGGAAGAACTCATTAAGTTATGGAAGAAAAAAAAACCTTACACATTTATTAGATTTATACCTATGGGTCAAAGTCCATTGCAATGTTATCCCTGATTAATATTATTTTACTTCCCTGAGTTGCAATTATGCTTTGCATAATGGGTGATCAGGATTCAGTACAATAAAACAGTCATGGAGGTCATGGTCGAACAAGTGGAATGTGGTGAATAATAGCTCTGAGGTCTGGAGTGATATTTAATATAGACTCCATTATTTTCCTAATGTATGTATCCTTCTTTTTATCTAGAAATTAGGACATTATTAATGTTCAATGACATCATGCCCCTTTTATCAAATGAAAGTCCAAGACCTTTCCATAACATACAGAAAGAGGAGAAGCACTGGGTTTCAATCCTGTTACATAAACTTCTAGGTAATGAAAAGTTAAATTTTAATCGGAATAAGATAATAGGTAGTAAATACATACATCTGCAATCCTACCATTCTAACTTGTTTCTCTAATCAATAAAATACACACAGAAAATGGCCCAGAAGGACATATTCATAGTCCTTGTTTGTAATTTGATTAGTTGATGATGCTACTTTAGGAACATTTTTTCCCTTAAGGAAGCAGAAAAATAAACATTTGGGGGCATATGGGAGTCAACAGCTTTTCTTTTTTAGCCTCCGTTACTATGCTCTTAAAGAATACGTTGGAATCTCAAGAGAGCAGCATTTAAAAGAACATCTGATTTAATCATTGCACATCAGATAATTTAGATATAAACTTTGTAGAATATAATATGGCCAAAAATAAATCTAACTTTATGAGGCATAAGATGGAGGTAGATTTTCTGCAAAAGCTACAAAGAAACTCCCTACAATATTAGGAAAGAACAAGTCCCTGCCTTACTAACTTCCATCTATCTAAAGTTGTACTTATTTTCCAAATATAGTTTTAACTATATAGTATTTGCATCCAGTCCAGATACAGAGTAATTGAGCAACTCTAGACTTAGTGACTGATGGGACAAGGAATTTATTGTACTTCTCTTTCCTATCTTGCAATCCGTCTAGAAATTTAGTTCCTATAGACTGCAACTCCACCATTAAACCCAGTTCCCTTAGCAGTAAAACGGATTCCCAGCCAGTAAATACTTTGTAATTCTCTATTCTTAGGGGTTAAATCTTGCTCTCTGTACTTCTTTCTAGTCACAAACATCCTTCTAACAAATGAATTGATTGTCTAAAACCATGATGCTACTTTTCGCTCAACTTTTACCTATTTTTAGAATATCATGTTTTATAGCCATTACCTAATATATTGGATGACTTTAGGGATTCTTTGGATAGCCAAAATGTACCTGAACTTGCTGTTTATTTGAATTTGCTGTGTTTATTTGAATATTTTTCACTAGAAGACTGTTATGTCTCCAATACCCACAGTTTCTTCTACCCTATTCTGTGTATCTGGGCATGCCCCCAGCAGAACAATGATAGTATACTACTGATATTCATATAGAGACTGGAGTTCATTTTCATTCAGGGCTTATTTTGCATTTCAAGTGCTCAGAATGTCCACAAAAGCAGACACATTAAAATAACCTTATCTCACTGTAAGTTATTGGCTTGACTGTGGTGATTATTGATGTGAATGCATATCAGTCTCTTGTCACACAAAAATCTTGGAATGGACAAAATGGGGTATGCATTAGCCAGTTTTTTGTCACTGTGACCCAAATACCTCAGAATAACAACTTAGGGGGAGAAAATTTTACTTTTGCCTCATGATTTCAGAGGTTTCACTGCATGGTCTGTGGATGCTACTGCTCTGGTCCTAAGGTGAAGCAAGATGTCATGGCAGAAGAGAAAAGTTTGTGGTAGAGAAAAGTTTCTCAGTTTATGACAGTCAGGAAGTGGAGAAAGAAGGGAAGAACCCAGGTATAAAATATAATCTTCAAAGGCAACTGTCAGTGACCTATTCATGTCCTATCTGCCTAGAGTTACCACCCAGTACAGGTAGTAGTCCTTCCAAATTAAGAATCTATAAATAGATTAATCCATTGGTTAGGTTATAGCTCTCATAATCTAATCATTTCACCTCTGAATGTTGAACATTCCTGTGTTACCTAATTCTATCTTTTTAGGAGACACTTAATATGCAAACTATTGGTGGGATGTGGGAGGGGAGGACTTTTACATATTGCACACAATGGCACACTTTTGAGAGTGGGAAAAAGTAGGACAGATGTTAAACTTTCAGTATGCCTAGGAAAGCAGACGTAAACCAGGCAAATTCGGCTAATAATCACTCTAGCTACTATGTTCCTGGTGCTAGAATCAAGGAATGCATTTTTGAATGTGTTGGTTTATTGCTTCTCTGAATGACTACAATATATGAGGTAAGTTGATAGGCCCTCAGGCTACATGGAGATTAAGGAAGACATAAATTTTGCCTTCATGGACCTTGTAATCTAATCGTAAAAGCAAATGAACAATTATATGTATGATGAAAACTACAAAAAGGAATGGTAATATTCCATAGCATTAAGAGGGAGCTTAATTTGTGAGATCAGGGAGAGAAACCTGAGAGACATGTTAGCTAAATTCCCAAAACCAGTGGGAGTTACAGAGGCAGAAGATAGGAGGAAATGTACTTGACAAAGTACATTATGAAAACCTGACCAAGATGGCCTTAATATCCTCTCAGCTTCACTAAACTTTAGATAGGCTTACTGACACTAGACCCCTGACTTTCCTTAGAGCACTTACTTTAGAAAACTTATAATAGCAAATTCTTTATGCACGTGTTCCTTTAATATGTAAATCCTCTCCTAGCTTCTTGACGGATTTCCAAAGAAAGAAAATCTTTCTGGAGGAGCTCAAAGCATCATTTTGCAATGCAATCAACAGAGGAAATAGCACCCCTAACTAGTGCTCTGTGGAAGAGTGAAAGGAAGGGAAAAGGAAGAGAAAAAAATTTAAATAAATGACACGCAATTCCTGGAATATAAAATCAAAAGGAGACATTTATACCATAATATTCATAATATTCATTATATCATAACATTCAGAACAAATCTACAATGAGAGAAAAAGAAGACATTTTCAAGTCAAGATTGTCAATTTTAATATTCATACCTTTTCTACTTGTCTTTTAATTTATTGAACTTTTATAAATTCTTCCTATGTACATTTTTTTTTATTCTTTGTTTTCATAGTTGTGTAAGTGGCACAACAGAATAAAGGCTAATAAGAAGAGCGAATGATCTCTCATGGTATCATTTTGACATAATTCCCTGGCATGGTGACTCTGATTCAAATGATTGCCTCCTTTTCCATATCTTCCTTTCTATCTTCTAAGTATTAAGATTTAATCTTCTTTTTTAAAAAGTCATCCACTTAATGAACATTTACTAATATCTATAAAACTTAATCAAGGAAGAAACCAAAGACTTTGTGCCTTCAACTGTAACCTGTACTTCAATTAAAGAAAATAAAGTATGACTGAGATTCTATGCTCAGCCGTATAGACCAAGGAGATTTTCCTTTTAAGAGTCAAGCCATGATTCACCTAAAGAGTCATGCTGGCTTCACACTCAAGTTATAGAGAAGAACTTTAAAAAAAAAATAAAGAGAGTTAGTGTTATTCAGTCTTTTTGTCACCATGACCAAAATGCCTAACAAGAACAACATCAAAGAGAAAAAATTTATTTTGGGCCTATGATTTCAGAGATGTCAGTCCATGTTCAGCCATTGCTCTGGGCCTGAAGTGAGACAGAACATCATGGTAGAAGGGTGTGGCAGAGGAAAACTTTTCAGTTTATGGCAGTCAAGGAACAGAGAAAAAACAAGACTAGAAGGACAAAACATAAACCCCAATGACATACCCTCAGTGACCTACTTCCCCCAGCCATGCCCCACCTACCTAGAGTTAACACCCAGTTGTTCTATTCAAACTATTCATCTAAAAAATGGAATAATCCACTGAGAATATTGCATCTCTCATAACTAATCACTTCGTCTCTGAATATTCTGCACTAACATAGGAGCTTTTGTAAAACATCTCACATCCAAGCATAACATTCCACCCCTGGCCCTCAAAAGCTCATGCCCACCTGACTACACAGAACACATTAAGTCCATTTCCAAGAGTCTCCATAATCTTAATAGTTCTAGTATTGCCCAAAAGTCAAAATCCAAAGTGTTATCTGAGATTTAAGGCAAACTCTTGGCTGCGAGCTCTGGTAAACATCAAAAGAAAGTTTCAAAACTTCCGGAGTAAATGGCACAGAGTAAATTTCTCTATTCTAAAAGGTAGAAATAGGGACATAGAACAAAGGGCTAGGATTAAAGCAAGATCAAAATCCTGCTGGGCAAATAAGTACTATGGCTGTCCCTCTGGCATCTAGGACACATAGCAGCAAGATATAATCTCAAAAAGCCTTTTGCAGTTATACCTCTATGGCCTTCCTTGTTATAGCCCATATGACTCTCCCTTAGGCAGACTTTGTCCACAGCCAGCAGCTTTCTTTGTCAGATGTTCCATGTTACTGTCATTTTTAACTCCTGGGATCTTCCTTCTAGTAACGTTGGCTTCAATTTTACATCTTTATGTATCATCTCTCAGAGACTATTTGCCGGGTTTTGGATCCTGCTATATTCATACTGGCCTGCCAGGCTTTCCTTTGAATTTTCAGTAGAAGCTTCCATTACCCCTAACTCCAGCATCCTGAAATTCTGCAGAACAAGCACCACATGGATGATGCCAAAGTATGCCACCAACCAGAGCAGTAGCTGGACTTTCTTGGACCATGGCTTTAGGAGCTACTAAATGTCTATGTGACTGAACATAGTGGAATGAGTCCTGGGGAAAAAGTTTCCTGGAAACCTCTGTGTAGACTGCATGCCCCCAAAGCATCTTAAATGAGTTTTCACTTCTACGTATTTGAGCCTGCAATAGATGTGGTCATACTGATTCCTGAAATGCCCTCCAGGCATCTTTCCTATTGTTTATCTGCAAAGTACTTAGCTTCTCTTAAGTGGTGGTAACCTCTTCAACAGCCACAACTCCATTGGCCCAAATATTGCATGTGCCAAACTACAAGTTTTCCAAATATTTTCTCTCTGTGTTTTGCTCCTGATTCTCACAGTAAACCTGAAAAAATAAAAGTCTACTATAAATACCAATGCCACTTCCTGAATTCTGTCCTGCCTTGAAATTTTCTTCTCCAGATGAATTAGTCCATACCCTTTAAATTTGGCCACATATAAAGTCTCAAGGCATGGGCAAAATGTAGACAAGTTATTTGCCAAAATGTAACATAAATGGCCTCTTATGCTATTCCCAAAAGAACCTGAAACCTCATAAGCACAGTCTTTACCCTCTTCATTTTTCTCAGTATTCTAATCTTCTGAACTCTCCCCAGAACCTTCCATTAAACTCTGCTTACAACATTCTAAGCCTTCTCTAAATGTCTCCAAACCCCTCCTACAAATCAGTTCTAAAGGTTTCTGAATCACATCGTCAGGTTAGTCACATCATAGGCTTCACTTCCTTTACCAATTTCTGTGGTAGTCATCCTTTTTACACTGTGACCAAAATACCTGACCAGAACAACTTAAAGGAGGAAAAGATTATTTTGGACTTGTAACTCAGAGATCTTAATTCATGATCAGCCAAATCCATTGCCTTGGGCCTGAGGTGAGACAGAACTTCTTTGCTAAAGGGTGGGGAAGTTATGCTACTCAGCTCATGGCAACCAAGGAGCATAGAGAGAGCAAGACAAAAAAAATATAAACCAAAAAGACATCTCAGTGACCTACTTCCTCTAGTCATGCCCCATATGCCTAGAGTTAACACACAGTACATTCAAAATTATTAGCCTAGCAAATGAATTAATCTACTGATTAGTTTGCAGACCTCTTAATCAAATCAGGTCACCTCTGAACATTCCTGCATAAACCCAGGATCTTTTGAGGAATGCTTCTTATCAAACAAAACCATAACAGCCACTTCTATAGAGACACAGATTGAATTGTTTTGTGGTAAAACTAGGGTTATCAAGATTTTCTTTCTCTCTCTCTCTCTCTCCCCGTATATACATACATATACATATATATGTATATGTATATATGTATGTGTGTATGTGTGTGTGTGTGTGTGTATATGTATAATCCATATATATGTTATATATATATATATATAATCCATGTCCCCAGAGGAATCTAACATGTGGTTATTGTGGTTGTTGTTGTAGGGAGACCCTTTACAAACTTCTCCTTCTGGATGCATAGAAGGATCTTCTGCTCTAGGCCCAATCTGAAAAATATTCAAAGTGAAAATTGAATGTTTTTCTTCCCCCATTATGGATTTCCTCCCAGAGTATGGAAGAATTGGTATCAGTACAGCATTTAGAAGACATATCTCAAATACTTATCTGGAGTTAGTTTTCACCTTGCTATAGCACTCTTCAGCTTCTGACTGAAGGATTTGTTATCATAGTCTAGCCTAGTTTATTAAAGTTCTATAAGTTAGTTGTTAAGTTTATTCATAAAGTTCTATAAGTTAGTTTAATAAGTATAGTTATTAAAGTTTTATAAGACTTCATGGCCATAATCTCTACAAATTAATAACACACTCTGCCAATCTCATTTCTACCATTCAGATGAAATAAATGGTTCAGGAGATTTGTGATCCTGAAACAATACATTGATATTACTACTGTAATATTATCACATAAATTTTTCTATACCAAGAAAATTTTGCCTAAAGCAATTCATGTTCTAAGTGTGAAGTAGGCAAAATTTAAAAATAATTAACCAACACAATACTTTTCATAACTTATTGGTATTTTTTACTATTAATACTAATAATTATTACTTATAACTTCAGTTTATTATTATTTAATTTATGTTGCTTTTATTATTTAATCTTCATTATAAAGTTCTGAAACATAATTAAGCTAACTTGCAGATGAGAAATTGAGGCTTAAATACTGTAAAAATAGAAATGAAATGATATCAAACCTGTGAAATCTGAAACTGTTTTCATTACAATATGTTAAATTAAATATTAAATTTTCACTGTAGTAAATATTAATAGTTACTATTTATTGATTTTCTATTATGTATAAGATATTCAGTAGATGATTGATTGCTGATCCTCACATTGCAATGAATTATAAATTTATTCATATTTATACATATAAATTAGGTATGTATACACGCATGTATGTACTATTACAGATGTATCAATGCATTTAAATGTATTTATATATTACAAAGTATTTGATACACAAATAATTTACATAAATTGCCTCCTCATATTTTGGTTATAAATTTGGGCTAGTTACTCTGAAGTCTTTGCAAAAATAATAGCTTTCTACAAAAATGTAGCAATAATACCAGAAAGAATAAACTATAAAAGACAGTAGAATAAACCGGGCATAACTTTCCTATGTTCATATATGAATATACTACCAGTATAACTTCACATTATGTTCAACCACAAGAATGAGATCTAATTAGATTGTTATACTCCACTTATGTGTAGTATGTCAAAATATACTCTACTGTCATGTATATCTAAAAATAACAAATAAAAAAGGAAAAATAACAAACTATATATGCATAAACTGAAATATCTAAAGTAGTATGATACAAGCAGAGCAGTCAGCATAAACAAAAAAGAATGTAAAGAGATGAGTCAAGATACCATATGATATAAAGTTATTTAAAGCCTTTTATATGCCATTCTTTCAAGTACAAATACATATTCTTCCAACCTAAGGATTCCTTTCCAGGTATCATTTACTCCATCAGGTGGTTTATGTAAGTAAATAGAGTATAGCTAAGCACAGTGACACACATCTGTAATCTCAGCAATTTGGGAGGCTTAGACAGAAGGATCACAAGTTTGAGACCAGTCTCAGCAACCTAGGGAGATCCTATCTCAAAATAAAAATAAAAAGAGCTGAGAATATAGTTCAGTGGTATAGTATCTTTAGTTTTAAACCACACAATGGAAAAAAGAAAAAACCAAAAAATAAGGTCCATCTCTCACTACATTACTCTTCACCATTCACATTCACTTCAGAAATTATATATTCTGGATGAATATTCTGTATTAAAACTCCATAAAAATAAAAAGTAAGTTTTGATCTCTCTGCATATCTGAATTTTAATCAGCATATCTAGATTTTTTTTTTCTAGTGCTCAGATTGAACCTGAGGTACTTAACCACTGAGCTACTTCTCCAGCCTTTTTATTTTTTATTTTTTTTATTTTGAGGCTGGGTTTCACTAAGTTGCTGAGGCTGGTTTTAAACTAACAATCCTCCTGCCTCAGCCTTCCCAGTCACTAGGATTACAGGCATGCACCACAGATGCCCAGTCAGAATTTTAATCTGATACTTTATAATCTTTCAGGAGTCCAGAGACATGGAACTCATACAAAAGAAACATTTTCAGATTTTAGGTTTTTAGTAATTATTGTTTAGACATAAATTGAACCATGAAATGAGTGAACTAAAGAGAAAAGCGTGACTTGAAAGAAATTTTTCTAGATGGTTATATGTAATTTGGTCCTGAGTTAAATCTAATCTTAATCTAAAGCATTGCATAAAATCAGAATCAAATATACCTGTGAAATAAGAGCCTTGTGAACAACCAGGTCTTCTCCTGCCCCCAAAATTTGGATTTTATACCAGAACACAAATACTGGAAGATTTGCAAACACTGAACATCTGGAGCTTAGGAGTTACTCCTTACTTTGTTATTCCCTGGCATTTTCTTTCTTATCTTTTTCTTTTTTAAAAATACAATATAGGAAGAGGACAACACAATAGAAGTCCTCATGAGTGCAGGGTTCATCACTTGACCAGGGGACTATGATTGGGGATATATTTGACCCCATAGCCATCAGGAATGAGCCACTTCTCAGCTACCATGTCTTCAAATCATCAGCATTAAACCTGGTAAAGCCCCACTTCTTTGTGATGTGCATCTTCTGGAAGTCAAGGAACTTGAACTTGGCCCTGCACAGGGCCAATCATATGGCCAATCATATGTCCTGCAGCTTGGTGCAGATGGATATGATGACTTGATCAATGTGAACCCTGGCCACCGTGCCTTGGGTTTCCCAAAGGCATCCGGCACACTAATCTGGAGCCTGTCAGCCCCAGAACGGGACAGTGTCTACTTGTTGTGGATGACATAGCAAGAGTAGAATCATACTTAGATTATGAAAGCCATCTTTGCCACAACTTTTTACTGTATATTTGTTGGCAGCCTCAAAGGCTTCAGAGAATAGCTGCTCATATTCATCAGACACCATGTGACAACAGAGTGAAAACTCATCCACTTCTGCCTTTTTTGGCCCAAGGTCAAAAATGCGGATCGTGGCATCAGGGCCACCCCACCAGAAATGATACTTGGGTACTGCTTGTTCTTACAATACTGAGAACCCTAATTATAAACTCCTTTTAAAGCCAATATTTTATTTACAAATTCCCAATTTTAAAAAAATGTCTTTGAGGATTGTGGATGTAGCTCAGAGGGCTTTCCTGGCATGTATGAGGCCCTGGCTTACATTCCTAAAACACCACACATGCACACACACACACAAACACACACATACAAACAAACATCTTTGCTCTACAGTACTAAACACTCCAAATTTACCACTTGTTAGAACAGTTTGGGTCCCATTCCCCACAGGCATTTTCAATAGTGGGTACTTGGATGTTTAGTCATCAATTTGATAATACATTTCATACTCAACCAATGATAGCAGGACACTAAGAAAAACACTATGGTTTTAAACTTTCCTTCTAGCATTGAGAAGTCACTGATTAGACCCTTCCCTGAGCACTACATATATGCAGATGCATGTACTCAATTCTTAACAGTTTTCTATTGCTAGTGCCTATTTTTTCTCTATCAAACTCATTTCCAAACATACATTTATATATTTAGTAATCTCCAATTTTCCCACTAGAAAACTAGCTCTTTGGGGCAAAGGAGCAAATCATTTGGTAGACCAGTGTGCCTACTGACATGCCTAAATTTAGAGATGTTCAATAAAATATCTTAAATAGGTGACAATTTGTCATATCTTTGCATATCGCCTCTGTATTCTGCAAACATTAAATAAATATGAAACAAAGATATTAATGGTGGGCTGGGGATATAGCTCAGTTGGTAAAGTACTTGCCTCGCACAAAGCCCTGGGTTCAATCTCCAGCATCACACACACACAAAACAAATTAAAGATACTAATGGACAATAAATTACAAGTGCAATAAAATATTAAAAAATATATAGACACAGTAAAAAATTCCATGTGAGAGTCAGGAATAGACATTATCACTATGGTATTAAAAAGAAAATGTATGCTTCTATTATTATTATCATTCTGTTGATCAAAAAATTAAAACTGACTTTTTAAATACATTTAACTGACTTCTAGGTTTACTCAGAAGTAAATTAAATGTGTCAAAACTTGGGAAAAATCCCAGCCCTGGAAGCAATGGAAGAATGTAACCAAAATAGAAGAAACTGTGAAGTTGATACTTGAAAATGCAGTTGTATCCAGACTAAAGATACTCTCACTCCTAAGCACTAAGTCACTGAACAATAAGAAAGTAAAAGAGGTCATGCAGGACAATTGAAATCTGGTTACAGAAACCTGGCCCATAACCATAAACTAACTCAGTTTCATTACACTTAAAGCAGGAAAAAATAAAAACAAAAACAAAATAGAAATATTGTATTTATTTACAGATGACATAGTTGTACATGTAGAAAATGCAGAAGAATTAACAAAAATAACAAACCTCAGCAACTAATAAATGGTTATAGCATGACTGCAGGATACATGAGTAAACAACTTCCCTGTATGCCAGCAAAGGATAGATAAGTGGAACTTGGAGATAAAAACACAATACCATTTATATTAGCACACCCTAAAATAAAATTCTTATGTTTAAATTTAACAAAATATACACAAATCAATATGAGGAAAATCATATTACTCTGATGAAATACATCAAAGAACTAAATAAAAAAATATTCCATGCTCATGGATATGGAAACTCAATATTGTCAAAGTGTCAGTTCTTCCCAATTTGATTCACAGATCCAATTCAATCCTAATCAAAATTTCAGCAAATTATTTTGTAGATATTGATAAACTGATCTAAAAGTTTAAATGGAGAGTTAAAACAGCATAATAACCAACACAATAGTGAATATGAAGAACAACATTGGAAGATTGATGTCATTTACCTTCAAGATACAGTATAAAATTATAGTAGTCAAGTCACTGTGGTATTGCCAAAGAACAGAAAAAAAGATGCAATATTTCTGTTAGAATTGAGAGTCCAAAAATAGACCCACAAAAACAAAGTTAACTTATTTTTGGCAAAAGGGACAAAGGCAATACAAAATTAAAAAAGAAAAAAGTCTTTTCCATGAATGGAGTTGGGATATTAATATTAAAAAAGAAAAGTTTTGTGCAGATCTAACACCCTAAACAAAAATTAACACAAAATGAATCACAGACTTAAATAACAATTCTAAAACTCTAAAACTCATGAAAACTAACATGGAAAAAAATCTCAATTTCCTTGTATTTGTCAGTTACTTTTCAGATAAACACCAAAAGCACAATACCTAAAAGAAACAATGGATGCATATGGTACCATGCTACATTGTATGCAATCAAAGAAATGAAAAGTTGTGCTGCATTTGTGTACAGTGAATCAAAATGCATTCTGCTGTCATATATACCTAATTAGAATAAATTAATAAAAAGAAACAATTGATAAGATGTAGAACACTAAAATTAAAAATGTCTGTTCTGTGAAAGACATCATCAGAATCAAAAGACAAGCCACAGATTGGGAGAAAAGTGTCTGTAAATATGTGTTTAATACAGGAATGTTAACCAGAACGTAGGAGGACTTTAAATCTCAACATTAAGAAACAAATGACTAATTAAAAAATAAGTCAAAAACTAGCGGACAACTCATGAAATAAGATACACAGAGGGACAGAAAATAGCATGAGAAGACTGTGCACTTCATATGTTATCAGGGAAAAGCAAGTTAACACAATAAAAAGAAACTACAATATAAGTGTCACAATGGCCAAAATTCAAAACACTGGCAACGACAAGTCCTGGCAAGGATGTTGAATAACAGGAATTTTCATTTATTACTCATAGGAATGAAAAGTAATATGCCCACTTAGGAAGACAGATTAGCAATTTCTTACAAAACTAAACATAGTTTAGTTTTGGAATGAAAAAGTAATATGAAAAGGAATGAAAAGTAATATGGCCACATGTAAAGAGACAAAACATGATTTTTAGGGCAGTGAAACTTTTGTTTAATGCTAAATAAACAAAAATAGGAATGAAAAGTAATATGGCCACTTAGGAAGATAGATTAGCAATTTCTTACAAAACTAAACATACTCTTACCATATATTCCATCATATTTATCCAAAGGAGTTGAAAAGTTGATTGGTATATGTTTGATATTATGATATGTCCACACAATCACCCTCACACAGATACTTATAACAGTTTTGTTCATAATTGCAAAAACTTGGAAGTAACCATAGTGCCCTTCAGTAGATGAATAAAGACACTGAAATTTCAGATAATAGAATATTATTCAATACTAAAAAAAATATTAAGCCATAATAAGACATAGAAGAAACTAAAATGGGTATTATTACTCAGTCAAACAATCTGAAAAGTGCCAAATTGTGTGATTCCAGTTATGAGACATTCTGGAAAAAAGAAGGTTTGAAGGCCATAAAAATATCAGTGTTTTCCAGGGATTATGTTCTAATAAATAGAACATAGAGGATTTTTCAGTCAGTAAAAGTACTCTGCATAATGTTATAACAGTGGTGCATGCAATAGGACATTTGTCCAATGCATAAAATGCACAACAAAAGTGATCCCTCATGTAAACTGTGGTCTTTGGCTTACAATGATGTGTGGATGTAGGTTCATCAATTGTAGCAACTACACTACTCTAGTAGATGATCTTGAAAATGAATAGATTATGTGTATTTTGTAGCAGTAGACATATGGAAAAATCTCTGCACTTTCTCTTCAATTTCACTGTGTAAGTAAAATTGCTTTCTAAAACACTGCTCTTAAAACATCTATTAAAGATTTCTAAAGCAAGCAAAATGTCTTTCAGTGTGTGAATGAACATGAAAACTGTGTCACACCTATATTATGGAGTATTCATCATCAATTAAAAATAAATGAGTTACTAATACACAAGGAAGAAGCATACATACATGTTACTAAGTGAAAGAAGTCAGTCTGAAAAGGTTTGTACTATGCAATCCCACATATATAACAAAAAAAAGCAAAACTATAAAGACAATATAAAGAGCAGTGGTTGTTTCACTTATGGTTAAAGAGACAAAACATGATTTTTAGGGCAGTGAAATTTTTGTTTAATGCTAAATTGGTGTATGTTTAACATTATGCTTTTGTCAAAACCCATAGAATATACACTGCAGAAAAGGAACTTTAACTCATGGAAATTAAAACAATATCTATTTAGCAGATCAGAGCATTCCAGGAAGCAATGCACACTGTAATATGAGAATCTATTTGTATTTCAAATATATAAATTTCAGTCAAGAACATTGGAATAAAAGTGCTGACTTAAGCAACTTTCATAATGAGTAGTTTGTAAGACCAAAATCAGACACAACTATGCATAAAAATTGTATTCTAATTGAAAAAATTGCTTCACACAGCAATCCAGCTTATCAGTTCTGATATGGATATACTACATATGTGTATACTAAAATTGAACAGTTAAGTAAATGACTGGTAGATGTTTAGAAGTCTTTTGTCTCACTTTTGACCTGAAAATTTGTAGCTAAGTAAAGGAAAGAAATTACATTACTTTATGTGGTAATGGATTAGAGTTGGGCATATCAAAATAAATTCATATTTAACTTAAACAGATACACATAATACATATAAAAACATTTATACATAAGAATATATTTACAAATTATTACACACACACACAAAGAGAATGAAAAAATTGTATTGATGTTGATATGTCAGAGGTCAGAGGGACGTAGGAATCAAGTAAAAAGAATTCCTAATGGCTGAAGTTGGTATAATTTGAGAAAATAATAATAATTTAAAATTTTTAGATTATAAATATAAAACCTCAAATAAATAGCCAAAAATTCATAATTACACAAATAAATTATTGATTAAATAAATAGGAAAGAATAGACAAATCTCTTAGCAGGAAATTCCAAATACTTGATGTAGGTACTATGTCTTCAAGGACAAGAAGTGTAAGTTCACATTTATAAAGTGGAAGCTGCGACTTCTTTCCAAAAAGTACAGTATAAAAAGGGAGAAAAAAGATTATAGTAGGAAAGCCTGATAAATACAACCTCAGTCAATATGGTTACTCCTGGTAGGAATTGTTGGTATAAGCAGATGAAAATAACACTTGAATTATCTGTTCTTCTTTCCCAAACCCATAACCTCAATTTAACCACAAGAAAGTATCAGATATATCCCAATAGAGGGATCCTAGGACATACTTGGCCAGTATACCTCAAATTTATCAATATACTCAAAAAAATAAGTCTCAAAAATAAAGCAGTGAATGGGAGCTTTAAAAAATAAGTAAATGTTTGCAGATATCCTGAATGGAATCCTAAAGCATAAAGGGATTTTATGAAAAATTAAAGAAATAAAAATTAATTATGAGCTTTCATTAATTATAATATATCTCTGTTGGTTTATTCTTTGTAGCAAATATATTCTACTATTGTAAGATGTTAGGAAAACTGAATAAGAGTATATTTGGAAACTCTACTAAATCCTTAATATTTCTGTAAATTTAAAATTATGTATATATATAATATATACTTTATTCACCTGTTCACTTTATATAATAACCAGAAAGACCCCAGAGTATGACAGAATATTACTTCACTTGAGTAAAATGTAGCACTGGTTGAAGTCACCAGGCCAAATGTTACTTCTTTGCTGGAGTGGCTTAATATATCTTGTAGATATTGATCTGGAAAATTCATTCTTTATTTCTTTATTTAAAAAAGAACATCAATAAAGGTTTGTTTGTAATTGAAATAAAAGAGAGTCATTTACTTTTGGCATGAAAATATATAACTCTCCCATCCTCAGGCATAATATAGTATGAACATATTTGGACTATTTGAACATCCCTGTGGATGCTGTAATAGATTACCTGTGGATGTGGTAATAGATTACCACAAACTTGGTGTCTTAAACAGAAGAAATGTATTCTCTCTTATTTTGGGGGGATGAGAAGTCTGAAATCAAGATGAAGGGAGTATGACACTTCTCTCAAAGGCTTTGGAGAAGAATCCTGTTCCTTGCCCCTTCCAGCTTCTTGTGGCTGTGGCATTACATGGCTTGTGGCCACATCTGTTTCTTTGCTCCATCTCCACATCACTTTCTGTTCTATACTGGTGAATCTATTTCAACCCTCTCTTATAAGCATACATGTGATTATATTTAGATTTCACCAAGTAATTTAGTATAAAATCTCCATCTAAATATCTTTAACTTGATCATGTATTTTGAAATATATGTTAATATTATTACATATACTAACACATTTAAAATATAAATTAGTTAAGATTTTCGCTTTTGAGTATAAGGTAATATTCACAGGTTCTGGGAATTCAGGTCATATATCTGTGGGCCACCATTTAGCCTTCTGTAATCCTACAAGTAATTCCACTATACTATTACAGTAATGCCATCATACCAATCAAAGTAGATGACTGGGAACTATGTCATACAATGAGAGCAAAGAGGAAAAACTGGATGATCTAGCAAAGCACTTGCATTCATTTTAGTACTATTTTTGACAGTTAATGACAAAGTCATCAACTCTGGCCTAAGAAGGGCTTGATGAGCGTGGCTGAAATACCCGAGGAGCAAAGGTCTAGATCATGCAAACACATGAGCCAAAAAAGACCAGTGAAGAGGCTGGGAGTGTGGCTCAGCCATAGAGTGCTTGCCTAGCACCTGTGAAGCACAGGTTCGATCCTCAGCCCCACATAAAAATAAATACAATAGAGGTATTGTATCCATCTACAACCAAAAATATTTTTTTTAAAAAAAACAACCATTGAAGTTGCTAAGTGAGAGTTAGGGGAAACTAGACTGCATGGAGGATAAAAAAAATAATTAACACTTTAAAATTTCTGGCTTTAAAATGAGTTATAGCCCTGAGAGCTGCAATTTAACCCTTTAACTTTCTATTTCTAAATCTGCCCAAGAAGAATGGTCTACTGGAGTCCTGTAATATTTCTCCAAATCTTATTTGAGGACACACACAGAGGTGGACAGTATTAGATTCTGATGAGCTTTTGGTTATATCCTCTGGAAAACAAACAAATAAACAAACAAAAACATTTATGCCCCTAGCTGCAGGAAGTGCTGAGTAACAGGGCACTAGACTGTCAACATTCTTTGGGGTTTGACTTGGTTAAAAGAAACTGCCTTACCTAAACTTGCATCTTTTTCTGAGGCAGCCCTCATTCAATTAAGTAGGGATGCTGATGTAAAAAAAAAAAAGCCCAATTGCCTTCCCCCACTGGGAATGATCATGGTTTAAGAATTCTGTTAGGATCCAGCATAACCTTCACTGGCACTACATTAACAGCTCAACATCTCCCCCTTTCCTTAAAAGACATCCTATTCACTAATCTTCACTTCGGGATCTGTTTTCTAGGGAACTCCAACACATAGCCACATTCAATTTTTATCTCAAAAGTACAATTCTGACAGCTTTAACTCTAAAGTAAAAAATTTACTCTGTTTACTTTGCTATTTCACTATTTCCTCTCCATTTATGTTCCAACATGCTAATATGACCATGAAACTTGGGATCTTACCCTTTCTCATTCTGATTTTCCTGTCCCAAATGATCACTTTGATGTTACTATACTATCTGAATTCATTTAATTTTTTGTTTTTCTGTATGACTCATACTATATCTTTGAAATGCATGAATATATTTACTATCCATAAGATTATTAAAGTCATCAGAATATATAACATTGGAGAGAGAATAGTAGATTGGAAAAAAGCAGGAGAGAGACACACACAGATAATAAAAATTATAAGAAAGTAAATTAAAGAATAAATATTGGGGAATTTCTATTTTTAGAAACTAGGATGAGAAATAAGAGAAAGAAACTAGTTGTTAGCATTTGCAAAACTAAAGCCTCAGACTAGTTTTCTGTCTAAAGAGCTATCAATCCCCAGCACCTCACACAAACACACACAAACAGCTAGATGGAAGAGCTAATATGACATATCAAGCCTGCTTTCAACATTACACAAACTGTACATGTATTAAAATAGCATATGGTACTCCACTACATGCAATTTTGTATATTTATTTATTTGCCAAATTATAAGTTAGTTTTTAAAAATTTTAAATGCCAGCTGGGCGTGGTGGCGCACGCCTGTAATCCCTGCACTTTGGGAGGCTGAGACAGGAGAATCGTGAGTTCAAAGCCAGCCTCAGCAATGGCGAGACACTAAGCAACTCAGTGAGACCCTGTCTCTACATAAGACACAAAATAGGGCTGGGGATGTGGCTCAGTGGTTGAATACCCTGAGTTCAATCCCCAGTACCAAAAAAAAAAATTTAAAAGCCAATATCAAATCTCCAGAAGTTATGAATGAATGTGTGCAATATGTATGTGGCTGTGCAAAACTATAATCTAAGGAAAATTATGCTATCTGAATTTTTCCAAGATATTCTTAACTCAATATTATGCAGTCTGTTAAAGGAAAGTAAAGGACAAACATTTGAATCTGAGAAAAGGAAAAGATTTTGCTTTTGCTTTTATAATTAAAAACTGGTATTTCCTGGAATTTTGAAATGAATAAAATTATCTTAAAATATTTATCAATTTGAAATTTTACTAAGAAATCTATAATCTTTTTTCATCATCTATTCCTTCATAATCCACTTTTATGGTCATTATGAGTTCTCATTTATTTGTCCATTTTATTAACAGCACACTACATTTTAACCTTCAGAAAAAAATGACAAGCATTCAGATTCTAATTCACATAGGTATCTTTAAATATAACTTACATTTTTGTGTATTAAATTGTATATTTTCCTTGGTTTCCTCCTTTCTAATAATATTTCTTGGGTAATGAACCCTGACTCTTCAGTGCTTCCATTTTGCGTTTATTCAGAGAAATCATTTTGAAAATACTAGTATATAGTTGGGCTAATCAATGCATTTAGAAGTTATTATTTTAAATATTCCTACTAGAATCAAAAGAGGGTCCTCTTCAATTCTATTGTCTATTTACTTTGCTTGAATCTTGACTAAGAATGATAGGAGTCAATAAATTTGTACTATATTCTGAAAAATAAAGTGTGTCCTCTCCTTCTTGAACCCTTCCTCAATCTCTTTTCTAGTTTTATTTTACCTTATCATTTTAACTATTGTGTATTTTATTTTTAATTGTTTTCTATAGAAAATTCTAATTCTTCCACTAGAACATAAGTTCTATGAAAATAAGAGAACAGTTTTGTTCCTAATAATTATACTTAAAAGAATAGAGATCGGCTTGATTTAAGCATTTTGTAAATACCTTTACTAAGTGACATATTTCTGCCATATGCTTAAAAATAGTTATATAATAAATTCATTTTTTTCTTTTTTATGGAGAAATCTGTATTATCATCTTGGACACTTTCCAAAATTCAATTAATGTTGAACAGTGGGTTTGGCAGGAAAGACTGTGAATAATAATTTTATTCATAAATTCTCATATATACAAGACATTAATTAGATTAGTGAGAATTAATTTTCTAATGTAAATTTAATTTACATGAAGTTTAAGGAGATAAGAATCCTTAGAATTGTAGCAATACAAAAGTTATTTGAATAAGTAGAATCACCCTCTCAATCCCAAATAAGCTTTCATTAATGGGTTATCACAATCAAAATTATAATAATTGTTAGATTAAGTGATCCCTCCTTTGACATGGTTGTTTATTTAAACCAGGAAGAAAATAAGATTTTATTGATTATTAGTCTGTATAATTTATAAACTTGAAATTTTTAATATCTTTCAAATGCATTTAATTGCTCTGTGCATAAATAATATTCCTCTAATTCTAGACTTTTCAGTTTAGTTGAAGTAACAAAGTAAATGAACTGGTACATAGAAGACAATGATTACACTTTGTTGATTTATTATATTAATGTAAATGAGCCTTAGGTTGCATTTCAACATGGTTCTCTAAGATCATGACCAAATTACTAAATTGCCCACAAATTTCTCCAATTCAGTGCTCAAATCTCAAACTCAATATATCTCAAACTAAACTTATTACTTATTTTCTCTCACTACCCAAAACACTTCTGTGTTCTCTGCATTACTGACCGTATAAAAACTCAAGTTGAGAACTTGAATATCATAGTCTACTCTTCATTTTATTTTTTATTCATTCTGTTAGTGTCAACTAATCATATTGGTTTTACCTAAAAACATTGTCTTAATGAATTCTTACCCTGTATCTCATCTGCTACTGAGCAAGTTTTTCATCAGGACTATTACTATGATCTCTGAACTAATTTTCTGCATTTATTTTCTCATAACTTCTTTTTAATTCTTCATACTTCCTCAATATGTATTTCCCCAAAATAAAAGTCTCATCAGGCCATGTCCTTGCCTAAAATTCTACACTTGCTCTTGGAAACTTAATTGGAAATTCAAATTTTGTAGCATACCAGATAAATAAATCTTTCACTGTCTCTGTTCAGATAACCTTTCTAAACTACTATTGTTCCCCTTGTACTCTAAATGTGATAGTTAATTCTACATGTCAACTTGAATTAACAGATCTCCATATTTCTGGGCATGTTTCTTGGGGTGTTTCTAGAAAAGATTATCATGTGAATCAAGAGACTGAATAAAAATTTGACATTACCTGTCTTGGTGGGTATCATCCAATCTGTGAAGGTCCTGATAAAACAAAAAGGGGAAGAAAAGACAAATTTATTTTCTTTCTCAGATGGGACATTCATTTTTTCCCCTCAGATATTACAGCTCCTGATTCTCAGGTTTTGAGACTCTAAACTTAAGGCAGCATTGTCTTCCCCACCCCTAAGTTTTCAAGCCTTTGACTGCAACTGGGAGTTATATCATCAATTTCTCTAGTTCTCAAATATAGACTTGAACTAATTTTACCACCAACTCTCCTTGTCCACACTTTTGTGATGGCATATCATGAGACTTCTAGGCCTCCATAATCACATGAGTTAATTCCCACAATCAATTTCCTTTTATATATATATTTTGAGGGTACTGGGGATTGAACTCAGGGGCAATCAACCAGTGAGCCACACCCCCAGCCCTTTTTTATTTGCATTTTATTTAGAGACAAGGTCTCATTGAGGTGCTTAACACCTTGCTTTTGTTGAGGCTGGCTCTGAACTCAGATCCTCCTGCCTCAGCCTTCTGAGCCTCTGAGATTACAGGCGTGTGCCACAGTGCCAGGCTACTTTGATGTATCTTGATGCTGTTTGTTATGTTTCTCTGAAGAAGTTGGACTAAGACACTAAGTATGTTTACACATTATTCTCTGTCACAGACATATTTCCTTCGCATTGAATATCTTTTCCTATTATCATCTTAGGATTTTTTATGACTTGTACAGTAAAAATATCATCATCTCTATTTTTTTTCCCCAGTACCGGGGATTAAACCTAGGACCTTGTGAATGCTAT
The DNA here is from genome assembly GCA_028644305.1 of Xerus rutilus. Classification (NCBI taxonomy): domain Eukaryota; kingdom Metazoa; phylum Chordata; class Mammalia; order Rodentia; family Sciuridae; genus Xerus; species Xerus rutilus. Next base: position 79,651,824 of record CM053400.1, on the reverse strand, counting down.
GCTAATGCTCCACCACTGAACTATATCCTTAGTCCTTTTCATTTTTGTTTCAAGACAGGGTCTTGCTAAGTTGCCCACACCAACTTTGAATTTGCAATCCTCCTGCCTCATATCTCTGGATTCTCTTGGATTTCAGGTGTGTACACCATACACAGCTTCAACATTTCTTAAAAACTTCCTTCAATTGTCCTGGAATTGTTCAAATGAGTTGCTCCTGTATCAACCTTCTATATACCTCTATTTCAGAATCCATTAAGCTGCACTGTATTTACATGTCAATGTATCTCTTCAACTAAGCCAGGAATGATATTGTCTTGTCTTTGGCTTCCCTGTGTCTAGTATAGTGTGTAATACACAGATGTAATTTTTCACTGTGGTTATTGTATTGGAAATTTAACTCCAGAATTAGTATTTGATATTTTGCACATTTCCTATTATTTCAATTATATTCTTTCTTTAGTGATTCAGTATCATCAGAAAGGTATCCCTTTATTTCTTAGGCATGGTTTCCTTTAGGACTTGCACCTACCTATGCTATCTGCTTTGCAATATCTGTCTGCTAAGTCTGACATCTAGTCCTTCTCAAAGGCATTTTATTGCTTTTTTTTTTCTTATGTATGTATGGATCACACTAACTTGTTTTCTTTCATAGTTCATAATTATTCTAGGCAATATGCTATGGCAACTTCAAACATATTTCCCCTAAGGAGTTTGATGTTTATTGTTTTAATCATTTGCCTGAACTATTTGAGATAGGGTTCTATACCTCCTTCTGTGTGTAGCCTCTGATGTCATTCTTCAGAAGGTACAAAGCCTTGGCACATACACAGTTGTGTGATATTTAGTAGATTTTCTTGAATTAAAAGGTGTTTGTGTTTACTTACTATAGTCCTTAGGACAATTTTTAGAGGCTTAAAGTGGTTCAAGTATTTTGCAATAATTTTCACGAATTATAGTTGCTTTTCTGAGAAAAAGGCCCAGGGGGCTCTTTATGGTGCTATTTCAGAAACATCTTCCCTGTGCTCTCTGACTTTACTACAAAATGTTTTAGTATTTTAATAAGAAAAAATTATATTTTAATTAGTTAGAAAATTTGTGTTGTAGAAAACTTGCTTGATCTAAGGGGATCAACATATAAAAATTCTATATTTGTTGAGATAATAAATATTTCTGACTCTTCAGAATTTATCTTGCTTAGTTATCTTTTAATACAAGTACTTACCCTGTCTTGAAATTTCTAATAAAATAATTTTACCTCTATACATTGTAATAAATGATAGTATGGACTTTGGGTAATTAAGGATGAGAGATGCTTTCTTATGTTTATATTATGCTACTTTGGTGTTAATATATGATCGATATAAGATATCAGAGAATTAAAGTATAAACAGAAGAGAGTAATTTGGATTTAATAATCCACAGCTTTGACAAATATCCAATATTTAGTATTTGAAATAAAAACCAAATTGTAGAATATGATCAAATGCAACAGGATAGAAAAGTTTAGAAAGACATAATTGAGAGTTAAATTCCCTGGGAAAATGTAAACTCCACCTCACTTACTACCGATAATCAAATATCACAAGTGATCAGTGGGGCTAAGGCCAAGTAAAACCTCAAGGTTGGTGAGGCCTTGAAAAGCAGATGTTCCTAGTTGCATACCTACTTGTATCCATAAATGGCTTCTGTGAAGAACAAAATAGCTCCAATCTCATTCACTATCCATCAGTCTCCATTAAAAATATACTACCTCCCAGTCCACAGATAAGTTTCTCATGGTGTACAGGTTTTGAACAGCCCGAGGATACAGCATAGATCTATTTATATAATACAATAGTACACCCTGAAGAATATTCTATGGAACACTAGTTACATCACTAAGTAACTACAAAATGACTTTTCTGAAAACAAGTTTGGAGACAAATGTCATCTATTATAGCCTATTTTTAAGATATTGAAAACCTTCACTAGCATATTACTTTCTGCAATGTAAATCCTATAGTCAATGAAGCATATTTCATTGTATTTTAATAAATATATTCTACATTTTTTACCATAAAGCTGTTTTTTATATCAAATATTAAAGTCCCTGGATAATATTTTTCTTATATACTTTGGAAAAGCTCTACTAGACATATTGGATGTTGAATATGCATTTGGGTGTTGGGGGCAGGCTCTCTGGGCCTGGGAGCTGCCCTGCCCTTTCGAGATGGCGACCTGGCTATATGCCAGAAACTTGAAGTAAACAGGTGGACAACTTAAGGAAGTGCACAGCATTGGCTGGTGGTAACGTCACTGTGCATGCTCGGCTCATGGGCAGTGCCTGCTCTAATACACGCCTGTATTCTGCTCATGCATTCCCCTCGTGCTTGATAATGCTATTCCTGCTAATTGGTTGTAACTCTGCTTGGTAATACTTCCTGCTGTAGGAAAAAGTGTATAGAAGGAGGCTGAGGGGAAAGACAAGAGAACCAGGAAGGCAAGAAGAGGGCTCAACAAAAATAAAGATTGCTTTCTGAGAACAACGGCATGATTATTGTCTCCTGCCGGCGGGCAACGATATTTGGGTATTGTATTTATTGACTAAAATATATTTATTTAATGTCTACTTTGTGTGAAACATGAATAAGGCAGAGTATAAGATGAAAGCATACTAAATTAAAGAAATATCTATTATCATAAATGAATATAATCATAATTTATCCATGTTTTTTATAAAATTAAACCTTCATATTCTCTATATACTGTTCTTAAGAAAGAAAAAGAGGGCTGAGGTTGTGGCTCAGTGGCAGAGTGCTTGCCTCGCACGTGTGAGGCACTGGGTTCGATCCTCAGCACCACATAAAAATAAACAAAATAAAGACACTGTGTCCATGTATAACTAAAAAATATTTTTAAAAAAAAAGAAAGAAAGAAAAAGATTTCCAATGATTATATGAATGTTTTCTGTAAAGTACATAAGTTGTCAATACAAAATTAATATTAAAATCTGAACATGTTTCACATGCATACTTGTTAGAAACTCATTTATAATTAGTGCTCTCACAAGAATGTTTGCATTAGGTTCAGAAATAATTCTGATTCAGGGTTCAACCCTTAGTAGCTAAGAAAGAGAAGCAAAATGTCACTTGATGCAATTTTTCATATTTTTTCACCGTGTAGAAAGAAAATTTAGGGAACTCAAAATCACATATCAGTGTGACAAAATGATAAAAGTTGCAGTTGTAAACGGTCTTTTGCTAAAATATTTTTCTAAATTTTTTAAAAATGTTTTATTTGTTTTTTTAGATATACATGACAAAAGAATGTATTTTGACATATATACATGGAATATGACTTTCCATTTTTGTGGTTGCACATGATATGGAGTTACACTGCTTGTGTGTTCATATATGAACATAGGAAAGTTATGTCTGATTCATTCTACTGTCTTTTGCATTCCCATTCCCCCTTCCCTCCCACCACTCCACCCTGTCCAATGTGGTAAAACTCTCCTTCTCCTTCCTCTCACCCACACCTATTTGTGAGTCAGCATCTGCCTATCAGAGAGAACATTCAGCTTTTGGATTTTTGGGATTGGCTTATTTCACTTAGCATGATAATCTCCAGTTCCATCCATTTATCAGAAAATACCATAATTTCATTCTTCTTTATGATTAATATCCCATTGTGTATATATACCACATTTTCTTTATCCATTCATCTGTTGAAGGGCACATATGTTGGTTCCATAGTTTACTTATTGTATATTAAGGTGCTATAAACATTGATGTGGCCACATCACTGTAGTATGCTAATTTTAAGTCCTTTGAGTGTAAACTGAAGAGTGGGATAACTGGGTCAAATGGTGGTTCCATTCCAAGTTTTCTGAGGAGTCTCCATACTGTTTTCCAGAGTGATTGCACCAATTTGCAGTCCAACCAGCAACGTGCAAATATGTCTTTTCCCTCATATCCTTGTCAACATTTATTGTTGCTTGTATTCTTGATAATTGCCATTCTGACTAGAGTGAAATAAAAATCTCAGTGTAGTTTAATTTGCATTTATGTAATTGTTAGCAGCATTGAACATTTTTTCATATATTTGTTGACCATTTATTTTTCTTCTTCTGTGAAGTGTCCATTTAGTTCTTTTGCTCATTTATTGATGGGGTTATTTTTCTAGTGTTAAGTTTTTGAGGTTTTTATATATCTTGGAGACTAATGCTCTGAGATGCAGGTGGCAAAGATTTTTCTCCCATTCTGTGGACTCTCTCTTCATGTCTTTGATTGTTTCCTTTACTGTGAAGAACCTTTTTAGTTTGATATCATCACATTTATTGATTCTTGATTTTACTTCTTACACTTTAGGAGTCTTGCAGAAGAATTCAGTTCCTAAGCCAACATGATGGAAAGTTGGATCTACTTTTCCTACTAGTAGGCACAGAGTCGCTGGTCTAATGCGTAGGTCATTGATACACCTTGAGTTGAATTTTGTGCAGAGTGAAAGATAGAGGTCTAATTTCATTTGTTACATATGGATTTCCAGTTTTCCAAGCACCATTTGTTGAAGAGACTAACTTTTCTCCAATGTATGTTTATGGCACCTTTGTCTAGTATGAGATAACTGTATTTATGTGGGTTTGTCTTTGTATCTTCTATTCTCTACCATTGGTGTACATATCTGTTTTGGTGCCAATACCATGCTGTTTTTGTTACAATAGCTCTGTAGTATAATTTAAGGTATAGTGTTATGATGCACCCTGCTTCATTTTTCTTGCTATGTATTGTCTTGGCTTTTCTGGATCTCTTATTTTTCCAAATGAATTTTATGATTGCTTTTTCTATTTCTATGAAGAATGTCATTGGGATTGTAATAGGAATTGCATTAAATCTGTAGAGTACTTTTGGAAATATGGTCATTTTGAAAATATTAATTCTGCCTAACCAAGAACATCGGGGATATTTCTTTCTTTCTTTCTTTTTCTTTTTCTTTTTTTTTTTTGGTACTGGAGATTGAACTCAGGGGCACTCAAGCACTGAGCCACATCCCCAGCCCTATTTTGTGTTTTATGGAGAGACAGGGTCTCACTGAGTTGCTTAGCACCTTGCTGTTGCTGAGGCTGGCTTTGAACTCAATATTCTCCTGTCTCAGCCTCCCTAAGTGCTGGGATTATAGGCTTGTGTCACTGCGTCTGACTATTGGGGATATTTCTATCTTTTAAGGTCTTCTTTAATTTCTTTCTTTAGAGTTCCGTAAATTTTATTGTAAAGGTCTTTGGTCTCTTTTGTTAGATTGATTCCCCAATTTTTTTTGAGTCTATTGTGAATCAGATAGTCCTATAATTTGTGTGTATATAATTTTTCCATTTCACTCTTTACGTTTGGGAAATTTTCTGACATTATTCCCCCTCACCTTTTTTTCATTCACTCACCTTGCTGAGAAGCTGCCTGTCTGCTTTCTTGGTTTCATATCATGGAATAGCCAGGAAAGCAATTTTAACCATCTTAGAACCTACTTCCCTCTAAATTTAGATTGCAACTTTAGAAAAGCCATTAAAAATCCTTACAAAACACATTTATATGGACATACAAGTTCTTAAATATTAAATCTTAACCTATTCATGCTACATATATATATTTTTTATAGTACTTTTTGATATGTACTTTTAATCAGCCTGGAAGGTGATATACAATCATACAAAACATTTCTTCAACCAATCTGCCTGCCTATTAGATAATCATGATTCAATATCTTAGATTGGAGACTATTGGGATCCTCAGAAATCCTATGCATTAAGAGTGACCAGATTTAGAATTGTATGATAAATTCAAGTTCCACTTACATATATGGAACTCACAGTCAAAACTTCTCTATCAAATCATTTAATTTTGAAAAAATGTCTTAGATTAGGTAATATAGTAAATATCTACCATCATAGCCTCTAGTTTGTTCTATGACACCCTCTGAAGTTGACCCCTATTTCATTTGCCTTAGTATATTTAGCTTATTACCCCTTGTTTATTTTTTGAGTCTATACAAAACTTGCTACTATTTGATTCATTCTTATTGATCTTGACAGGAGACCACATTGACATCTTTAGTGCCAAGACATTTGATTAGCTTATGAATATCACCAATTAACAAGAAATCACAAGCAAAAGACAGAAAAATGATTTCCTGGGATAAATAATTTGGAATTACATATGAGGGTTTATGTATTAAAATAATCATATTCACTAATATGAGAATATCGTTGCTTTGGTGACAGAGGTTAAAAGTGGATGGATATTGCAATGCAGTAGAATTTAATTTGCCATATAGGAACCTTTTGGATGTTTACTTTAAGGCTAGCTCCTATGATGTCTCAGGCATGGTGACATCATAAAAAACAAGAAAAAAAATCTGTGAACCAAGACTCAGTCCTTTTATGCTAACCCTGGATCCCAGTGAGTTAAAGGTTTTAAAAATGGGAATCTTGTATTAGGTACATACTTATTTATATAAAGTGCCACGATGCTCCATAAACATAATAATCAGAAAGTATTTATTACATACTACAATGTTCAAGTTTCCATTTAGCTAGAAAGAATAGATCATAAAAATTCATTTTGGATAGTAGATTGAAATAAAAATTAATTAAAAATTAGGAAGAATTTATCCAGGCATGGTGGCATGTATCTGTAATCACAAGGACTCAAGAGGCTGAAGCAGGAGGATCACAAGTTTGAAGCCAGCCTCTGTAACTTAGAGAGACCCTTAGTAACTTTTTGAGACCCTGTCTCAAAATAAAAAATGAAAAGGACTTGTCTCAAAATGAAAAATAAAAGGATTTGTGATGTAGCTCAGTAATAAAGTACCCATGGGTTCAAGCCCCAGTACCTCCCCCATATATATATTAAGAATAAAAATTACACATTTATACATATATTATATATAAAGAATATATATAATTATATATATGTATATGTATAAATGAATAAAAGATTTTTGGATCTTCTAGTTCTTTTATAATGGCAGGTCTATAGAAAAAAATTATAACTTCTCCAGCATAGCTGTGTAAAAACATCTGCTAAAGTTGGAAATTCACCTAAAAGAGAATCCACAGTGATTAATGTCTCTTCAGAAGAGCAAAGAACCATCAGCACAGCTGAGGAAACATCTTGAAACTGAGATACATGGGCACTTTGATGAAGATATTTCCAGCTGCCAAGGTTTTGTGTTCCTTTGGGACTTACTGAATTATTTATGGCTAAAATTCTATTTCATTATTCTTTGGCTGCAGCCCTTCTCCTAAAAAACACGGCTCACTCTCTCTGTTGTTTCTTCCATTCTCTAAGTGTTAGGCAGGAACAATGCAGGTGCTGAAAACTAAATATCATTAACGCCCTGTGTGTGTTCTCAAGACAGATGGTATGGTGGAATGCAGCTCTCCTGGTCTATTTGAGCTGTTATGATTGAATACTCTAAATGGAACAATTTATAATGACCAGAAATGTATTTCCTCACAGTGTGGAGGCTGCAAAAATCAAGACCAAGGTGCTGATATCTGGAGAGGGCCCTCCTACTGCACCATTGCACAGTGGAAATGTGAAAGGGCAAAGAGACAGAAGGGGTCTAAAATTTTCCTTTTATAATGGCATTAATCTCACCCTTGAGGGAAGTCTCCTCACAGCTTTATCACCTCTAAAAGGTCCTGCCTCCTAACACAACAACACTGCCAATGAAATTTTAACAAGAATTTATAAGACATAAACATTCAAACTATAGCACTTCACCCCTGATACTCAAAACTCATATCCTCCTCACCTACAAAATGGATTCCTCCCATCTCAATAACTAAAAACCTGAACCTGTACCAGCATCATTTCCAAAGTCCAAAATTCAGAATCTCATCTAAAGATCAATGAGAGAGATTCAAAATATAATTCATTGTGAGACTAATTCCCTTACAATTGTAGTCAAAACAAGTTACATCCTTTCAAAACACAATGGCAGAAGAGCCATAAGATGAACATTCTTGTTCTAAACAGGAGATGTAGGCAAGAAAAAGGCATAAAAGGCTCCGATTAAGTATAAAACCTAACATGACAAAGAACATTATGTCTCAATGCAGAATCATCTTTCACTCCACCTTCTGTCATCTGGACAGACTGGATCAAGGGTTGTGCCCACAAGGTTCTGGTCTCCCCAGTCCCATGATTTTGCTGGACACAGCACACCAATGGCTCTAGCAGATTGGAGTCAGGTGTCTGTAGCCATTACACAGTGTGCAATGTCTTTATCACTGTCTTCAGTGGTGCACACTGAAGGCTCTACAGTTCTGGGGTCTTAAGGATAACCTTGCTCTCATAGTTCTACTAGGCATTGTCCTAATGAGGACGTTCTGCACACCCCTAGTTCAGACACTCTGTCCCTATGATAAACCTGTGTTTGAGACCCATGTAAGGTAGAATGCTTGCCTAGCAGGCATAAGGTACTGGTTTCAAACCCCAACACCACAGAGGGTGGGGTGAGAGCTTTCTGGGCCTGTGATAGATGAAAGGGTATCCTCAAAGATATATGAAATACCTTGAAGGTCATTCTCCCTCTGTCTTGATGAATAGTATTGGGTTTCCTTCATTCCATATTAATGTATTTATCAAAACTAACTTTAGCTGGACACAGTGGTATACACTTATAATTTGGGAGGCTGAAGCAGGTGGATTACAAGTTCAAGGCCAGCCTCAGAAACCAACTTAATGAGGGAGGCTCTAAATAACTTAGTAAAACCCTGTATCAAAATAAAAAAAATAAAAATGGGCTGGCAATGTGGCTCAGGGGTAAAGCACCCCAGGTTAAATCCCCAATACCAAAAAATAAATTAAAAAATAAAGAGAGAAGGAGTTGGAGGAGGATGAAGATCAAGAGGAGGAGAAGGAGGAAGTGAAGGAGAAAGAGAAGGAGGAGTAGGGGAAGGAGAAGGAAAAGGAGAAGGAGAGTAGGAAAAAAGAAGGAGAATGAAAGAAGCCACTTTTGGGTTTCTTTCCTAAACATATGTTCACATGTTCATTCTTTACAAGGCCAAGCTAGGGATTTTCCAAATTGCTAAATGTGTTGCTACCACTTTAATTATAAATTCTATGTTTAAATCATTTATCACATGTTACTATAAACAGTTAAAAGAAGCCATGCAGTCACCTGGTTGGTTTGCTGCTTAGAAATTTCTTCTGCCAGATGTTCTAGCTTTTTGCTTTAAAGTCTGTCTTCTATAATGCCCTCTAGGATTGACACAATGCAGCCAAGTTCTCTGCCACCTAATAAAGATAGCCCTCCCTCCAATTTCAAACACTTGGTTCTTCATTTGCATCCAGCACTTCACCAGAATTTCCTTTCCATTCATATTTGTACCAATATTCTGATTCTGACCATACAAATAAGCACTTGAATATTTGCCTACATTTACCTTTGAAGCCTTCAACAGAATTGCACTTACCACTCTGTTCATGGCAATACAGACTTAACATATTTACTTCAAAGCTATTTCAGTCTTAACTCAGTACCAACTTCTAAAACTACTTCATTATTTTCAGGTATTTGTTATAGCAACACCTTCCTTCTCTGACACCAATTTCTGACTTAGACCATTTTGTAATTCTATAACAGGACACCTGAGACCATTTAAATTATAAAGAACAAAAAGTTAGTATCACACAGTTCTGGAGATGGGGAAGTCCAACATCAAGGTGCCAACAGCCTAGGTGTCTGGTGAGAATTTGGCTTCTGTTTTCAATATGGCACCTTGGATGTTGCATCCTCTGAAGGATGAACAACATTCTTCCTCACATGGCAGAAGAGCAGAAGAGAAAGCTTACTGTTTCCTTAACAGTAAGACTTTTTTATAGTGGCATTAATTCATTCATTAGAATGGATGCTTTTGAGTTACCTAAACACCATCCATTGGGCCCCACCTGCTGAAACTGTTGATGTGGAGATTAAATTTTCAAGATATGAATTTGGTGAGGATTAAAAAAAACAAACAAAACAAAACGACAACAACAACAACAAAAACACTCAAGCCACAGCAGTAGCACACTGAGTAGTCACGTGACATGAATAATTGCTGAGATCCTCCACCTAAATATCTCTTTAGAAGCACACTCAATTTCCAGATGCTAGGATAAATGACTGCTCATGGTTCCCAGATGAGTCTCACTCAGAATAGAACTAAGCTAAAGAGAACTCTCTTGCTCCAGAATCCATTCTTCTCCAGGTCCAATGACTGACCAGTTGACCAGGGATACAAAGCTTTATTCCTTGGCTCTAATTTGAACAAGGCTTTGCAGGACCTTCTCAGTTCCTGAGCTCCCGATATGGCTAATTTAGATCTATTTCAACAACCGCACTTAGCTCCACCTCCTCTGTCTGATCCTACTTCCTCTAGTTTCTCACAGGTCTCCCTAGAGAAATCCCCAATAATCCTCCTAAATGCACATACACATCTGAAAACCTGTTTTCCTGCAAACACTCATCTGGGTAGGCCTCATTTCCTTTACAGTACATTGCTGGTCTTTGGGATGGATAGTCTAAAATAAATCTCTGAAAGAGTAATAGTCATTTCTTGACTTTAATAGTCTATCATTGAAAACCATAATTCCTCACTTACCTCTCATAGTTATATATGCTTATTTTATTGTGGTATGAAGAAAATTAATTAAATTAATCTTGATCACTTTATAGATTTTCTACTAAATGAAGAGTATGAATTTTTAGTGCATGAACTTTCAGTTATCATAGAAGCTACATAAATTTTTACAAATTACTCTTGATTCTAGGGTATATTCTGGATAATTGGGGCAATGGATAATGACTAACATAATTATGATTTATTTTGAGCACAGTTACTGTGTAAATGCTAGGGAACACATAATTAATAGAAGTACTTACAATAACAGCTTTCACAATTTAGAAGAGGCATGGGCTTATAGAACTTTTATGAAAATGTGACAAAAGTGGTTGTCTACAAAATAGTGTAATTATGTATTAAACATTACAATATTTTAATTATACAATTAAACATTGCATACAGTGAGAGAGTAAACACAGATAAAAGTTAAATCTTTTTTTTTTTGGTACTAGAGATTGAACTCAGGGACACTCAACCACTGAGCCACATTCCCAGCCCTATTTTGTGTTTTATGTAGAGACAGGGTATCACTGAGTTGCTTAGCACCTTGCTGTTGCTGAGGCTGGCTTTGAACTCACGATTCTCCTGTCTCAGCCTCCCTAAATGCTGGGATTACAGGCTTGTGCCACCACACCCGGCTAAGAGTTAAATCTTTTTTTTTTTTTTTAATTTTTTTTTTTTTTTAGTTGTAGATGAACACAATGTCTTTATTTTATTGCTTTGTATATGGTGCTGAGGGTCGAACCCAGGGCCTCAGGCGTGCGAGGTAAGCACTCTACCACTGAGCTACAATCCCAGCCCTAAAAGTTAAATCTTAATAAGTAAAATTGTTTTGATAAAAAAGGCACTTAGGACAAAGATATCCCAATAATCAAAATGGTAAATTTGGAGACTATTCTTGATGAAGATATTTAACATTTTACTGAATCTCTGGAACATCAATGAAAACAAGAAGAAAGGACAGAGAGAGAGAGAGAGCGCACTTTTAAAATGTAAGTGAAGTTCAAAAGCACACTTGATGTATAGTGTAGACCCACAATATAAATGAAATATATGGCTTAGGAAACCACATTTGTTAAAGGTTGATGCATAGCTACTATAAATTTCAATTTTTAAGATACATTAAAGGATTCTCATGAAGTTTTACAGATTAGATTCTATTCTTGCAGTCATAGCCATGATAGATAATTTACAAGAACCTTAATACTAGATGCTACATTCTACTATAACTGTTGATACTTCAAAGTCATTTAACTTCTCAAAAAGGCTACTTTCAGAGTAGCTACAGTTTCCAGTGCTTTTATATGTTTTTAAGTAGAGTAGTATAAATGATACATTGCATAAAAATGCCACAGGCTCAGGTGATTGTAGATTCTTGCAGCTATCAAAAGTTTTACATGTTAAAATGAGATGACCAGAGACTGACAAGTTCTAGAAAAGAGAAAAAGGTAGACAACTTCTCATAGCTTTTGAAAATGACAGATTCAAATGATAAATCAAGCTCAATCAGATGAACTATAATGACTCTATTCACTGTTTGACAAGGAACAAGAGGATTGCCAATGGGACATTTGTTACTGTTCTCCCCATTTTAAAACATGTAATCACAATCAAAGGTTATTTTTCATTGAGCAAATAACTGGACCTTCCAAAATGGGAGTCAAACTGCTATGGTTAAAAACAGAAAAATCAATCTTTTAAAAATTATTGATGAGAGGAAATATTTATTTTGCTCGAGGGAAAAATAAAAAAGTATTCCAAAGCAGGTTGAGTGAATTCTAATCTGTTAAGCACATATAGGTCCCTTGTGGGAAAAAAAAATGTCTATTTTACTTTTCAATACCTAATTAAGGTAAAAAAAAACCTATTCTGGCTATAGATATCTTTTCTTTTTAAATCAACTCAGCATATTTTTATACTGTGAGATGTATTGTATCTTGTACATTCTTACAGTCTTTTTGGTAAGAACTGCCTTCATTTAGTCCAAATATATTGACAATCTCAAAATAAAAACTAATTATCAGAGGATACAAGATATATAATAATGATTGGGTATAAAATAAAGGAGAGAGGACAAAAGAGGAAGTTTCAAGAGGCATTTAGAAAATAGAATTAAAGCTCCTAGATAATAATTGCAAGGAGTGATAGTGGAGGAAGGACTGAGTCAGTGTTAACTACCTGGATTCTGTTTTGTGCAACAGATGAAATATTGTTGACTGTGAAGGAAATTGAAAGGTAAGGATGTGAGAGGGTATATATGATTGGTTCCTTTTTGAATTGATTAAATCTGAGCACAAGATATCTGTTATGTGTAATAGGAACACAGATCTTTTTATTTACCATTCAATGGAATGATTTAGATGGATATATATGACATGTATTAACTCACCATCAGCATATCAGTGTATTTTATGTAGATAGAATCAAGGAAACCTTGTTCATAGTAATTTTAAAGGCTACATCAGTACATTCTATCTTTAAACATCACAATGGCCAAAGAAAGTCATGTGGCCAAGCTACAAACAAGGAGGCAAGAAGGAACACTGTGTATTTGACAGGTTTTACAGATGGGAAGTTACGAGTAATTCATTGCAGGTGACCTCTATTTTTGTATGAATTGAATTTTTGCTGGGCCAGGAAGAAAAGTAGTAGAATGAAGGCTTAAACAACATGATAAAGCCTGATGGGGGAAAACATTTTGTTCAAGGCAATTTTGGAAAAATTTCTGGAAAATTGTGGGAGCATATGCAAGATGAAAACTGAAAATTTACTATTGCACTGGGGAAAACATGATGCGGATCCAAGAATCCTTCTTTGGCCTTGGTAAATGTGTATCACTTTGAACTTTTGCTGATACACACACACACACACACACACTATTTGGTTTTATGTCAATATTTCTTCATTCTAATGACCATATAGGTCCCTTGATAATTGAGATTGTTTTGCAGCTACTTGTAATGCCATCAGTAACTTGAGTCTGCCCTTGATGATGTTTAATGATGTTGATAGCATTGCATTAAAAATAGAATGAGATAATGTAAGCAAGTACTTAGCACAATGCCTGGCACAGAGCAATAGTTTTTACTTTTTTTCCTTATTATGCTTATAAATATTTTTTCAAATAAATAGAGGAAAATGGGAAGCAATTAAATCAATGACAATATGATTTCTGAGTGATTTTTTATTACCCCTTTTTTAAGTAGAAAATATATTTTAATGTAAAAATATAACTGAACATGTGCAGAGAATAAAGAACATGTACATTACTGTGTATCTTTATACACCCCAAATTATATTGTGTATTACTGAAAAAGAATATAGAAAAAAATTTAACTGGGGATTGAACCCAAGGTTATGCTCTACCACTGAGATACATCACTAAGTTGCTCAGGCTGGTCTCAAATTAGTGCTCCTTTCTCAGCTTCCCTAGTTGTTGGAATTATATGCATGTGTCACCATGCCTGGTCAGAAAAATATTTCTTAAGGATGTATAATAAGTGTAGAGCAGAGATTTACTCAGCTTTTTCACTGCTGTGGCTAAAAGACATGACAGGAACAATTTTAGGGGAGGAAAACTTTATTTGAGGGCTCGGTCCATGAACAGCTGACTTCATTCCTCCAGGGCTCAAGGTGAGACATCATGCCAGAAGTGTGTGGTGGAAGAAAGTAACTCGCATGATAATCAGAAAGCAGGGAGCGAGCTTCCTTCACCATGGACAAAACATAAATTCCAAAATCATGCCCTCAGTGACTACCTCCCCTAGCTACACCCTACCAGCCTACAGTTACCATCCAGTTAATCATTATTAGTAGAACATGCATTGACTAGATTAAGGTTCTCATACCCCAATCATTTCACCTGGAAAATTTCTTCCATTGTCTCGCACATGAACTTTTGGGGAACACCTAATATCTCAAACATAACAAGCAGGAAGTACAGATGGTCCCCAATTTCAGATGATTTGTCTACAATTCTTTGACTTTATGATGATGTAAGAGCAATACACATTCAGTGGCCACCAGATGTCAAATTGTGAATTTGGGTCTTTCTTGAGATTAGCAACATATGACACAATAATCTTCCTTTGCTGGGCAGTGGCAGTAAGCACAGCTCCAGTTCAGCCATGTGATCATGAGGGTCAACATCTAACACCCTAGAAGGTACCATGTTGCTGTGACGTTTTGTAGGGGTCTTAAATAAATTTCAATTTATAGTATTTCAATTTACAATGAGATTATTGATATTGTTTGTTGTTTCAATATATAAATTCTTTGTTAGAATATGTATTGACAGTATTTTCTCTCAGTATGAGACTTGGTTTTTCATTTTCCTAAAGATATCTTTTGACGATCAGATCTCTTTAATTTTGAGGAAACATGGTGAAACTCTTTTTGTCCTTTAGAATTAGTGGTGTATTTGTGTGTGCACATGTGTGTGTGTGAGAGAGAGACATCTGTAAATAAACTGCTTATCCCAGAACTGAAGATAGTTCCCTTTGTTTTCTTCTTTCAGTTTCACAATTTTAGCAGGAAGTTTAGGTCTGATGGTGGAACTAATGTTTCTGTGTGGTATAAGACATGAGTACTAATGTTTCTATATGGTACAAGACATGAGTTGAGATTCATTTTTTTTTCATGTTTATTCCAGCATTATTTGTTGAAAACACTTTTACTTACTGAACTGCTTTGATAACATTTGTTCAAAATTAATGTTTCAAATACATGTAGACTTAATTTTTGTTTCTGTTCAGTCCCACAGGTTTATTTATATATCCTATAGGACAGAATCCTGAATATGATAGCTGCAGATAGATGAAATCATGAAATCAGATAGTGTTTGTTTTCATATTTTATTTTGTGCAATTATTGTATATAGTATGGGCCCTTTGTTTTTTCAGGTAAACTTTGAATTCAACTTGTATTTTATGTCTTATTTTCATGGTTTTATAATGAACTATTAAAATTTCATTTTCCAAAATTTGCTTCCACTACTAAGAAATGTAATTGATTTTTGTACATTAACTATATCTCATTACCTTCATAAGTTCATTTGGTACTTGAAGAAGTCTGTAAATGCTTTTTGATTTTTACATACACAATTATCTAAAAATAAATATAGATGTTCCAAAACAATTTTTTGTCTTTTATTAATTTACCTTGCCTATTGTACTTGCCTATTGCCTATTGTAAAATTTTCAATGTTTTCAATACAATATTGAATTGAAATGGTAAAAGCAAATATCTTTTACTTGGTGAAACAGAAAAGCATTCACTATTGCAGCATAAAGAATAACATCACCTCTAGTTTTTTCATAAATTCTCTTTTTCAGAACAAGAAATGTTCTTTTATTTCTAATTTACTAAGAATTTTATCATATGTGATTGCAGCATTTTGTCAAATGATTTTCCTGCATTTACTGAGATAATTATGTGTCT